>RQTK01000125.1:302079-354569 GCA_003991915.1 Elysia chlorotica | reverse complement strand
CGTCCAACATCAACACAATATAGGCTATATTGTGGACGGGCCCCAAGACTGACGTTTGACAATTTCATGTGCTGCCACACACGAGACAGAGCGGGGATGCCATGACTCCTGTTTCAGCCGGTCACATTAAACTGACACCGACCCAGCCAGTAGGCAACGAAATCGCCAAGGCTCGAGCCATGGACCTTTTGCGTCGGAAGTCTATATAGATCTAGTGCTGATGTTGGACGTTAAACCAACTCAACTACTCCTCAGAGAGCAGTGACACTGTGGCCTGAAGGAGGTGTCTGTTTACCTTGTGGCGTGTCCGACCCACCTGAAAGTCTTCCTGCCACTCGTGTGACTTATGGACTCTAGACTATTCGCGTCGTAATTACAACGTTGTGGCAAGCTTACGACTCGTCTTATAATGTGCGAATAAGAAGGCTGACGACGAGATGTAAGCTACCGCCATGTTGTACTTACGATCACAATGCGTTCTAAGTACAACGTTGTGGTAAGCTTACGTCTCGTCTTAAAATATGTCAATAACAAGACTTACGAGCTGTAAGCTACCGCTATACTGTACTTACGATTCCATGCGTCCTAAGTACTGTAAGCTAACACCATGTTGTAATTACTAACCTACATCTAATGTAGGTCTAGTTGGAGCTCCGCCGCCTGAGATCGAACTTTCATCGACCTCACCTGGAGAGGTCTGTTTGCCCGACACTTCCCGTATCATAACGATTTTGTGTTAGGACCCGGAGCTGATCCGACCTGGGTTCTATGGTATAGTACGGGAGGTCTTAACATAACGGGGACCATAAAATTATGGCTGGGGAATGTGTAAGTAACACCCAACATAGGTCGGAATGTCAGCGGGGGAATGTGGACTTTTGAGGCTGAGTTTGCATTGTGTCGCAATAAGTCAACTGTCACGCTTTCTGTTGTCAGTATTTTGTCTTTGATATCCATTGTTATCCCTGTCTAATAAAATTTATTATAAAAATAAATTCAATGGAAAATGATAAGACAAATATAGGCCTGCACATCTTTCTTATTAGTTTGCTACCGATGAAAGTTATGCACGCACATGTATCACGGATGCATGTCTTATGTCACACAAAGTAGAGATGGGGAAAAAATTGCCGAAGCACACGATTGTTCTGTGAAAGTGCAGCTTGAGTTTCTGCTCTTATCAACTTTCTTGTGAACATAGGGAACATTATCGCCTACACTACGCGGTTCGTTGTAAATAATTGAAAACAACGAAACACAAAGTAAGACCTTGTGGTGAAAATTGACGCGCTGGTCGTGAAAAAAATATGTCCCGGAAACTCTTGAAAAGTCTCGCCAGTGGCGAATAGTTACGAGCATTGGGTGAAGTATGAAGGCACAAAGAGGTGGAAAATTCAGGAGATTGGCACGACCTGTTATTTGACGTGTCTGATCGTGAAATACATTGCTTTACAACAAGAACAATAAAAAGACTCCTACCAAGCGTTTCCAAACAATGTCAACAACAGCTGGAGCTTTGAAAACGACATTCCAAAAAAGGCAACCAAAGACTATACACTTCTGTTACTATAGCCTTAGCTCGCATAATGACTATCATAAAACATCCCGCTACAAGTAGTTCGACAGTGCAGACAAATACCTCCCTATACCGTGTTTCTTTTTCTATCGGTATCAAGAGAAGTCAATATGTATCCATATGTTGTAGTTGTAATTACGTAAACATTAATACATGTACTCGAATAAGGGAAAATCACACCTTCACGAAACGACTACAAGTTGAGATATAAAGCATTTTTTAGATGTAATCATGAAATACCGACAATGAAATAAGGCCGACGAACAAAGCACGGATAAAGGAACGTAAAACACCAAGATGAGACAAAGATAGGCCCAGGGTTGGCATCAAAAGGTGAAAGACCTACATAATTAACAAGACACGAGCACCAGGGAGACTACCACTACAACAAACAGAGAAGTTCTAAGTAAGAAATTGAACCGGTGAAACTTGTAAATACCTATAATGATTGCTTGTGGCTTTTGAATGTAATATTGTATTGTGTCAACATTATATGATTATTCTTCTTTTGTACATGTCATAATGGAAATTGTCAAGCGCACTGAGCATGATTGTTCATGGAAGTGCGCTATATAAATGCAATATATTATTATTATTATTATTATTATTATTATTATTATTATTATTATTATTATTAAGGCCTGGGTGTGCAGGGGTAGGTCTGCAGCGCGGAGACTTAACAAGTTCATTAATTTGAAGGTTGAGAGGACGCCAGAAAGTTAAGTCGGTGGGGCGTTCGTCCAACAAACTAGAGGGGCCTTGGGTCAATTCATTCTCAAAATATTTTATGGTGATATCAGATCCTTATTGAACATATTTATCATGATAATGTTAGACGGAAATGCACTATCTTTGTATGATTTTCCGGTCTATTAAAAAAACAAAACCCAAATAAACTGGTTACGTCATCAGAACCTGATTCATTCAATGTTCTAAATACACTGTAATACCATTCATTAAGATAACTGCTCCTGTTGCCAAAATAACTAGAACCGACAAAAACCAGTGCTCCTTTTCTTTTAAATTTCAAGTTATAGAACCATGAACAGCCAAACAACAGGCCAAAAATGACATGCTATTGAACCCTTTACACCCCCCCCCCCCCCAAAAAAAAAAAAAAAAAAAAAAAATTCAATCAATGCACTTTAAAATCGTGTACATGCACTTCTATGCCAGAGAAAGAATTGCTCGCTATTTTAGGCGCAATAAACCGAGACGTAAAATTTTAATTCTCTACACAGCCACTTTGCCCGTAATGTGATCAACTGAGACACGGGTCAAGACAGCAGATAAATGTCAGAAGTCAGTCTTGGGGGCCATCCACAATATAACTAATATAGTACTGGCGTGTTGGGTTGGGTTGGTTTAACGTCCAACAGCAGCACTACATAGGCTATATTGTGGACGGGCCCCAAGACGGACGTCTGACAATTTTATGTGCTGCCACACACGAGACAGGGCGGGGATACCATGAATCCTGTCTCAGCTGGTCACATTATACTGACACTGACTCAACCAGTAGGGAACGCAAGTCAGGATTCGAACTCGGGACCTTTTGCGTCGGAAGCCGATGTACTACCCCTGGACCACCGCGCCCCCGATAGTACTGACGTTGAACGTTGAAGCAACTCAACCCAGCCCCAATTTACCCCTTAAAACATAGGGACAAGAGAGCCCGCTTGTTGGTTCTACAGATCTGACTCTCGTGTTGATCTATTGAATTATGCATTGTCTCAAGGTAGCTCTTGTATGCACGGCAGCTACAGTACCATTTCGGTAGTCAAATTACATCGCGACTCCACACACGCTCCGCCAGAAGTGACGCAATACACCAAGGTCGTAAGGACTTTACCCCTCACTTTCCCTTGTAGACGCTCTGAACTTTATTTCTACATCTAATAAGAACTTTCAGTGCAACGGATCAACGAGATTCCAACCCTCTCGTACGCATTTCAACAATGAATTCGATCTCTCGAACTTGAAAAACGTACGTCAACCATGCGAGACTCGAGCCTATGTAGGGTAATAGGGCACCAAATCCTGACTTGGAGAAGGACTAGGAAAGACTAAGGCTAAAGAACCGATAGTAGGCTTAAATCCTTGTATAATGGTAGGTCTGAAAATACACAGTCACTCATGCATAGTGAATTCATGTACATGAACTAGTTATTAATGAAAGCAATACCAGCGGACCACCTTCGGAAAGAATTATAAAAAAAAAAATTAGAACTCTCCACAATTTCATTCGCGGTGAAAAAGTTTCACGTTCTGTCAAGCATCCGGTACATTGAGTGATTGGATTGGTTTATAAACGTCTAAGGCCAGAAAAAAAGTCATATCCTGGACGGGTTTCAACACCCAAGTCTGACGATTTCCCATTCTACCACACACACACACACACACACGCTGCGCGGATACTGTGAATCACGTCTCACCCGATCACATTATACTGGCGCTGACCCACCCAGTAGAGGACGAAATAGGATATACAAAATAATTGTGTTCTATCGTGGGTTTCGAACTGGGGACCTCTCGATTAGGAGACTAGCGTTCTTCCACGTGCGCTACCCTCCTCATCTCGGTTAAGGCTCTTGGCTCTATACCAGAGCGTCCCAAGGCTAACACCCAATTGCCCAGACCTGGATGATAGACAACTTTCTGCCAATGCCCTTTGGGATCAAAGCGGTATCAATTATTGAAACGTTCTTCTAAATAGGTCTATGGTATCCATTAAAGGAACTCCTATATATACACTCGAATCGCAATGTCAAAAAGATATCAATGATAATAAAAGAGCTCTATCTTGGTACATGTATCGGTACTTTCTTTTCTTCTGTATTGTCCATTTAAAGTTAGAGGGGTAGACCAGAATACACGGATTAAGCGTAGATAATTATAATCTTCATAAATCCTAAAAACCTAATTTTAGAGTTTAAAAAAGCAAGCAAAATGGGCTATGTTATGCTAGTTAGGTAGAAATGTGACAAAAGTTTTAAAACATGAATAATTATATACTTTCTTATGTACTTTGAGAGTCCAACCTGGAAATTGGTTTACAAATGGGGTCATTAATTGTACTGTCATGAGAGCTTTGCAACGAAGAGGAAGAAAATGAATTGAAAGTCAATAAATAAATAATACATTCTCATCATATAAATATATCTCAGAACATTAAACACAAAGACAAATTGCACATGGAGGAAATATTACGCGTGTTACACACAACAGTGACCAATAAAGAAATTTATAATTAAAAACATATGGCCAGAGATTATTAAGATTTTCCAAATTCAGGATACATTAACATTTAATTTGAAATAAAATAATATGAAAAAGACGAAAACCAATGATATTGAAAAAAAACAACAACCAACAAACAACACCCTTCCTCCCATAAGTGCCATTTTCAATAGTAGAATGACTATATTACTCAATGATTTTCCTAACCCATAACAATAAAGATTTTGTGGGTGCACTGAATTACGTTTTAACTTATGAGGATGGTTCTGAATAAATATATTTTGTAGTACTACTCATACAATTTTTTGGACATTCTGTACCAAGACCAAAATAAAAAATGTACGTTACTGTGGAGTCAAGACTTCAATTTTAAACGCACATAAAAAACACAACTTTGTGCCATCATTTGTACGATTGACGATTCAAAGTCATAAACAAAACGTATTTTAAACACAAGCCATGGAATTTTACCAAGATCATAGTGAGCAATTACATCGATAATCACCAACTAAAGTAAAATTGAAAATCACATTAAAAACAGACAGATAATCCAAGCTGTATTTTTTTAGAAGTACAGTATATGCACACATTACAGCAGGATCATTATATTTCTTTGAATTTGTGCCTTATAAATGACTAAGACTATAATACTTATTCACATTGGCTGGAAACAAAAAAAAAACAACATCTGTGCGTTCATTTGCATGACAGACAATTTCAAATTTTACATTTGCATAATGTATTTTAAACACATGTAATTTCAGTCTTCCAGTGATGTAATTGAGAGAGCAGGATATTTTAAATGGCCCTACAAGCCTAATGATAATTTTTATGTGTGAAAGAATTAATCTTTTTTTTTTTTTAACAACAGGTATATTGAAGCCTTTTCCCCCCTTTTAAAGATATTTTTAAAACTTCACAAGAAACAAACCAAAAATTGAAATTATTGTTTCAAGAAGGGGGGCTGCACAGCACAATGCAAAGATGTGTTGGTTTTAGCCCATACCATTGCGCTCCGCATGAGAGCAACATGGTGGGAAAAAGTCCAAGACACTAGTTTTATTTTTATCCCATTTGAATTGACACATAAACTAAGACTATTCCAAGTACAATCTCTATCAAAAACACAAAAAAGGAAAAATGAGAGAACTGAAGTTACACAAGGATAGTAAAGAAGATTGTAAGATTGTAATTTTATTTTTAGTCCCTTTAACTGACACATAAACTAAAGACTTATTCAGGAACAAACCCGTATAATAATAAGAAAAAAAACAAAGAAGTGAGAGTACTGGAGTGACACTAGGATAGGAAAGATCGAATTGGTTACCTGTCTCCCTCCGATCGGAGTATTGCATGCCAGAGCATCCAGGGTTCTTGTCTGAGCAGAGGATACCTGGCCAAGCTTGCGGCTCAGGAACTGGTTACCACCTCCAGAATCCAAGGCCGCTCTAATCGGAAAGGGTTAAAAATGATAGCAATATGGCAAACTTTGGAACAGAATGAGGGTAAATATGTATATAAAATACACACTACTTGGGCTATAAAGCCTTACTCTGAGCAATGAAATGTTACCAAATGTCTGGCTTTAAAATATGTGAGACTAAACCACAGAAAGAACATAAAGATAGTAATTTTGTATAGATTCATTGATGAGTAACAGCATCATAAATTTTATTGAAATTAATTCAGGCTCAAAAAGTTGATCCCTATTACTTAAGACTACTGACTTGCCAAAATTTTACTTTTTTGATCCTGTCATCTTGCTTTAATTCTTTAAAATCAAAAGTATAGATGTGGGCAGCAGGAGACTACCTGTTTTTTTTCTAAATTTTTTTATGCCATTAAACATACAAGTTTGATGAAAAAGATACAATAGAATGATAGAAATTTGTATTATTGACAAAATTTAGGAAATTGATAAAATTATTTTTTGTCATAACAACAAAAACGTCTGATTACATACCCTGAGGTTGGGGTTTTCTGGTCTCCTCTGGCTGATAGTCTTTCTATGTCTGTAGAAGTTGAGTTTCTTTGCAAAGTAACACCATTAACTCCAGAGCTGACACAACCCTTTGCAGATCCTGTTCTTATGAGTTGGCTGTTTTGGTCCTGAACAGTTGTGGCATCTTGCATTTGATCAGGAGTTCTTGCTTTGTCCGAGTTTGTAGTATTTGGTTTAGAGAATTTATGCAAATTTGATGGTCGTAGACTAGCGTTGATTGTTTGTTTTGTTTGCTCACGTCTGTTTGTGTACTGCAACGTTGGACACTGTTGCTGGTACTGTTTTTTCTGGTTGAAGAATGCTTGTTCAGGAGTAGATGTAGCTTGCTCTTGATACGATGAAGGCAATGATCCATTAAAGGCAGATAAACCATTTTGAGCACCAACTGCCAAGGGTGAAAATTGGTTGTAAGCGTAGAACCTACGTGTGTCCAGGAACTCACTCCTAGTTGCTGAGGTTGTTGTGGTATCGTAACATGAATGCTCTTTTCTGTATTGTTCAATGTATTTTCTGGGATCTGAATAATGTCTGAACACAAAATCTTGGGGGTTATGTGTTTGGGGTCTAAATCTTGAATCTCGTGACAAAGCATCGCGGGTACCCTGTTGTGTACGTGCACGTGATGGCACATCACTCTCAGTTTTTCGATATGCAATTCCAGGGCTAGAGCACCATCCAGAAAGATTGGCTCTCGATGAATCTTTAACCAACTTTGAAGGGGGGTTCTTTGAAGCTCCAGATACATTGGAAGTGTTCAAAGGTGCGGTGTTATTTAAAGATACTTGACCCTTAGAACTAACAAAGTTAGCAGTTTCTTTAGCGGTGATAAGTTCATCTGCTTCGAGTAACTGCTCCTGAATTTGCTTATCTAAAAAGAAATTAAATTCATGTTTACCGGTATCATTTTCTTCATTCATGACGCTTTTGACATGACTATGGCCTTAACAAGCGACCAAGTTGCCTTCCTTAAACAGATGCAAAGCTGCTACGGCAACTTATCGCAAAGGAAAGACTATGTGCTATTACAGTGCCAAGTCTTGTCAGCTGCTTCACAGTCCTAACCCGCACATAGTGAAAATAAGTTAGATAGTGTAACTGGCCTTGTTGATAGGTACGCTAAGAAACAACTTCCGCTGTTATATTTATTATCCTTGCTAGATATACACAGTCCTTAAATATAATAAAATCATCAAGAAAAAGAATTCATACATTTTTACGATAAGAAACAAACAAAAAAATTATTTTTACTTCATAGAAAAGTAGTAAAATTTATATTGTATGCTTTTAAAGTAAAGTTCTTCCTAATTGAATCATTTTTTCGACCTTGAAGAAGCTAATACTGAAATGTAAATAATTTTACGACAAAGAATACCATTATCATGTAAACTTATTATTTGGAACTTGATTTTTATTTAGAAAAGTTTAAATTTTTCAACATTATTTACCAGATCCTAAGAAAATTATAGACAGTTCCGATTTCATGAGCATTTAGTTTCTAATGGAAAAGCTAGTCTTCAGAACATATTGTCGTAAACATAAACAGGAAGTATACCTTGAACTATCCTTTTGTTATGGCATTTTTCCTGTTTACCTCAACAACACACTTTGGAGTCTTTACCCATGGTTGGTCGGATAATTATAAATCAAGACTAGATTATCTGTCTTTCCTTCGTCTCAGTTACTGACTTGTCTGACATGCTGTTGGCACAGCTCATTCTTTTTTAATATAAAAGGTAAAAGCACTCGCATTTTTATAGATCTAGATCAACATTATTTCCAGATTGCAGTCTAGGGACATGTTGATCTAGACATTCACAAAACATGGGACCTTTGATATAGATATTGATATCTAAAGATCAACTTGTCTTATGTGAAAATTGAGATTTCAATAAAATAATATGATATAATACATTGCAAGACAAAAAACCCACTAGGAATACCCTCAAACCCAACAGTATGTAAGCAAACTCACCTCTAGCTATCATACGCAATGTAGGCCTAATAATAATTGTTCTGCTTTTTTTGTCCCTATAGTATTGCTGGAGATACACTTTTTTCTAATTATTTTTCATCATAATGATGAGGATACATGTTGCTGGTGAAAATTAATGAAAATTGATTCACCGTGAACTATAAAACCAAGAATAAGCTGTGTTGGTTTATTTCTAGGGAAATGGATTTCAACGCATAAAAATAACCTTTAATCGGTTTTTGTCGATAAAACTCTTTAATTTAATGTATTCTGATTTCTTACAGTTTGATTCATTAAAAATATTCAAGAAATGCTATTAATTTTGTTTAAATGGTGGAGTCAGCAAATAACTGCCTTTTTTCTTTTTTTTCAACAAAATGATTTTGCTAGAAAGAAATTCAAATGGATGATGCCATAAGGCGACTTAATGCAACTTTCTGACCTCTATGAGTTTTTTTAACTCCTTTGAAAAACTATTTGTTAAATCACAGTTTCAATGTAAGCTCAGAATAGAACCTTTTTGTGGTCCCATTTGTGCACATGTACTCCTCTCGTTTCAGTGGTTTATATAGGAGTTAAGCAAATAATGTCTTCCTTTATGAAAAACTATTGACAGAATAAGTTTTGAAATGTTTAGAAATTGCAGTAAACATAAATATTTCAAACTTTGTATATATACATGTGGTTGTCACACTGTAAAAAAAACAACCTTGATTATGAAATATAGGAAACATTTTTTAAAACAGAATTGAAAGTATAACCGACGTAAATAGAAAAGAACCTGAGCGTGGTTTTGAACATTTTGATATTTTTCACCTTTGAGATATTCACCTTCTCTGATCAAACATTGATTTTTCTTTTTTTCATCAGAAGACATCTTATTATCACTATATTTTGAATTGTTAAAAAGAATGGTAATGAAACATTCTCCATGGAAGATCTTGATGTAGGTACCTCTGAATCAGTTGGTCGAGGATCAGTGAAAATGCGCACAAAGAAGAAAAGCACTCTTGCCAAGCTTAAAGAGAAAAAAATAAGGGAGCAAGGTTCATTAACATCTCTTCAGAGCTACCATGAAAAAGAAGATGAGAAATCATTTTTCAAGGAATCATCTCAGGCTCATAAAAATACTCATTCCAAAATGTTAACTTCAACTGGCAGCATAGAAAGCGACATCGTAATTTCAACAAAAGATCCCCCAGAGACAGCAACAGGTAGGACGAGACCCAAGCCAAGACCACGTGGAAGACGCCAATCATCCCACGACAGTGAAACTGGCCCCTCAAAAAGCGATACACATGACATTAATACTAACTCAGATCTCAGTTTACAAGACAAGCTAAAAGACTTAAAACTGGCAGGGCCCTATGGTGATGGTGCGGACTCTACAATCAGTAACAGTGGGTTTCTCCCTAAACCTCCAGAGACTCCTCGCTCACAAATCTCAAACCCTAGAACTCCCCGTAGTTATATACCCATGAACAAGGAAGAGAAAAAGTCAAAGGAGCATCTATCTGGGGAAGAGGCTGAGACGGATGAAAAAAGAGATAAGAATGTCGTTGTCATCCAGCAAAGCTCTAATTCATCTGTCTCGAATCAGCACAGTTATATTGAAAAAAAGTTATCTCCCTCTGGTCCAACAACAGAACGGCTTCTCAAAAGACGTAGCTCAAAAGACAGTACAGTAGAAGTCAAATCTGGCCCTAACGATTCATCGTCTCATGCCAGCAATGGTGTTGGTAAACCCCCTGTTTATAATTCCCTCTCTCAACGTAACTTAAACAACAGCAGCAACCTCAGCCGTGGATCTGACCTCCCCTACCCATCTCTGGCCTCAAGGGATTCCTCTCTCCATCAATCTCCTCGTCGGAGGTATCTCAAATCAGCTGATAAATCTCCTAAGAACCACGGTGATCAACATCAGGAAGATTCCAGTAAAAGAAAAACTGTCTCAAGTACAGGAATCCCTCAGACCAGTACCGTACGTCCCTCTAGTCCGTCTGAGCTCTCTGAAACACAAGGTGCTAAATCGTCCCCCCATCATACGCCACCAGACTTGGCCTCGGCTGGTGACACAGACAAAGACAATGGTAAAGATTCCACCCAGGTTCCGGAATCTTCATGGCAAGCATCACCTCTGGTTCCACCTTCATCTCCCAGCAGGCTGGACCCAATCACTCCAAGACCCAACCCCCCTCCCCCGCTTGAAGACAACTTTTCGTCACAGAGCTTGCGCACCACGTTCAGGATCGACCCGAACGTGCGCCCGAGCACGGGGAATAGTGGCAGGGGGAGGGCCGCCACCATAAGCACCGTCAGTGGGGGGAGGGGAGGCACTGCAGGTACCTGCAACGCAGATAAATCGGACTCAGGAGGAGCTACAAGTTACGGTGATCGAGTGTCCCAGCAGTCCTTTGCGTCGGGTAGTGTACTTCCTGTCATCACAACCAAGGAGGCGAGATCAAGGTGGGTGATAGATTCTCCCTCCCAAATAAACTTTAAAGTAAAAGTTAAAAAACAAACATGCAACCAATTATTAATCATTTTTACTTTGTTGGTTTTATCTCAATAAGCTTTGGTTCAAAATATTATTATCATAATATGATGAATATAAGCTCTTTTTTAGTATGTTTCTTCTCCCATCTCTGGCTTAACCAGGAGTTATCTAGAGGGCAGCATCAGTAATGGTTCTCCGTCTATGTTGGGCACAGAAGAGCTTGATCGTTACTTCCCAGCCCGCAAGGTCAACGTCTTAGTGGGTACCTGGAACATGAATGAGCAGAAGGTAAGGCTCTTTTAGTTCAGTACCAGTTGATGCTGTGATCCTCTGTGTTAAAAATGAATGTGATATATGTAAACTATTCATCACCTTTGTTATATTGTCTTCTTTCTTTAAAAAAAGAAAAATTGTGTTCTTGGGTTATATAATGCTAGTCTTTGAAAAAAATTATCATAGCTCTTACATGTTTTCGAGATTTGGTCTGTAATTTAACGAGGCTAGAGTTTAGAAAAAAATTTGTTTATTTTTGACTCTATGGGAGAAAACATAATCAAAGGTTTGGAGGCATTAATAACTTTTTTGTGCTTTGCTTTGTATGTAAAAATAAACTAATGAAATCACACGATTATAATGCACAGAGCCTGGGCTGAAATATTATTATATCAATATTTACTTTTTGGACTGGCAGGATATAAATTACCCGCTGGATGACTTTGTTCTGCCTGAAAACTGTGATTACGTTCAGGATATATACGCCTTTGGTACTCAAGAAAACGACATGAACAAGTAAGCATTAATTATTTTTGTCAAATGATGAATGATCAGTATTTTTATTAGTTAAAATGACATGTGTACATTTTCACTTTTATGATAGCGAATTCTGAACTGTTTGATCAGAGAAAATTCTGTTGATTGCTGTTTTCTGCTGTCTACTATTGGACTTATCTGTTTGAAGGCATCAAGGGAAAAAACGGTGCGTTGCATTTTATATGTTATGCATATAAAAATGTCTCAACTAAACTGATTGCAATAAAAGTGACAAAATGATCTGCCTCGTACATTACACATAGAGTAACCTGTATTTCAAAGATTTCAAATAGTTTATAATTTAGAAAATAGTGAGGGGCCTCTTAGGTGACAAGTCTTGTTTCTTCCTTTGATGCCTTCATTTGTGATTGAGTGATATCTCTGCATACAAAATTAATTTGAAAAAAGTGATATTTTACTAGGAAATATTTGAGAATACAATTTTCTTCTATATTAGAATTAGGGTTTCAGTCTTTCATAGTTAACCATATTGCAATGATGTTTTAAACGGATGTATGTATTTAAATTATTTTGATCTATTTTTTAATACTATATTCAACTTTATGTGCTCTTGATCTTTTTAACTTGTCAATTTTGGAACTTTTTATGTACATGTGCTTGATCTTCTTAATCTGTTAGTGCTGTATATACAGAACTTTATGTGTGCTTGCTCTTTTTAACTTGAGGATTCTGTACAGTATATGAAACTTTATGTGTACTATCTTCCAAACTTGTTGATGCTGTATATATGAAACAAGAGAATTTAAATAATATTTCATTATTTTCTGTATGTGTTGCAATCACTAATATAGGCACTGCTCTATTTCCTTAGGAAAGAATGGGAGATCAAGATCCAAGAGACCATAGGCCCATCTCACGTCATGTTTCAGTCGGTGTCTCTTGGCTCTCTCCACCTCGTAGTGTTCATAAGGCGAGACCTCATCTGGTTCTGCTCCTGTGAGTTTGGCTTTTGTTTTGTTGTGTTATTTTTTTATATATCAGATTTGATATTAAAGCAAAAACTATTTTTGTATTCTCTGTATGAATAAAAGAATCACCCAAATAAAACCTCTAAAGCTGGCAACTAGAATAAATCAAGAGGAATAACCATTAGGACTACGGGCCTAGTCATATTTCTACAGTTTTTCAAACCTTTGATTGAGTTTTTCTTTAAAAAAAATGTAGATGAAACCTTTTTATAATGTTACCATTAGAAGTTGAATAAGTACTGTACATGTATCAACATTTTCTTTTCTAGTTTTAATTTTGTTTTGTTAATTTTTTATCTTTACTTTCACATCTGAATTTGTAGCCCCTGAGGAAGATGTTCTGTCCCTGCGAGCTGTGACGATGGTACGGACGAAAGGTGCTATCGGAATCAGCTTCTCGCTCTTCGGAACTTCCTACCTGTTTATCAACTGCCACCTCACATGTGAGTTTGCTTTTGTGCACCGTTAAACTCTTTAAAAAAGAGACATTTTTCTCGTTAAAATTATGATGCAGCATGAAGTAGATCGGAATAGTCTGAAATAATTCAAATTTTAAAAAAGATTCCTTTGGTTAATTTTTTGAAAAACATGGCAAGAAGAGTTTCTCTTGTGTCAAATACTGAAGATGCAAACTTGAGATATTTAGTGCTGTTAGATCTGTTTGCAAAAAGAAAACAAAAATTTTTTTTTCACCTGATGTTTCAATTCTCTTCCATCTCGCAGCCGACAGAGACAACGACAACACAAGGAAAAAAAATCGACTTGGCGACTACTTCAAGGTCATTCAGGAAATGAAACTTCCCAGATCCTCTCAGCTTCTCTCTGCGTCCAAAAAGACCAGTAAGTAATTCCTCACTTCAAAAAAGTTTAAAAAGAATACCCATCTTTGTTAGTTTAAGTCCCCTCGGTTTCCTGAAAAATCCTCTACTGGGATGTCGGATTCCATCAAACTGAATATGTATGTCAGCTGTGGATTGAACATCAAACCACTGGCTCAACATCCCATTGCTATATCAAATGAATTGTTTTGTGCTTTGACTATCCCTTATGGATTTTATGTGCATATAAGCAAAGAAAAGGGGATTACCATGAACTGATTTTTTCTTTTAAATAATGCTTAATTTTGTTCTTCAATTGGAATTCATTGTGCTTTTTAAATAATTTCAGTGAATGAGTACAACACTATGTGTATTTAATGAATAAGGAAAGCAACAACAGAGAAACAAAATTAGTACCATATAGTCTATTCACCACATTTCATATTCTAATTTTAGTTGATTATATTCATAGGAAAAAAGGGGTTAGAACCTACACTTTTTATCTGCCCTACTACTTTGATCATGATTTGTGATTATCCTTAGTTTCCATGATTTTCTTTCACCACTATTTTTCATCTGCCACGTTATTTTGATCATGAATTGTTATCATTCCCAGCTGATATCACCGCAATCTTCGACTGCGTTTTCTGGTGCGGTCTGGAGTTGAAAGCTTAGCTCGCGTTTGCAGTGCGACACCTCCCCTTCGAGTCGGTCTAGAGCCTGCTCCTCAAGGGGTTAAAGCTCTGAAATGATGGTGCCGACCAACTGCTTAAGTACATGACGGAAGGTATGTGATCGCCGCAAAGTTGAAAGTTTGATTCAAAGGGGTGCGTTGGTCCAAGGCTAAAGCTTATTGCTTCACATTTAAAAAGTTGTGGATTTGGTCTCTGATTTGGTTTGTCTCGTTTTTTTTTTTTTCAACTGATTAGGTTGGTGCCAGTATAAAATGTTTGGCTAAGTCCCAGGTATCTGGTTTTGGGGTCCTGTCACTATTTTAGGATGTTTCTCTTTGAGAGCTTTGCTTTCCCCAACCATAAATTGTAACGTTTAATACCAATTCTCATATATCAGGGACCCTCGCCTCAACAGTGGATAAATATAGAATAAACATTCTAACCTTTTTGCAACGCTGACATCAGCTTTGGAAACCACTATCTTACACAATTTCATTTTGACATAGTGCATCCATAGGGAATAATAAGTTTTTGAGGGAACATGTACTGCTAAAGTTACACTGTTAGGAGTCGTTCATCGATCTTCAAACTCAAATCTTATTTCAATGTTTTTTGTGCTTAATCAAGACTGAACATGATGTTTATCATGTTTTTAATTTCATACAAATGAATGGCTGAATGGAAAGACAAGTAATGTCACAGAAAAAATTTACTCATGAAGACTATACTATTAGACATCATAAGACATCTTCGAAATTTAATCCAATTTCAATGTATTTCAATAGGAGGAAAATTTTTCTTTCATATAAAAGAATAAATTAAATTTTTGTTTTTCTTTGGACTTCCTTGCCCACAGGTAAAATATTTCATGGATTCCAGGAGGGCCGCATCAAGTTTCATCCTACATTCAAATTTGATGTGAACAAAGACACTTATGACAGCTCACAGAAAAACCGCGTGCCGTCATATACAGTATGTCATAGAATTCTTTATTTTTTCATTCTGCATCATGCTCTATCTTTAGCCATTAATTTTGAGTGCGCCGTTCTTTGCTGATTATTAATTAAAGGTCTAGGATTAAATGGTTCAATGTGAGAAATACACTGTATAGAACTTATAATGGATTCTCCTATAATACGATCAAATTCATACTACTTTCATGTGGTCCCTTCATTAAATCAGTAAGTATATATATACTCAACTGAAAAAAACAACAACTTGCTAACATGGAAATAAAAACTTCTGAATAAACAAGAAAAAAATTAAATAACTTTTATGTATTTTAAATACATAATTAGATTCTATGACAGATTTAGACTGATCAATATACAAGAACTAGAAATTTGTAATTGTAATTCTTTGCCACTTTCGAAAATTGTATTGTCTTTTAAAGGTTTGGTTCATATGTTGATACTTGGAATAAATGAATAAAAATATGATTAGATTTATATACTTTGCTGCAACGTCACAGACAGTTGTTTGCTTAAGCATGATTTGGTTTTCTGTGAACTTTTCCTCTTGCATTTCAGGACCGCATCATGTTTCGTTCTAAGAGGAAAAATGACATTACGTGCATGTGTTATGACGCTGTTATGTCCATCAAGCACTCCGACCACAAGCCAGTGTACGGCCAGTTTGAAACTGTCATACGAGCCGGCACAGACAAGTAAGCCTGGAGAACAATTTGTCTATGCTGACATTTTGTTTAATGTAAAAAGAAATATTGATTGTGTGCTTTTATTGATTTTCAATCGCTCAAAAAGAACAAAGTGATGTAGGTTTTTTTAACTCAAAGTAATACCCATCTTGTGGCACACATGTTGGGCATACTGATATATGCTTTGCTTTGAACTACACACCTTTCAATTTGAAATAATTAATATCAAAGCTTTTATCTTTCATAAATAAAATTTTAAAAACCCTAAATTGGTGCCTACACAAATAATAGGCCTTGATTTGAGACTTTGATCTCAGACTCTGAAAAAGTGAGATTTGGGAAGATGCATTCACACACTCTGTTACAAAAAGCTTCGATTACCTTAAATGTCGAAAATTAACAGGATACACGGATATGTTTGTTTGAAAAAAAAAGAATAAGAAATGAGTGGATAGAGATACGGGTTATCGGGTCCTCAAAGAAAAACCATTAAAAAAAAAACCAGTGTTATTATTAGGTCTTACCCTTCAATAAATGTAATCTCCCTTTGTTTTCTTTGTCCTCAGCATGGTGTACTCTGCTGGCCACTTCGATCGATCTGTCTACATGGAGGGTGAGACTTTTGCTTTATTTTGCATTATGGGGTTTATAATATTTCCATTACTGTATTAATTTTGTTTCTATTTGTCTCAGCATCATGAGTGTAAGGGATATTATGTTTCTATTTATTTTAGCATCAATGAGTGTAAGGGATATTTTCCTTATCAACCGATTTCTAGAAAGAGTAAGGGGAAATGGAATCAACATTGTGTGTGAGAGTCCTCATTTCAAAATACTGTTTTTCAATGTTATAAGATTCCAGGGATCTAAATAGAAAAATACCTTTTGGAAACTAAATAGCTGGAGTCACAAAGGAAAATGTATTGTTAATTTTCTAATTCATTACAGTTATCATAAAGTTAAAGTTATCAAAATCCTTCTAGCAATTAATTGTAGCTTTTCTATAGTTTATCAACATCATCCGACAGCTCTACGAAAACGCCACTTGCCAGGTAATCCACAACGGGAAACTGACAGAGCCATTCACTGTACAGACCGGCGTCCGCCAGGGCTGCATCCTCTCGCCGACAATCTTCCTAATGGTGATAGACTGGGTCATGCGACAGTCCACAACAGGGAAAAGAACAGGGATCCAGTGGACCCTCACGAAGCAGCTGGAAGACCTGGATTTCGCCGATGACATCGCCCTCCTGTCCCACAAATATCAAGATGCACAAGAGAAGCTCAACAGAGTCGCAGAGGAAGCCGAGAAGACCGGGCTGAAGATCAGCATGACCAAGACAGAAGTCATGAGGCTCCCATCCAACTACATCAGGAAAACATCAAAGAGGTCGACAAGTTTGTATATCTCGGCAGTATAGTCAGCAAAGATGGTGGAACAGACGAAGACATCAGGAGCCGTATCAACAAGGCCAGGCACGCTTTCCGCACTCTACGCTCAGTCTGGAGCTCCTCAGCCTTAGCCCAGCATAACAAAATCAGGATCTTCAACTCCAACGTGAAGTCCGTCCTTTTATATGGCTCCGAGACATGGCGCACCACAAAGACAAACACCCAAAAGCTGCAGACCTTCATCAACAGATGCCTCCGCAACATCCTCAACATCAGATGGCCTGAGGTGATATCCAACCAAGACCTCTGAGAGAACTAGACAAGCCCCCATTGAGCAAGAGATCAAGAAGCGAAAGTGGGGATGGATCGGCCACACATTGCGAAAGCCATCATCCAATACCACCAGGCAGTCCCTTGAGTGGAACCCCCAGGGAAAGCGCAAAGTGGGCCGACCAAGACAGACCTGGCGGAGGAGTACGGACGCTGAAGCCAGGGCGGCTGGAATTACATGGGCCGAGCTGAGGAGGACATCCCAGAACCGAGTACGCTGGAGGAGTGTGGTTGCAGCCCTATGCTCCTATAGGAGCGAAGAGGATTAAGTCAAGTAAGTCAAGTCACTTAGATACTAACTTATAGTGCATGAAGACAAATCCTTCTAGCAATTAATTGTAGCTTTTTCATGTATACATGTAGGCTAATATTGCTTTCTCTTTCTTTTTTAGCAAATCGCCGTCGAGCGGCAAAGTCGCCTAGCAAGAGAAAATCCAACAGTAAAGTCTGTACCGTCCAATGACACAAGCTTTCGGGGCGGGCCGGAGGAAAGAAGTCCTCATGATACATTCACCATCACTCCGCCTCACGTAGTGCATCCGTAGTTAGCTCCCTGGAACTCACTATCACTGGGTTCTCATCTGGCATCTAGTGCCGCTGCATCAACCTTGCCGTTTTTTGCTTGTTATTATTAGCTTGCTGAAGTTGTTCAAGAAGAGGATTATAAATAATTATTCAGTAATCTTCGACTTTTCTTGCGCAGTGTCGACCTTTGTTTGGTAAAGTTATTTAAATATTTATTGAAAAGTTGTTGGGTTATTACTATTTTAATTGAAATTTATACGCCCTGGTGCCATACAAAAAGAATGGATTGAATAATTCAATTTTCCCCAACCCTTCTCTAAGACAAAGAAGGGACAGACAAAGGTAAGAAAAAACGGAAAGCCATAAGCCACAAACTAAATAGAAATGGAAGTTTTCTTAGTCATACAATGGTATGTTATTTTTTCTTTTAAAAAAACCCAAGAGATCATTTTGGGAATTAATCATTGGCTTGATCAGATTGAAAGATTATTAATTCCCAAAATGACCTCTTGGGTTTTTTTAAAAGAAAAAATAACATACCATTGTATGACTAAGAAAACTTCCATTTCTATTTAGTTTGTGGCTTATGGCTTTCCGTTTTTTCTTACCTTTGTCTGTCCCTTTCAAAGGTAAGAAAAAACGGAAAGCCATAAGCCACAAACTAAATAGAAATGGAATTTTCTTAGTCATACAATGGTATGTTATTTTTTCTTTTAAAAAAACCCAAGAGATCATTTTGGGAATTAATCATTGGCTTGATCAGATTGAAAGATTATTATTGACTAGCCATATACAAACATTTGACTAGAAGAACATTTAAATTTATCTTGAAAATGAACATGCAATCAAACAATAATAGGAGATGAGTACTGTACAGGCAAAGTTAGACTTAAGAGATTGATGAGGAAATTTCAGTGTATAGGAGGGGCAATCACAAATCAATTTTGTGTTTGTTTGTTTGTTTTTTGTGAAGGAGATTGAAAACAGCTTGATTTCTACAGCTAAATGTGAATTTGTATTGATCAATTTTTGTTTGTGTTTTTTCAACTCAGCTCAAACATTAAAAACAAAAAATGGCTCAAAAATCCTCTAGTCCTTGGTGTGTGCTAAACCTTCTAAGCTCAGCTTGAGAAAAAGAGTTTTGATGACTGTTATAGAAAACAATTTTCTCTGCGGCTGTGCTTTGCTGTAACCAGCAAGTATTACTGTGATAATAATAATAATAATAATAATAATAATAATAATAATAATAATAATAACAACAAAAATAACAAAATGAAACGAGAAGGAAGAAAATATCTGTTACCGTGAAAATGTAAATATTATTCATCATCAATTGATATTTAATCATATACATGAAATAATTTATATCAAATGAATATTTAGACATGTCGCTTTATTTGAGAAGCCTTGCCTAAGATTTGTTTTCAGTTTCCAGTCTCATTTTTAATGGCTTGATTTAACTTTATGTATCAGGGTTTTAATGACAAAGAGAAGAACTAAAAGTCTTCTTGTACAACTGATGATATTCCTACACATTTAAAGTCATTTTTCTTTCCTCTCTTCATAGGAGCTCATAGTCACACAATGATAATTAGAGGATCATGTCGGTGCTTCCAGAAGAAAATAGATTTGATTTCATGATAAAGCTAGTGTGTGCAAACTTTAACTTTTATTTTAACTTATGAAACCAGGAAGTAAAGTTTGATGACTAATCCTCAAATACGCTTATTAATTTGTTTTTCATCATTTAGGAAACACTATTATTTGTATATTACTGAGAAGGAGTATTGTTAAATACTGAGAAGGAGTATTGTTAAATACTGAGAAGGAGTATTGTTATTTTCAACATTGTTTTTTAAAATCATGGCAACAACGACTGGGTTGCCTTAACACTATGTTATACACCTTATGTTGTCCGTGCCTAAGCTGGTGTTGATATCATGAATACAATGTCTCACTCTGCTTTTTTTAAAATATTCGTTTAAACTCTTTAAGCCCTCATACCAATTCCATGTTTGGACAGAGGGTTTTTGATAGGTCTATTTTTTCGTTTTCTGTCGTATTTCGTGATTTTACCGGGCACACACTGCTGACGCTCAGCTTTAAAGAGTTGAACAATTTCAGCAACTAGGAAGAATCAGGCACAATTGAAGTTTTGAACAAAACCCTTCTCAACAAAGTAAAAATCGACTATATATTGACCTTTTTCATTTTTAAGAGTTATCTCTGGTTCTAGAAATTATTGAGTTATAATTTTTTATTCCTCTTAAAGTGCTTTAAGTTCCAATAAATTATTCTGAGGATCAAAATTCCATCTTGTGCCTGATTTACTCTGCTTTTTTTCACACACAAAAAAATGTCACCCTCTTCTTTGATTTTCATTTTTGTTTTGGCTATTATTTAGAAAAATTGACTTGTTATAAAAAATATGTGGTCTGTGATAAACTCAATAAAGACTTTTTAGATTTAGTATAAAAGAGAACAACTTTTACCTAATCAAGTTGAAAGATAATTAAAATGTATTCTGTGATGCTTACAATAATTGTATTTATCATTAATTTATTTTTAATTTCTCTCAATTGTTTTGTGGGATATCTTACAACCAATACATTTTTAATCCAAGTTAAAGCTCTGTTTTGGATTATTATATAGGCTACATCTGCTGTCAGATATCATGCTCCCCGAGCTACAAAGTCTTATGTCATGATCGTCTTCTGAAGCATGTAGGCGAGGGAGTTTAATCGGTAAAATGAGAAAGTCGTTTCTGAATGCCCAAGATCAGCAGCATGTCTATAGTTTGTGGACGAGTCCGACAAAATAATGTACGTACTGCTACATAACATAGAGACAGTGCTGGGATACTGTGAATCATGTATCAGCCCATCACTTTATACTGACAAATACATTTTTCTTCTTTTGTGGGCTTCAAACACATGACCTCCCATTTGGGAGAAAAGCGCTCTACCAGCCCAGTCAATAGAGCAAAGCAGCCTCTTCTCAAAAGGCTATGGTTTGATCCCCTTTGGGTAGCTTTTTTTTATCTACTTATTCGTTTGGTGTAAGTATAATGTGACCAGCTAAGTCCTGAATGTTCCTCTCTGTGAAGCCCAATTGGATCTGCCCTGGAAAATTAGACACACTTAACTAAGTAAGAACTTTCCATTCCATTCTCCTACCAAAGATTATTTTTTTATGTTGTAAAACCGTTTTTAAAATTTCAGATATGAACAAGACTCGTCTTAAGTTCTAATCTTTGATAACCCGAAAATGTTTACTAATTTTCATAATAACATCAATATTGTTCATTGGGATTTTGTGTGTGTGTGTAGTTGATGACTTTTACCATACATGCAAATTGAAATGTATTTTGTACACACTTTTGCTGCACAGCAGATTAATTTACCAAACACATAGACATTTTGATTGGTGCTAGGTTTGAATAAAAAATGTATTTTACTTTTACTTTATTTTCTCTTGTAAGAACTATATATATAACACACAAGGATCTTCCACTCATTACAGATACAAAAACAAAACAAAACATGAGTTGTACTTTAACTTCAATATCAATATTTAGGTGTTTGTTTTTTGTTTTGTTTTATTTTATTTCCATGCCATGGGTTTCATTATTTCTTTTCTCAAAATTCTCTTGACAAGCTTATCTACATATCCGAAAACATTTTTCATCTAATTACATGACACATTTTTTGTAATATTTTACTACAAATATGAGATTCAAAGATTTGTTCTTCCGCATGTCGCTATCTTTATGTTGAAGTATTTGACAGTTCCGATGATTATGGAAAAGACAATTGTTCACAGATATAAAGGGGTAAATTTTTTACATTATAAAAATATTTCACTTTCATTAAGTTTCAGAACTCATTGAAAAAGCATTGCATTCTCGTAATTCAAATACAAACTTTTTGTGTTTCATACGTTTTCTTTTCTTTATTGGTTGTGATAGTCAAACATATTTTTGTTTGGTAATCTATTGTGGCCTGTTTAATTTATTCTTCTTATCAATACTTGCACTTGACACTACTTTTTATATTCATTATTTGCTAATTTGGCAGCTTTACAGTTTTTCTCGAGCTTTTTATCTATCTATGTGTATACACAACATACATGTATGTATTTATTGATTGTTTCTCTTTCACAAAATACAGTTACGGTAGCATAGACCTAGATACGCCTACCATATGACGGCACATATAGCATCCATATCCATGTGACTTTAGAAATGTCTGTACAACATTACTGTAGTGGTTGGGCGTTTGCGTTGTAATTTTAACTGCCTGTAATGCAGTTAAGATAGAAGATCTGTCTAAGTTTTTTTATGTGGGTGCTAATGTAAGCATTTCAATTTCTAACATTAGTTTCAATAATTTATATATTTTCTTATTCATTACCTTATGGCTAGTATTTGAATTTGTTTATCTAATGGGACCAGACTGTGATGATTTTTTAAAATAAAATAATTTGTAAAATTTAATAAATGAGATGTAATAGATGAGAAATAACAGATGTCTTCATTTAAAACCATGTAACTAAGTCATAGTCTATTGTACTTTTTGTTAAATTCTTTTATCTTATGACAGAAAATGTTTAACTATGTTTTGTACGTATGTATTACTTATTCTACATTTGTGAATACAGTATTGTGCCAAATTTTATTTAAGTGAGAAAGTTTTCCAGTCCAGTGTATAGATCTATCACATTATGAAACAAGCATACACAATTAAAAATAAAATCTTATATAATGTATACAACACTGATGTTCGTTGATTTCAATGCATATTAATTTTATGAGGATTTTTTTGGGTGTGTTTTAGAGTTTCAGTTGAGCGGCTCTTCTATTTGAGAAGTCCCCCGTTCATCCCAAAACATCCTATCTCAATAATATTTCTGATTGTAAGATTATAGAAAAATTATGTGCTGATGTTTATAATGATATTAATAACTCATCGGTTTATTTCACTGAAAGTGTTTGAAGTTTATGTGTTTTTTTTAGCTCGCCAAACTTGTAAATATCCAGTAAATTTCTAATAAAATTTAATAAAAACATGTTTTGACACGACAAATTTATCACAGGGAAAAAATGTGGATAACACACATGAAATCAAACAATTCAAAATGAAACAGAAAGGCAGACTCAATACCAAAGTTTTTTTAATTTTTTTTTTTAGAGTGATTTTTATTCTTTTTTCTTTGTTTCATCAACCACTATTTACAAAGTAAACCACCTCAACAGTTATGTTGCAGTCACGTCATCCTAAGAAGAGTTAGGCTTGTGTTAGTTTTCACGACAAATCCACTTCTTTGATCAGTGAAATCGGAAAAGGTAGATAGAAAATATATTCTCACAAATCTAAGTCTATTGGTGAAGCAAATATCACATGCCAAGTATTCATCATTTTACAATTTATAAATAAAAATTGAATGTGAAAAAAAAATATTGAGCCATAAAAATTTACTTTTTTTGAAAGTTGATAACTGTCTTAAAAAATATGAAATTAAACACTACTTTATAAACATACCAATTACAATTTTTATTAAGTTTAAACTTCTCCAAAGTTCAAGTAAAAAAAAGGAATAACTGCAACTAAAATAAAAATTCTGATAAAAAAAAATCAAAACTATGTGAAAACTGGTGAGATGTGAGGTTAAATTGCAATGAATGAAGAAGTAACTTCAAAACATTAAAGTCCAGAGATCAAAGGGACCTCTCATGCATATTCATATCATTAATACGAATCCATATCACAAAAAAGAACCATTCTTAAGTGAATATTTATTAAATCAATGTACATCATAGAGATAAAACCTGCCGATCTATCGTAAAAAACGTGTATGCATACTTCAGAAGTGCGCATACGTTTTCAAAAGAGAGCAGGAATAATGTCAGTTGACACTTTCTTTAGCATTAAAAAGACGCATATATACATAAACCTAGTATTTAGGATTATACATGGTTTCGGACAAATTTCGTAACTATCAGATACATTTTAAATCGCCATAAAGCTGTGAATACAATTCAACTAAATGATCAAAACAACTACTGGCATAAATTAATGAACAAACTTCGAAAATTTCATAACATACAGGTTTTACACATTGTTATTTATACAGAACAAACCTGACTTTTTAATCTAGAGAAAACTTATAATTTTATGATCGACAAGAATAATTTGGAGCCTTCCATGTTACTGGTACATTTTATTTACATTCACAAGTAATAAACTCTTCATTCCAAAACATAAAATAAATGTATAAATTTCAAAGATTTCTTCAAAAAAATCTATATAGGCCTATTCTATCAATTGAAGAATTTTTACAATAAAATATAAAATGACAATCAAGCCCTATTAAATATATTATATGGGCTTATTTTTCGAATGTCTCAAGCAAAATTTCTAATATTTTTGTGCTGACTTACAAACATGAAAAGCTGATTTACAAGAAATACAACATCATCAAATGTATTGATTCCAAAACGGTCAGTCTAGTTTTCATTTTGTCTTTTTACACTATTGAAAGAGGTCAAAAATACAAAATTGACATTTTTCTATGTAGCCCTTTTTTTTTAAAAACAAAAGATACGCATAGCTTAGTTTATGCACCCAAGATGAAAACAAACTATCAGAAATATTTCTTACAAAAAGTGGGTCTAGTTAACCAAAAAGAGGATAAAGTTGATAAATCTTGAATGTTTTTTTAAAAATAAGTTGATTTTGCCGCATGAATAAATATACATTTATATATTAATTTTTTTAATACCATTTTCCGGTGAACAAGTTACCATCATCACACTGGTATTGATATCACAAGGAGGAGAACACCAAAGAACTTAGTCAACACCACCCATAACTTTATGGGATAAGATAGGCCCACCCACAAAAAAAAAAGTATACTAGTTAAAAAAAAAAGAAAGAAACATTATGAAGTATACTGGCCATTTGGTCCAAAATGTTTCAATAACTTAACAATAAACTTATTTATATTTTAATTTGTTTTAACACATGCATTAATTGGTCACACCACCTTACATGATCTCCTGTAATATATAAATATTTTAAATATTTCTCAATACGTAAAAATGTTGAAACACACAACCAAACAAACATATCCTACTACAGGCTTGAAGAGCTGTTTGTATATTAAACTACATCGCGTATTAGACAGAAATCTGGAAAAAGATTTTTTAAAGGAAAGCAGTAGTCCTTAGTTTCCTCAACTAAGATTAAGAACAAAGAGATTTGTGGTTAACTCTCTTTCTCCAAAAAGCTTCAATACATATACAATTATAAAATTACAATAAAAAAAAAAACCCGAAAAAAACACCTCAAAGCACTGCATTAGAGACACAATAATGAATAAGTTGATCTAGATTAGTAATAGTATTGCGACAAACAGGGCAAAACGATTCTCTTGAAAGTAAGTACATGTACATTGTTGTGTGTGGTATTTATAAAATCTTAAGTCATCGTAGTTTTCAAAACTCATGTGGACGGAGTGGTGACGACCAGAATTAAAACTCTGACTTTCAAACGTCTTGGATTTGCCAAAAACACCGGCGTGGCTTGTGAGCATGGAATGTTGGCGATGTCAACAAAAAAATAACAAGAATATAACAGACTTGATGAAGCTTCCGCTTCGGATTTGTGGACGTAATTCTATAGACATGGCTGATACTATGCCCATCACTATAAAAACATCTAATACTATGTCGTTACTATAGAAATGGCTTATACTATGCCCATCACTATAAAAACATCTAATATGTCTGTTACTATAGAAATGGCTAATACTATGCTCATGACTATAAAAATGGCTAATACTATGTCTGTTACTATAGAAATAGCTAATACTATGCAAATCACTATAAAAACAGTTAATAATATGCCCATCACTATAGAAATGGGTTAATAATATGCAAATAACAAAACCTTACATCATCACTGGTCTACGATCTTGGCATAAGTCATTTTCACTACTTTTTGATAATCAATAAAACTGTTTTATTTCCTTCGTTCTGCCTGATATTTGAGACAAGTTTCTAACTAGATAAAGAAAAAACCTAGTAGCGCATTTTCTATCTGAAAATTTAGTTATATAGATCTCATTTTCATCGTTAAAACTATATATCACTTGCATTTTGACATAGGTTTGACTTATACCATGATCATATCACCGTGACGATATGAAACCTGCCAGCATATAATGGCTTTCTTGTTTTGAGTATATAATATAATGTAAGTTAAAAAAACAACAACACTTTAGCACTCAAGTAAAGGCATCGTATAAGACTAAAATAACAAAACCATATTTTTTTCTCATACTTTCCATAATACTTTTGCATTAAAAAAGTCTGGATAACTAATTCAACCTTGAAGAGACAGACACAAATTTTTAAAAATAAAGTTTTAAAAAAATCTTTCAACATTACATAAAAATTTAAAAAATACAAGAGTAGCAATGGTTTAAGTATTTTCTTTTGGACGGTGACTTAAAAATAAACTCTAAAAAGAGTATGTGGCACAGAGAGTGTGGCCAAGGATAAAATATCCCTCTCAAATTATTGTGGCACAGAGGAAAAAAAAATTAACATACAAAGTTGATGGTATCACTTTCCACAAAATTATTTTGTATGTATGTGATTGTGGCAAGGGTTGAACTGGATATTTATGTTAAAAATCAGCACACTGCTTAGTACTATCCGTTCAAATAAATCTAGGAAAGATAATGAATAGTATTAACATTTTATAGATTAAATCCCACAATTCCTTTTTTTTTTTTTAATGAGCTCATCGGTAATACTCTCATTCAAAAGAGATGGGTGCAACTTAATCTTATTGAACCCTGGGGTTTAGAAAGTATAAAGGTGGTTTTACAAGAGCTCATTATGTAAAAATTCTCAATTATGATCATGATTAATGAATTATGATGAATCATGGTAAGCATTTAGGTTAAAACAAAAAATCTCAGTCAAAATATAAATGTGAACATAGTTTTCATTTGATGATGAAAATAAATGTATCAGGAGCAGTACTATTTTGGAAGAGACTATGCAGATATCCAACCAGAGAGACAGACACTTTGAACAGCTCCAATATTTCTTTCCTTTCAATAAATGAACATTTAAACCATTCCACCTGACATTTGCATTTGCTCGTTAAAGACACAATAATACTACATTCATATCTTAAATACATCTAGACAGATTTCACCGCCATTTTATTTTTCATTGTATCTGCCAGTGAGAAAGGGCAATTTTTTTTTTCTCCCCTAGCTCTTACATAAATTAGACATGCACCTAAAACATTAAAATACAAATCTTGAAATTAGTAATTCTTATCTCTTTTCAAATAATTATGACATCCCAAAAACCAGTGGTTATATTACCATCCAAAGGTGACCATTCATGAGTCAAATACGAGAATATGCGACCAATACAAGTTTGAACATATGTGTGAGGCAATTAAGGTGAATCAGGCACAAGTCGCTAATATAAGTTTCGAGCTTAAGTCCTCTAAACATTGAAAAATACTTATATCCACCTGTTTCATTGTCAAATTAAGTTGAATATATATGATTCTAGCAACAATAGAGTCATAACTTTTTCAACACATTAAAGTGCATCTGATGTTTTTCAACACTTTATGAGTAACTCTAAAAGTCAAAAGTCCGACTTGTGGCTGATTCATCCTGGTAATCTCACATATTTTTTTTTTACAATTTATAGATTCAAACAACAGCAAATTCCAAAAAAAAAAAAAAAAGAAAAAATTTTTTTCAAACAAGATCAGCCATATCACATATGTCTGGTCGACCAAAACTGAGGAAGTCTTTTTTTTTTTAGCAATTGTATGCATAGAGCAGTGTAATTTCAAGAGCCAAACATTTTCTCTTTAAAAAAAAAAAAAAATCAACAGAACATAAGGAAGAGCATGATTAATGTTAGACACAAAGATTTAAAAAATTTAATCCTAAAAAAAATATTTGTAACAGATGTGAAAAGAAAAGCGTGAGGGGAAGAGTTTTAAAGAGAAAAATATATCATATGAAAGACTGGTAGAATACAGCGTTGAAGAATACAGAATAAGAGGAGAAAAAAAGGCCACAAAAAGACAGGACTTAAGTCAACCTCAATGTATAGAATAAACATCAAAGAAGGAACAGTCAAGATTTGCTTCAACCAGAAAAGATCAATTTCTAAATGTCCAAATTGAAGAGATAAAGAGAGTATTTAAGGCTCGCAAGTTAAGAGTGTTAATGTGAGAATTAATGTAATTTGTCGAGTCTGAAGCGGAAAGAAAAACTAAACACAAACGTAGAGAGACTGAAAGGGCCATGAGGGACGAGATTTTAGCAACGTTACAATCAGCACGGCCCACAAAGTTAGTCCACGTTCACAACATATTCACTCTCATATCAAAAGGGGAGGAACAAAGTAATCAATAATTATTACATATTATTACGTATTATCTATTTCTTGTATTGCATGAGTGCCGTGATTGTGCCCTGGAGAAGCAATGTGAGTTGTGAGGGCTCAAGTGTACGTACGATTTTTTTCCTTCTTTTTTCTTATTTTGGGAAATCAATAGAAAAACAGTTTTGTATTGTTCCTGAGTCGAGATATGCAGCAACTTGAACTGCTGCACTCCTGCGGATGTCGTCTTACAGCGCCACTTGCTGTTGTTGCAGCTGGTTCACCTGTTGCTGTTGTTGTACCTGGAGTTGCCGCTGCTGTTGTTGCTGCTGCTGCTCGAAGTAGTGGTACATGCTCTTAGCGACTTCATACACGTACTGGATGTCTGGTCGCTGATCGGGGTTCGGGTTGATGCACATGTTCACCAGAGAACGCAGCTGCACAACAGGACACGGGTGGGATGCAAAAAAAAAAAGCAAAGTATAAGGTTCTTGAGGTTTTTCAGTAAATTTGTAAAACTGATTAGAGTAATGCAGTGAAATTCTTCTTTTTAAAATCATGAGCTATTATATAAAAATTTTTAATATTGAAATTTTTTACCAGTGGAGTTACATTTTTTCTTCTGAAAGCTTTAATATGTTATACTATAACAAATTGTTGACATTGGAAATGTTTTATCATTATTCAAGGAAAAAAATCGTAAGTTAACACAAAATATTCAGGCAGCTTATACCATTCCTGCTTGACACTGATACTAGAAAATCATATTCTGCCACAAATCACATTCAAAATCCTTTTCTTTTAAAAGACACGAGTGTTACTGAAGCACCAATAAGTTTTCACTAACTGTCCAACGTGCTCATTTACTCATCATATCTATATTTCATAAGGTCACATTAAAAAAGGTTATATCTGAGACTTCCGTAAAATTAGAGATAACAGCATGGGTAGCTTCTATCTGAACTGAAGAATCATCAAAAAATAACTGTACAGATTGGCAGTCCCTTTATAAAAAACAAAAACAAAACATGATTAACAGTCTAGCCATAAATCTGTCACCGTCCAGACTTTGAACTGCTTTTTTCTCCTCATGCAATATGGCTCTACAAGCTTCCTCATTAATATGTTTTTATAATATAAAGCAAGACAGCAAGAGAACTCAGTCACAGTCCAAACTTTCAATTGCTTTTTTCTCCTCACGCATTATGGATCTACAAGCTTCCTCATTGGTACATTTTTATTATAATAATTTAAAGCACGACAGCAAGAGAACTCCAAGAAGAATGACCACCAGCCGTTTGCACAACCACTCACCTGTTCTGAGTAGCAGTCTGCAGGAAGGGGCGGGTAATCACACTGCTCTATCTTCTTACACAGGGAGAATAGATTCATCTTGTCGCCGTAGAAAGGAGATTGTAACGCTGCCATCTGACAGAGGAAGGAACAAAAAGTGTTGCGTGTTTTCATGTTCATTGATCACTATACCCTTTGCTTTATGTTAATTTTCATTTTTTATTCTATTTATTACTTTTTGTTATTTTTAAATACTCCTGTCACAGTTTGTCATGAACTGAGATATGACGAAATTATCATTATAAAAAGTTTTTAAAAAAATCTTATTTTAGGAATAGAGGCTGTAGCAAGAAAATGTTTGAATTTGTTATAACAATTAGAATAACAAAATAAAAAACAAGAAGCCTGTTTGGTTTGAAATTAGTAAATATATTAGATTCACGGCAATGGTACTTTCATTAATACTAAGGGTTTGTAAAGGGACTCCAGCCTGCTAGTTACCATTAGGGCTATCAAAAACTGTCATCTCATGAAAAAAAAAAGATAATGAGATCTTCCGACCAATTGTGGTGGTTTAGAGTAGTGAAATTCAGGAAACATCTATTTTTTACATAACAAATATCTAGAAAAATGTTTCAACTTTGGGTACCTTGAGAGGGTTGCACTTATTTAAAAAGTTATCCATGTTTACTTTCTTTTATTTAAAATACATTAAGGTTGATTTTTTGCCACACTTGTTGACAGTTGCTGTTATTACTACACATTTTTTTCCACATGCTCACCTCATAGAGTAGACAGCCCAAGGACCAAATGTCTGACTTGAAGTTGTAGGCAGTTTCGTGTATTCTCTCTGGAGACATGTAGTAGGGGGTTCCCACTGCGTAGAAAATAAATGAGAGCCATAAATTTTATTCGCACAAATGAAGATAAATTGTAAAATACTGAAATGAGATACAAGTAATGGATTTTAAAATATGTTACTAATTAAGAGAATTTTTTATAGCTTATAGCTTATAGCTTTAACTCTTTTAGTTTTAAATGATAATAATGCAATAAACAAATCAAATAAATGTGTCAAGAAACTATATTAACATGTTTATGTATGAAAAAAAGTTTTGGCATATAATCACAAACATGACTTAATCGTTTTCCACATAGAATTTATAACCTGAATTGTTTAAACAACAGGGATGCCATTGGCGCAGTAGTTATGGATTAGAGACACCTTTGTGAAGGTGCTGGGTTCTATGCCTGGTAAGACAAATTTTCTCTAGGCCCCTATGTCACCCAGCGTGTCTGAGGCTCTTGAGTTACAGAAAAATGCTTTTTGCCTAGTACAACAACAATGCTAACTCTTGGTTCCCCAACATTTTGTCAAGAGCATGAAACCAACTTTGCGTTTATTTGAATGACAATATATACCGTGATACTTAAAATCACAAATCCCAAACTAGCCGCTTTATAAATATAATTTTTCAAACATTTTGATGCCACCAAAGATTTAATCTATATTTCAAATAAATATTCAAACAAACATATAATATAATGTCATAAAAAGATGTAACTCCTCTGCAGTGAAAGTAATCAACCTCTACACACCTAGAGACATGGCAGCTGTTGTCTTTGAGCTGAAGAATCTGCCCAGTCCCAGATCTCCAAGCTTCACGATGCCTTGAGCGGTGATGAATACGTTGGCTGGCTTGATGTCTACACAAGCACAACAAATAGGAAAACTATGAACAGCTTGAAAATTAAAGTAAAGACGGTACTCTGTTGCTTCTTCTTTTTAGAAATGTTCTTTCTCATAGTAAATTGCAATTAAGTCTTTACAGTGCTCATTATCTTAATGTATGTACTAAAAAATGTGAATACTGGCAGCATAAACCTTTTTGGAATTAATTTTAAAAAAATCCAGCTAAAAATTGATGGTAAAACCAAGGAGAGTAGAATCAAATAGGTATAAACCAATTACTTTAGAAGGAAACAGTTATGAACATTTTCAATTGTTTACTAGTTGGGCAATTTCTTAACATCTAGTTTACTTTGTAGACAGGTTTCAAGACCAAAGTCTGACAATTTTATTACTACCTTACAGAGATAGAGAGGGAACACCATCACTTCAGTCTTAGCCCATTCCATCAAATACTGACAACCCACCCAATGGAAAGAAAGGCAGTTCAATCTGGATTTAAACCAGCGACTTCCCAATTAGAAGTTTAACATCCTCACACCTGAGCTACCTTCCCCTCCAATGAATAAGTTTTTAGACGTCCGAACCCCACGCTACCAACCTCTGTGCATGATGCGCTTGGTATGCATATGATCCAGGGCACTGCAGATCTGAACAAAATATTTCCAAATTGTCTTCTCCGGGATGAGGCGACATTGCTTCTTAAAGTGCTGCAGAGAAGAAAAATGTGAAAATTTATATTATTATGATTTTTATTTGTAAAATCATGAAATATGTATTCCTTCTTGAACCACAGTGCATGCCAAGATTGAAATTAGATGATTTGGTTTTAAAACAATCTTTTTATTTACATTCACTCTCATTGTCAAAGATGTTAATTTTGACTACATTTAATAAAAAAGAACCCTGAAGTTTATAAATAATAAGCAATCACCAATACTGTAAATAAATTAAAATATTGACATCAATTAATGAGTTTTTATGACAATTTCACTCATTAAGCTGCTTTGAACCATCACAATAGCTAAGATGGCTATCCACTTCTCACAGTAATTTGTAACATTGCTGTTCTCTCCTCCGACCCACTCTCTGATATTGTTAATCAGTTTTCCTTCTATGTCTTCCAGACACTTTAGGAACGGTTGTTCCATTAACTAAGTATGACTCACCCTGATCATCCTCTGCACCATCACAATAGCTAAGATGGCTATCCACTTTTCACAGTAATTTTTAACCCTGATTGTAACATTGCTGTTCTGTCCTCCGACCCACTCTCTGCTATTGGTAACCATTTTCCTTCTCTGGCTTCCAGACACTTTAGGAACAGTTGCTTCATCAACTGAGAGTGACCTACCCTGATCATCCTCTGCACCATCACAATAGCTAAGATGGCTATCCACTTTTCACAGTAATTTTTAACCCTGATTGTAACATTGCTGTTCTCTCCTCCGACCCACTCTCTGATATTGTTAAGCAATTTTCCTTCTCTGTCTTCCAGACACTTTAGGAACGGTTGCCTTATCAACTGAGTGCGACTCACCCTGATCATCCTCTGCAAGTCTCCAGCATCTGCCAGCTCCAGAACAATGTTCAGCTCGTTGTTCTCGATGAACGAGTCCAGGTACTTGATAACGTTGGGGTGATCCAGTTGCTGGAAAAACAATAGTTTGAATAAGAAATTTTTTTTTCTAGTTGACCTTTTTTTTTCTCCTAGTGTAGCTAAACTCTATGGAGTTTGTTACTATCTTTCTTATTATAACAGGTTCAATGATGAATTATAAAACCTTAGTATATTCAAATATATTTTGATCATGTGGTTAAATTGAATAAAGTTGAAAATCCTACTACAATGTGTGATGCATTGTTTAAATGTCAAAGATTTATGTGGGCATAATTTTTAAGTTATGCAAGCATTTTCCATTATCTTATTTGGACATAATGAGCTGAAAATTGAGTGGTTCAGCTCTTAGCCATCCGACATTAAAATAGCACCAACAAGATGGAAGTCTAAAAATGGGAATTTTCGGAAAAAACGAATCTGGCATACGCAATTATAAAGATTAATTTTATTTTAAGCGTGTAGATTTTAAAGTGCACACTGCACCATTTTGCTAGAATGCTTGGTTAATTGTAAAAAGGATTAAATTTAACTCAATGGTCTATAAATACAACTAGTATGCGGGTAAATTTTCTTATGACCTATAAAAGCGTCCACATTTTTTTTTATTAGAAATAGCTATCAAACGCAAAAACGAGACAACAAATCAAAAGTTTAAAATGATGTCTCATAAGCGGCGTATTTCTTCGTGAAAACATGTTTCATTTCTAAAGGTATAGATTGTGAAGCTTACATACTCTCAAGTAAGGTTCATCAAACTCCAAAACCAGCTTCAACTTTGCCAATCCCACAATCCCCACAAATTTTGTGGGTTCCCAACTAGTAATAATAATAACAACAATTAGGATAAATTACAACATGATAAAAACTAGTGCAAGTTTTTTTGTTTGTTTTTTTTTTTATTTCAATAATCCTCTAAAAAATTTAGGCTTCTGATGAACAACATAGCAAGGAAAAAAAAGATTCACCTTCAATAAGTCGATTTCCTTCATACAATCATTTCTGGCTTTTGCATCCATCATTTCAAAAATCTAGAAAGAAAGTAAAAAAGGTTTACGTATACTCTTCTGATGAAATTAAGAGTGTTCAGTATCATCTACAGGATATTGGAAGGGCAAACTTTTAACAGTTCAACTTTACCTCACACAACTTAAGAAATTTTTAATATAAATATTTAAAATAAATTTATAATTGTAACCTTTTAGATATATTTGTACGACTGCCAAGAATTTTAGAGCTCAAATTAGTTCCACCAATAGAATCATTGGAAAAATATACCAGGATCAAAGGCTAATAGTACTGAATTATGAAAATTGGTGAAACATACCGTTACTGTAACTGCGTGGTGATTTGACTGCTGATGCTTAAAATATAAGTAATTTGATATATATGGATAACCAAACATCTTCTGCAATTTCTATTTTCTCATTGAAAAAAATACTCATAACGAGTCTAAAAAGAACAAAATACCAGTTCTAGTAACTATGATCTGACAATTGTTGTGTGTGTCTGCTATAGATAACTAATGGTAAGGTTAAAAGTACGAGAAAACCTTTAAAACTCTTCTGTGCAAAAGAGAACTAACAACAACAACAACAAATCCATAAATCCATCCTTCATACCTGAACTTTTTTCAAAGCTAGGGACTGCTGCTCATTGAGTCTGTGCTTTGCTCTGTAAACTTCTGAGAATTGACCTTTCCCAATTTTCTTCTTTTCTGGATCTATCATTTTCTCATTAAAAAAAATATTCATTACGAGTCTAAAAAAACATTAAGATACCAGTTCTAGTAACTATGACATCAGAATTTTTTGTGTGTTTCTGCTATAACTAATACCTGGTAGAGTTAAAAATATGAGAAAATATTTTTTAAAACTCTTCTGCGCAAAAGAGAACTAACAACAACAACAAAAACCATCCTTCATACCTGAACTTTTTTCAAAGCTAGGGACTGCTGCTCATTGAGTCTGTGCTTTGCTCTGTAAACTTCTGAGAATTGACCTTTCCCAATTTTCTTCTCCACATCAAAGAATGCCAGTTTGCAATTTTCCTGAGCAGCAGATGCTGTGATAGGACTTGAAGTCCTCACCTCCACAGTCTCTGCTGTTTCCATGTGCTCAGCCATCTTAAATTCCCTTCAATGCTACAAAAACAATTTTGAAAAAAAAAAATATCAAGTGTTTTTAATTTGATATTTTTAAATTCATGATAAATTAAGAAATCGTGTTTGAAACTTTTCAAAATAATATGTTATAAATAATATAATTAGGCAAAAAAACAAACAATCATATAATGCATCATATAAAAATATTGTACCAGTTCTAATTTCCATAGATCTGTCCATTTACCAATTTTACATAAAAACCATTCTGCTTCTTATTAAACTAGACAATCTGACTAAAAATTTGACAAGATGTTTCTCACAATGATTTGATAATTAATATCAACCCTTGTTAAACTTAGTTTTATAGATACATTGCAAGTGCTATGGAGTTTGTATGAGATAAGAGCTAGAAATATAAAAATGACTAAGGAACAATTTGTTTTCTAAATAAGAATAAATTCATTTGATTAAGGCCTAATTTCTTACAGCACTCTCAAAAAACAAGAGACCATCAACATGATTTAGATCTAGATATAAGTGTGAATTAAAATCAAATGTAAGATTAAACGCAGGCCATTATTATAATTATAGGCCTTCACATAACACGTAGATTCTAACGTTAATTAATTTTAACTTCGGCAAGAACCCAGTCACTGTCATCTGTTCTTGTGAATTATCACCTGCGAAGTGGACCTTCGAATTATTGTAAAGATAACCGATAGAAGCAATAAATATCAAAATGTTCGCGTGTAACCTGATGGCATCACGTTTGTTTAAACTAACGTTAGGCCTAGAATTAGAGTGAATATAATGTCGGATCTTGGAAGAAATATCACGCCGCCATTTTGGTTTGTTGACATTGCCGACGGTGGTGAAGTCTTGAAGCAATCTTGATCAGTCACAAATCCATATGTTCGAAATAAAAAGCAACGTATTGGTCCCATGAGGATTAAAACCAAACTTAAAATTGATTTCCTATGATTTAGCACGCATAAAAAGGCACCGGGTAAATATCTCACCAAAAAGTTCCACGAAAAAAGCGATTTAAAGCCCTGTATAATTACCAGCCTAATCCTGGGTTCTAGTTTCTGGGCATTCTCTGGAAGCTGATTACGAACACATATGTCTATTAATAGCCTCTTCTATTTGTGGTACGTTATCGATAAATTATACACCGATATTTCACGGATGTTGGCTAATAACATACCACCGCTACCAAAATCACCACCACGACCATCACCATCACAAAACAATAACGTTGACAAAAACATCCAACAACAACAATAATAGCAACAACGACGAAAAGAACAACAACATCGACAAACACAAAAACAACTATAAACCACGAAGTTGAATAAGTCTAAACTAGTTTTAAAAAAAACATCGATTAAGTCCATTCTTAGCCGTCAACAAGTTTCTTTGGTTTGCCTACAGCGGTGTCGAGTTTTCATATTGTTGTTCTTTTTTGTTTTCCATTAAAAACAAAAAATGAAACAACAATCAAACATACAGGTTTAAATTATTTGATTACTTATCTTGTTGAATTGCATAATCATTTTGTAGACAAATAAACTTTAGTGATAACCAAAACAAAAAGATACCAGGAAATATAAAGGAATAAAATAATGTAGCTTTTAAAATAAATCAGGCTCGTCTATAGAAAGCTAAAATAATATTTATGTTTTTAAATTGCTTCGATTTTAACCATCTACTTTTTTTTAAAATATCTTAGATATACTAGTCAATTGTTGTTTTTGTTTTCAATTAACGCTTTAACAATTTCGATTTGTTTTGTAGATTAAGTCTCTGTTTTAACTTTTAGCTTTTTAAGTTTCTCTCAAGAAAGATAACTAATACTTTTCTTTGATACAATGCCAAAAAAACAAATGACAAAGTAAAAAAAAAATAAACTGAAATATGTAACTGTGTGAGTGTTAAATCTTCAAGTTATAAGCGCACAAGGTACTAAATAAACTTAAAATAAATTTAGAAAGGCATTGTAAGTAAACAAAATTGTTTAAAGTGATATTTATGATCAAAATAATAGGACACGTAAAATAATATTTGCTGACATTACTTGTTGGATCTTGGCCCAATCACAATCGCAATCGAACCAAAACAAACGAGACGACGAGGAGGCGACTCAGCTGAGGCTTTCCATAACTTTGAATTTGATTCTAATAAATTTCAAAAGGACCTAAGATCCATACGGTAGGGGCCATCCAACAAAAGTCCATTTTATTTATCAGAGATAGTATTTAGCATACATGAGTAAGGGCTAATAGTGATCAGAAGGGAACTTGTTGTCAATAGAAAATGTTTTTTCCAAGACCAAAGAATTTTATAATATTCTATGTGATTCAATTATAAATGTGCCCGTAGGCCTACTTAGAATTGATCATAACCTCTTAGTTCAAATTCCAAAATTGTATTCACAAGCACTTCGAAGATGAGGTTTCTATTGCATGACAGTTTTACATTTATACGTTTTAATATAACCACAGCCTTGTAGTATAAATCTTGTCGCTTTTCCAGTTAGACTTAGAGAAACATAGATTAATTCACTTTTGTTGTTGTTTAAAAATGTCAAATATTTCTTTTACTCCTTTAAGATTCATCTTCAAGTGCAATCTCTTCAAAATAAATCATGTTGGAAATCACATGTAATGACAGGCTGGGCAAAAAAGTCAGGGTGAAGTGCAAGTATCCTTTGAAAAAAAAACAACTACATTTTGCTCCATCTGAATATAACCACTATGTTTCTGCTTACACTTTGATCTATTTAGTCGGGGGACGTTAAAAAAAAAAAGGTCTTCTGTTTACCGGATGAAATTTTAACTGGTAGGTTATAAATTGGAATCCAATTTTTAAAGTTTAACCCTTTGAGCCCAGGCGCCTTGGCAGTGTTTTGACTCTATACCCAGCCCCTTGAGCTGAAAGTGGTTTCTAGGCCCACATTGTCTACCATCAAAGTAATTATTTATTAACTGGTGTGTTACTTCATCAAGATCTGATACAATATTATATTCTGTGACATATCTAATAATTAATTTTGATCTATGTACAGCTACAAACTGCTTCTTAACGTCCCTTTCTTTGATATCAATTAGCTGTGTAAATTGTCACAGAAATATTGACTGGGAATGTTTTGAAAATACGATTTCAGTAACTTTAGTACCTTTGGTAGTTTGCATACACCCTTAACCTATGTCCAGTGAGGACGACACAATCGGAGACCTGAAGAAGCTGATTGCTGCTCAGACTGGTACTCGGGCGGACAAAATCGTGTTGAAGAAATGGTAGGTTTAATGGTAGGCCTTTATCAGAATCTGTACATATTGAATTAGTCGAAAATTGTGTTGAAGAAATGGTAGGCCTTTAATGGTATTATAAAGATAATCTCAGAATCTGTAGATTATATTGGATTAGTCGAAATCTGAGATTATCATCATCCGACACAGTTGTCTTGTAACTCGACGGAGTCACAGTATTTTCCAATGCTCATGGAATCGTTTATAAATGATATAACGAATTAATATAAGGAAAAAAAATACAAAATTGTACAGACTTGAAAACTTCAGCCTTTTCCCTTTCAAATAAAGTGTTTAACTAACTATATATATACGCAATGTGACTCCATTGAGTTTAAGTATTTTTTTAAATAATACATGTACGTCCATCCATATATTTATATATCAAATTTTTGCAGATTTAAAAAATACATTGTCTCCAAGCATGAACTGTACATGTGTAAAGCATAAAGTAATCGTCTCCAGAAGCAACATCTCTTTTAAGTGATTTTTTTTTCATTTTTTTCACAGGTACACCATCTTCAAAGACCATGTGACGTTAGGAGATTGTATCCTTTCTAATTTCTCAGCACCAGACTTTCTGTTTGTGAATAGATCTAACAATATAATATATTATTTCTAACTTAAGTGTCAGCTTCACAAAAATATTAATGCTGATGATTTATTTCCATTTAATTGTAACTTGTACATAAAAAGATATTCATGATGATACGTGATAGTGTAAGATCCAGTAGTCTTTTGGATGTGCACTCTTAAAACACATTCAACCCTTTGGTGGGGGGTGTGATGGCCCTGGGGTAAGACATCGGTTCCCAATGCAAAAGGTCCATGGTTTGAGCCCTGGTGATTTTGCTCCCTACTAGTTGACTTGTGTAGGGTGTGACAGTAGATAAAATTGTCATACCTCAGTCTTGGGACCCATCCACAATATAGCCTGTATAGTGCTGATGTTGGATGTCAAACCAACTTAACTCAACCCTTTGGTTTTATACCTAGCCTCTTGAGCGGAAAATGTTTTTTTTGGCATATAATATCTATCATCAAAATATGTGTTCACTTTTGTGTAGTTCTCAGTCCATTCTAGTTCTAGATCTAGGTCTACATGGTTATAAGTTAGAACAAGTGTGCTGCTATCCCCTGACAGTTCTGGGCCACACCCACTAGCTCTGAACTTATTATTATTAGTATTATTGTTCTTCTTTTTCTTTATTATTATTATTATTATTATTATTATTATTATTATTATTATTATTATTATTATTATTATTATTATTATTATAATCATCATCATCATTATTATTTTTATTAATATTATTATTGTTGTTATTATTATTATTATTATTATTATTATTATTATTATTATTATTATTACGATTACTATTTTAATTTTTATTATCATTATTATTGATATTATTATTGTCATTATTTTTATCATATGTGATTAATAGCCTTAACCATGGCCCAGATGAGATCCACGACGGACAAAACCTTGAGCTCTACTACCAGTGAGGGTTGTTCCTCATGCATGCGAATCACGTCAACTCCATAGTTATCATATTTTTTGTGTATGTGAAAGAGCCTGCTGTTTGATGAAACTAAGTCATGGAAATATCAGCGTTAGGTCCTGGCTATTATGTTGGAAAAACCAGAATGTATTTATAGCGCAAGAAAAAAAATATTTTGTTTATTTGCAACTCTTGGGGGAAGGCCGTTGCTCATAGTGTTACTAAAAATTAACTCGTGTTTTAAAGTTTACTTTCTGAATTGTAAACCTTTGTAAGTCTATTGATGCTAAAACAAAATGCATGTATTAAGTGTAATGTTTATTGAAAATGTAATATCTCCTTTCCTTTGTGAGTTGTGTTAATCAACATTTTCAATGCAAAATTAGTAGAACTAGAGATGAAAACAAAAAGATGATATAATGAATAACTACAAGTACATCTCTTTTAAAAGATAACATTACACCTGAAGATAATGAATACGGTACCTTTTCAAAAAATGTTTCCCCTCATTTATCATGTTATGATTTTCCATTTATCATTATTACCATGTTGTACAGCAAAGAAATAAATCATGATTGAATATTTTGTCAATTCTTATGTTATTTAGTTTATAATGTAAGATTTGATTATATGTACGTGTATTCATATTTTAGAAGAATGTGGTCTTACTCTTAGTACATTATGGCTTTTTAGAATATTTTAATATGAAACTTAATTATTTAAAGCGAACAAAATTTGAATGATTTTGCTCAAAAGTTTGGATATTACAATATAGTCACAGTTCAGTAAAATTTTAAAATATTTTCATACATATACATGGTTCAATACAGTCTACTTTGTTAAAAATTTTTTGTCAGAAACTCCATATAAATATTTCCGAGTAGACTGAGTAGAGCCACCTTGCCTTTGCTTATACATGAACAGGAGAGGGTCACAAGTTGAATTAGGCATAGCTAATAAAATGATTAATCTTAATTTTTAACAGGTTTTTTGTTTGTTTGGGATTTAGGGAAAAAAAAGGGATTGGGGGGGGGGGGTGCAGTATGAAGATTAAATACATGATTTATTTTTTGCCCATCCTGTTCAGCTTATCAAGAGAGAAAAATTACTGTGGGTGGAGTTTCAACCCGATTCAGATACTAATAACATGTATTGATTGAAATTATATAAAGAGTCCCCTGCACCAGAAACATGCTAGAATGCAAGTTGTAAACCTTGCTGTTACAATTTTAGTCGTAAAATTTTCCACATCTTTAGTTTTGGTATGTTAAATAATGAAGTACATTGTACGTGTTGTAATTATTATTGTGGTTTTAGTGACATATATCATGTTATGACAAATTTAAGATGGAAATCAGAAACGCAAACACACTCACAAAGAAGAAACAAAACTAAAACCATGTGAACTTAGGTTTTACTTTAATAGAAGTAGTATTAATAAATGTATTTTATGTCATTCCTTGCATAATTGTATAGTACAATAAATAGATCACATGGTAGGAAAAGGGGTGGGGGATAGGGGTAAAAATTACATTAGTACATGTATAACTAACAAAATCAAAACTGCATCAAAGGGTTACTCTATTTCGGACACTCTGTAAATCTCACAACTTGTTATACTTAAACATTGTAATCTCTCTCAGCATACACAGGCAGTTATTTTGAAAAGACAATAATAATGTAATAATAATAATAATAATAATAATAATAATAATAATAATAAATATTTTCAAATAATGCATAATAATGTTTTAAATGTTGTATAATAATAATTATGATATAATAATAATAATAATAATAATAATAATAATAATAATAATAATAATATAATAATAATAAAAAAAACAACCAACAAACAAGTGTAGAAATATGAGTAAATGCCATCAAATACAGCAGAATAAGTCAGTAACAATATGATTTTTATATATAATTTCCAGCTGTCCAAAAATTACAATGTTCAATCAATACATGTGTACATGAAAATTATGAAGATTATGAATTTATATATGCTTTGCCCTTCTACATCAACAAAATAAAACAAAACAATGAACGTTCATCTCAACAAACTTAAGATCCACAGCAACTTATTAATGTACATGTGTACAAAACAAATTGTGATGCCATCATAATCACTGATCAGCATCATAAAGTGAGAAAGGAAGAAGAAATATGTTTCGTCTTTTCACATTGGACACAAACAAAAAAAAATAGTTGTTCCTGGAACAGTTTAACGATATGGGTTTCATATGGACTTGTACCCATGATGAAAACATCCATGCAATTAGTACTTGTAATGAAGATTAAAAATTTTAAGCATTTACAATAAAATGTTGACAAAGATATGCAGCACAACTTATGTAAGTAATAGCTTTCCATTTATGCTTTAACAAAAAATGCATATATAAAAAATAAAGTTGTAGAATTTAAAAAATTGGTTGAAACTTTAATATGAATAATTATACATATATTATTAAACCTTCAGGATATCTTATTTAAATAAAAATATATTTCTAAATAAGATTTTGCCTTTATTCATCCCAGCTTAAAAAAAACAACAAAAAACACCCCAAAACACCTTACTATACAAATTTATGTAAAATATAGTAAAGCAAAGATTAATGACAAAATTCCTTGCTGCTGCGTTCTATGGATAACCACTTAAAGAAACAATTATGACAGACTCCTGACAAAAAGCACCAAAAATAATAGGTAATTTATCAGGAGTTGAACATATAAATTATTTAATTTTTCAGGTAATATAACTACATGATCTAAATTGGTCTTGAGAATCTTTGTGTAATAAGGATACAAAACTTTTATCTCAAAATATGCTCTCAATACAGAAAAGTTCCTAAAGGTATTGCAACCACATGTATATAAATATCTTTATAACTCCGTTAAAAATCTATCCCTATTAATCTTAACACAAAGTTATAAGAATTCATGTTTAATGTTTCCAAAGTTTTTAGATGTACGTGTACATGCTCATTGTTAACCAGTAGAAACTTTCTTTGCCAGTTTCAACAAACACACACAATTTAAGCATACAATTACAAATGATAATCCTCATGTTGCGAAACTAAATCACATACACATAGTGACATACACATACTACTGCAACTGCTAGGCACTCAGGAACAAAACATAGGAACATCATTACATACAAATACAGTGACACATACTACTGCAATAGCTATGCACCCAGCAACAATATACATGAACATCATTACGTGTTCGTTTGACCAGCAGATAGTGTAATCACCAATCAGACTGTAACTGTAAGTTTAAGTCTTTCCTCCCAGTCACTTGCTGCCTCCCGCACCTGTTGTGACGCAGCAAAGGCTGATGATGCGGAACACTGTGATGCCGGTGTTTGGGACTGCTGCTGACGTATTTGCCAGGACTGGGGGTAGGCCTAGACGGGACACCTGGGGATGCTATAGATTTGGAATTGGACTGGTTGCTACGGTTACCAATACATGTACCACGCTTGTCTCTCACACTCAAGGTCACACAGCTCGGGTCCTGGTAGGGATGATTGTGGGGGTGCCGATCGCTGCATATACTGCAGGACCAAGGGACAGAACCTACATGTATTGGTTTCTTGGCTTCTTGGTGCTCTTGTTGTTGTTGATGTTGTTTTTGTTGTTGTTTTTGTTGCTCCTGCTTTGAAAGGTTTGAATCTTTGCGACTATTGTCCCAGTCATTAAGAATAGAATCTACCTGGTCTTGACTCGGAAGCTTAAGGCCTGTGTTGACGGCAAGATCAGGTTTGTTCACGCCTGGACTCTCATGCCTGTAAGTGAAATTGGAAGTGCCTTGGAGATCATTGCCCGAGTCTCCGACAGTTTTCATAGTTTTCGAAACATGTCTTGAACCCTTTCTCTTGTTTTGTCGGTTTTTGTTGGATTCAGTTGAAACTGGACGGCTGCTCAGAGGCGAGTGTTGTCCAGTTTTGGACTCTGCCTCTGGGCGCGGGGAAGATACACCTGGAAATTGAATGTTTTGAGAGGAGGCAAGTGGGCAATGTTGAGGACTTAGTACATTTACGTCGCTGGAGGTTTTCTGCTGGTTGTGATATCGCAATAGCAGGCAGTTGCAGGCAAGATGGCCCAACAAGGCAGAGGCCAAAGCACTTCGACTCGCGGAGCAGTTTTTCTTAGACTGATCCCAGGAAGTCAGCATTTCTAGGATTTCAGGATCGAAAGAGAAGATGGGGAAATTTGTGTTGAATTTTCTCCGAGTGTAAGGGGACGTTGGACAGCATTTTATGAGATTTGGCACCGTGACCTTCACCTTGGCTTTGTTGACGGAGTCACCTGTCTGGGTAGACTGATCCACAGACTTTTGTCTTGCAAGGCAACGGGGACAGACTTGTTCCATGCTCTCCGTCTTCTTACCAGAGAGTTCTTTAGAGTTTTTCTTGTGCGAACCCTCCAGATCTTCAATTCCTGGCTGTTGGGAATCCATTTTACCCATGCTTTGTGCATTCTGCATAGCAAAGATCTGTTTTTCTGATAGACTTTTGACTCCATCTCTCACAATCTTTTTTGGCAGAGACCCCTTTTCCTCAGGAAGATAAAGGCTAGAATGAAGAACACCTGATTTGTGAGAAGCACAACTTCCATCTGGATAAGACACCGAGTTTGAGGCTCTACCTGATCTCTCGGACAGCCATGGACCCCACACCCTCCGCCTGGAGATGTCCAGATTGTCCAGTAGCTGCGTTTTCTGCGTCCACCGAAGGTCCGGCTCTGCCTCTGGCATGAGAACGCAGGTGAACATCCTGCCGTTCCCGTGATCCTCCACCGGAAAGATGATGCGTGATGGGAAATGCTCGGCGTGTCCAGACACATAGTCCACGAGCTCGGCATACACGTCGGGGAACTGCTGGTCAAGACTGACCCCTCGCTGCCGCAGTCTCCGCTGGATGTTGGAGAAGCAGAGTTCTCGCGCCTTCCTCTGGACGGCTGATTTGTCGGTCTCCCGGTTCTGGGCGGTGGACGGAAACTGACGGTCAAGGTCTCTCAGTCTGAACTCGTCCGCAGCCTCGTACCAGCTGCCTGGTACGTCCGTCAGGATGAGGGTGGGGCCACACCTTCTGGGCCAAAAAGGAGGGGTATTGAAATAATTTGACACATTCTTCCTGGAGAGTACATGAATTGGCAGAGGGACTTGACGATACTTATCCCGAGACACGCCTGTTAAGTGAGACTGTGTCGGTGAAGGCGGTTGTGTGTGATCAAACGCTGGGTTAAACAGTCTGAGACAGGCACATTTCTGGACGATCGGACACCGGAGTCGGGGCTCTACAGCACTGTAGTAGACCACCCTCTCGCCAGAGCTGGGGGGAGACAGAGGAGACGGGAATGGAGGGGAGGGGAGGGCTTCCAAATTATTGTGGAAAACTGCGTTGTCTAAGGCGGAATGGCTTGGCGACAGTGGACTGTGCATGTGGGAGAGACTGTCTCTAATGTCACCCAAGCTGCCATAGCCAACGTCTTCGCTATTGACACTAGCAGAGCGACTTCTGGGGCTGTTGTCGCGGAATCTGTGGGTCCTGGAAGGCGTGGATCTGTTCAGTTCACTGTAGCCACTGTCCATGGTTGTAGAATGGGCGGACGGAGAGAATTCTTTCGGAGAATGAATGAAACTCCGGCTCGGAGATGTGTCTATTGAGAAGGATTTAGAATCAGGGGAGAACGATATACTTTGGTCATTTGGTGTTTTACCCAGGAACGGTTCATCTTGAACCCAATCGCCCGATGATTGAGTCCTAGACAACGCGTGCTCCCTATTCCAGCGCACTCCAATCCCAACATTCAACAGAAACTTCAGCTCAGGGTTGTAAGTCTCGCACATGGCAATCAATCGCTGTAGAACTTTCCCCCCTCCGTACATCTTGCTTCTTCTAAGCTCCGACAGCGTTACATAGACGGGCAGTAGCTCTAGGTTAGCAGCACCACCGGTTTCCCCTTCGCTCCACTCGGACTTCCAGTTCAAACCGTGACGAACAAACTCACCCGAGGCGCACAGATCGGGAAAACCCAGCATGACGCAGCCACGCCCGCGCGTCAAAAACCCGCGGCGCGCGAGTCTCGACAGCGCGGCTTTCACGTCGGGGTCAAGGCCGCAGAAGTGGATGACCCGCTTGCAGGCGCTGCTCACGCGGCTCCCGTGGCAGACGTCCCGCTTGTGGCGCGCCCAGTCTCGGCGCCGGCACCGCCTGCTGCAGTAGTAGCTCCCCCGGCAGTTGTGGCAGTTCTTGTACAGGTGCCGCGCAATGTCAAGGCCGGCGGTTTTCCCGCAGTCAGGGGCGTGGCAGCGGACCAGTGTCGGGGGGTCGGCCCCAGGGGCGTCAATCACAGGCAGATCGTGGTAGTGCGGGCTCGCGACCACAGGGAGGATGGACATCCTGCCCCAGTCTGTTGTACTGGCCTGGTTGTGGCCCAGCTAAGCCCAGTGGAGTTCCGAGCTTCTCAAACTTGTCTTGTGTCTCAGCTAAGCCCAGTGGAGTTCCGAGCTTCTCAAACTTGTCTTGTGTCTCAGCTAAGCCCAGTGGAGTTCCGAGCTTCTCAAACTTGTCTTGTGTCTCAGCTAAGCCCAGTGGAGTTCCGAGGTTCTCAAACGTGTCTTGTGTCGCAGCTAAGCCCAGTGGAGTTCCGAGCTTCTCAAACTTGTCTTGTGTCTCAGCTAAACGCAGTGGAGTTCCGAGGTTCTCAAACGTGTCTTGTGTCTCAGCTGCTAAACTCAGTGGAGTTCCTAGGTCCCGAGGCTTGTATGGATGGATAGGCCTGCTGGGTGTTAAAAAACTAGAGGGTCCCTCCGCAAAGATCTTGTTAGAACTAGCGGGGATTGGAGAAGATGACAAAAACTTCATGGAAGAACTATCATGACTGTGTGGACGGAACTGCTCCAGATGGGCGGGTGGTGAAATCTGAGGAGGTGGACATGGTCGAGCTAGATGTGATGAGAGTATATGGTTATCCTGGCGATCCATCTCTGTCTCCTCTTGCTTCAACACGCCAGAGACGTCTAGAGGTAGATTCTCTGTTAGTGTTACAGGTTCTCTGATCTGACCAGATATGGGACTGGACATGTCACGTTGCTTGGTAGTCCCTGAACTGCTGTGGACATAGGTCGCCACATTCCCACATTGTGCGTCCGGTGCCTGCATGTCACGGTCACTTATTAGTGTTACAGGTTCTCTGATCTGACCAGATAAGGGACTGGGCACCTCACGTTGCTTGGTAGTCCCTGTACTGCTGTGGACATTGGTCGCCATATTCCCGTCTAATGCGTCCAGTACCTGCATGTCACAGTCACTTAATCTAGCACTGACCACGGCCGACTGGACTGTAAAGTTTACCGCATGGTCATCGTCGCTGCTGAAGCTGGTGTCATGGAGACCGCTATCGAACCTGACGGAGTGGTCATTTGGAAGGCTTAGCATCCCTGTGTCAGCATCGCCATAGGAAAGGTCGTTATTACTGTTGTTCGAGATCACTTTGCTGCCATACTTGTTGCTGTTGTTGTTGTTGTTGTTGTTGTGATCGCTGCCTTGGTTGTAGTTGGTGTTAGCGTTGTTATCTATGCCCTTAGATGAAGTACCTGTCTCATACTCTTGCTGCTGGTGCCTGAAATATCCATCACTGATGCCTTCTCTTTCGTGCCTTCTGTCTTGGTGTGTGTTTCCACTTTCATCGGGAACATTCAGATCTTGCTCAGTGTTCCCGTCTTCTACAGTGTCAAAAGGATCCTCGTGATCGTTGACGGGTCCTAGCTCTTCTGTCTGAAAGTTTTCTTCTGGATCGGGAACGTCCAAGTCAGCATTGAGCAGCTCCCAGCTGCCCCTCACACCGCTGTCGTCAAAAACGTCGTCGTTATCATCATCATCATCATCATCATCATCATCATCATCATCGTCCCTGTTTAAGTCAACAACACCATCCACGTCCTCCCTAGCGTCCTCACAGGCCCCACACGCGCTATCACTGTCTGCACACGGCACGTCGTCAAGCCTCCCCAAGCCTGCGTCTCGGAGAGTCGCCTGAAGGTCTTGCCGGTGCCTCACGGCGACGGCGAACAGGCGCTGGTACGCGTCCTCGATGCTCTCCTCGCTCGGGGAATTCCCGGAACCAGCCTGGGCGGCCCGCTCTATGAGCACATCGTTCCACAGGAGGACCACGTCGTTGTCAAGGTTACACGCCTCGGGGTCGGCCCTGGCCCGAACAAAGGCAGCGCGGTCCGAGCCCAGAGTCGGGTACCGGTACCGCCGCGGCGAGCCGCCGTCATCATCCGGGCAACTCCAGCGGTACGCGTTCCGGCTGCCACGGGAAGTAACTCTGGTGTCTTCCTTCCCGGCATTCCCGTTGTTGTTATCTTCTTCTCGCTTGAACGTTGTCTCGTCTGTGTCCAGTTGTAGATCTAGGCTTTTATCGCAAGCCCCATCTTCTGCAGCTCCGGTATCCATCGTGTAATGCGGTACTTCTTCCCCCGGTCATCATCATCATCACCAGCATCTTATGAATAATTCTAAATTTTCTGTATAAACATGGCTAGTCGAAGAGAACCGGTGTAGTCGATTCCTAGCCTTCCAGCCATCAGTCCATAATTATACTTTCTCGCCCAACATCGGCGGATCTTTGGTTGGTTGGTTGGTTATCTTCGAAACACGTCCCGACTTGGTATCGAATCCTTGGTCTATGCAGCACATACGAGTTCGAGCCTTTGGTCTTGGTATAGATTCCCGAGTCTGTGTCGAATATACGCCATCAAGGATCGGGTCTTTGGTCTAATCACACCCGATTCCTAGCCATGGTGTGGTCTTGGTCTATGGACTCGAACCTACGCCATCACCACCAGCTTGCAACAGTTCCGAGCCCTGAGCCAAATCGCAGATCCGGTCCTTCCGTTGGGTTCCGACTATACTGTCGTTTCTGGGAGAAAATACAGAAAAAATATTGCGATTAGTGACGTTGAAGGGTAGAAGCCACACAAGATTGGAGACAGCATGCATGTGTGTGAATATATTATGTATGCTAATGGGTTATTGTAAAGGACTAAAGAGGAAAAAAGAAATAAAGATAACAATAACAGTGACAGCGAAACATGAATACATGTACAAACTTTACGTCTCTTTTCTAGGATTTCGTGTTTCCAAAATCTCTTTAAAAACTAAATTCAAAAGATCCGAACCGGATTGTTTTGTCTACTCTGGGTTTCAGAGCAATGTCCTTTTGGAATAAAGATCATGGGTAGAATGCACATAAATCTTACGTCTCGTAACGATATAAGAATAAGAATCCTTACAACGAGACGTAAGCTACGTCATGTTTGTGCATTCTACCATATGTGTCAATTTTGATGTCTAACGCAATAATCTTCTCTCAACTGAGTCCAACAGTTGACCTATATCCCCCCCCCCCGTTTTTTGTTTGTTTTTATTACATTAACATTAACACATAAAAACACCGGAGTTGATTTTATATTTACGGACCGGAAACAGGCGTCAAGACAAGAACAAAATGTCTGTTTTGTATCCCTTTTCTCCACAAGAGATCCAGATTTATGAGCCCCCGTCACATTATTTTTGGCCACACACACAAACCAGAGTTAATCCCCTGCAGTGGTAACATCCTTCTTAATCCCAGTTAATCCGCACGTCCCTCTGTCGGCGGGAATAGCCCCAAGGCTTTCTGTGTCCCCCGTCTCTGTGCATGTTACACTGGCGCAAACAATATTTCTACGCAACCGTTTATCCCCCCCCTCTCCTCTTTCTCTCCCTCTCCCTCTCTCCCTTCTCTCTCTATCTCTCTCTCTCTCTCTCTCTCTCTCTCTCTCTCTCTCTCTCTCTCTTACTCACTGTGTGTGTCTCTCTCTGTCTTTCAGTCTATATGACAGCCCCTCTCTCAATCCCTCTTTCTCTCGCCATTTCTTTTCTCTCTCACTCACGGTGTATCTCAATCCTTCTCTTCCTTTCTCTTTCTCTCTCTCTCTCTCTCTCTCTCTCTCTCTCTCTCTCTCTCTCTCTCTCTCCCTCTCCTTTTCCAACCTCTGCCCCAACAAATGGGTTCTGTAGGGGTCACAAACTCACATAGATCAAAGACGAGCAACGTGCGGTAATCCCCCAATCTCTATAAATAGAATTTATTTGTTCTATAAATAACTAGCGCAAGACCACCGCAGTGTTGCCAGAGTGGCAGGGAAGGATTTATGCGAAAAATAACTTTATTCAATTCTTGGAAGTGTCTTGTTGACGAAGATATCGCTGCGTGAGAGAATCTTCGACGTTAAAGTTAATTAATGGGAGACTTTCAGGCGGGAGAGATTGATAAAGCAACACGGTGCAAATAAAACAAAAGGTTGATTTTTAAGTAGGCATGATTGCGGAACCAGAAAAAAAAAGACAATTTATGTGCATATTTCGGGCACCTTAGCGATCTTCCATAATAAAAATCGATAGGCGATTTGATCAGTGGGGGAATAAAGAGGGGAGAAGAGATATAAGTTATGTTGGTGGCGTGGAAGAGAAGCGGGATGAATTATGAACGTGATTAAATTTTGATTGAACAAAGTAAAAGTACAATTACTCTAAAGATCATTAACCCTTGTACAATAATAATTTTCCAGATTTAAAACCACTAGCTGACATGGCCGATCGCTCGGAACTACAATATATAGAATATCACGTGATAGTGTTAGTGACCCAAATAACGATACGCGTAAAGCGTTTCACAGATCTGGAGACAATTGACTCCAAGATGACCGCCATTTTACGGCAGCTGGTTTTGACAATGGTTTTGACAATGATGAATGTCTGGGCCGGATTACCTCCCTTCTTGGCCTACTTTAAGGGACGCCCGACACTTCATAATAATCCTCATGGCTAGAAAGCTATACAGCCCTGTTGGTCTATACTGGATGGGGGTTCAGATTCATAAGAATGGCCACAGTGGCGAAGGAGGTAATCCAACAGTAGAGGTCCTATTTCTAATCTTGAAGTTACGGGTTCGATCCTGATCAGAACACCTGGTTGGTGTTGTGTCAGTAAATGTTGTTATGTATAATTATGTAGTATATATTTTGATTAACCTTGCCCTGGACACCCCAATTTGATGTCCTGTCGCCAGAAAACGTTAAGTAGTAAATACAGTTGGAATAAATTCTGCAATGATCCCTACAACCCCCGGAAAAAAAATCCAAAAAAAACCCCAACTCTCTCTCTCTCTCTCTCTCTCTCTCTCTCTCTCTCTCTCTCTCTCTCTTTTTTTTTCTCCCTCTCTCTCTGTATCTCTCTCTCTCTCACACACACACACACACGCCCACAGTTTTTCATTCTTTCCAACCGATACAATCATACACGTACACACAACCCTCTATATTCATAATGTTTCCTTTATTTAAGAGTGTCCTTTAAGAGTTTTCTCAGGCCCGAAAAAAGAATGTTTTGTTAAGAAGATTTTCAGGGTAATGAAAGTCAGTTGTAAATTCATTCCCTTCGAGATAATAGTCTGCAGCAGTTTCAAATTTCACGTAACACGTTCCTGTAAAATACAGAGTTAGCCGCGACCACAATGTGTGTAACAAAAACGTGTGACAATTCCAGTTCGGCTCTTGGCTCTTGTAGACTTTGGAAAAAAGGAGGCGAAGGGAGAGATGGGGGATGGCAGGCAAAAACGTTTCTGGCTGGTGCCATTTGATAAGGTTTATATACCCCCCCTCCACACACACACACACACACACACACTAGAACGCATAGGTAATGTTATCTTTAAATTAAAACAATTCGACATGCCAGGGCTGTTTTCAAGACACTTAATCAAAGATAGGCTTTGTTTACATTAGCAAGCCCACACAGGCATTTTAAAACGAAAAATAATGGTTTGGCTCATTGCAAGTGTCAATTCTTAGACTCGTGTGTGTCCATAATAATAATGTTATGGTAAACTTTACAAAGCAGTTGGCATGCACTGAAACTAGCGAAGAAGAGAAAGAGAGAGCGAGAGAGAGAGAGAGAGAGAGAGAGAGAGAGAGAGAGAGCGAGAGAGAG
>RQTK01000125.1:269049-280488 GCA_003991915.1 Elysia chlorotica | reverse complement strand
TCCACTCTCACTTTTCCCTACGACAACAACCATGGCCAGTGTTGTGACTGCGACTGTCGTCTGCTGTAGGCGAACCCTAGGTCGCAGATGAAAGCAGCGCCTCCTACAAATTTACGATCTAATGTAATGTAAGGTACTAGATCTATTCTTGTACTGTTTGTTTACTATGTACCAACAGGTAAAGCGATGGTTGGTCATGGTGTTAGTACATGCAGTTTAGCACTCTAGGAGAAGTAGAAGAATACAAGTCATAAGGCCTACCATCTCTCGCAATAGTTTCTGTCTATAAATTATTTGCACACCTAAAAACTAGAGAAAGAAAAGAAACTTTATGTCTATAAATTATTTGCACACCTAAAAACTAAAGAAAAAAAAGAAAATTTATGTCTATAAATTATTTGCGCACCTAAAAACTAAAGAAAGAAAAGAAAATTTATGTCTATAAATTATTCGCACACCAAAAAAAACTAAAGAAAGAAAAGAAAACCCGATTTTTATCGTGAACGAACAATGCAAACGTGTACAATGTATTGTGAATTCCCGCTCTTATTACCACGTTTGGGGCACGTGATCTTGTCACGTCCCTATCTCTCAACAATTAGGCCAAAAATATAACGCTGCAGTATAAGAATAATTTTATATACGTTATAAGATTAATGCGATAAAGAAGATGTTACGCCGAGTCGTAAGAAATTGCCTAAACGTTGTACTTACGGCTCCTATCTTTATCTCAGTTATGCAATGCTCTATGCAATTTATAAATCTTAAAAGTATTTTAGAAACGAGATAAGCGATTACACAACACATAATAAAATATTCTAAAAACTCGAAGTTGTTATCACTATCAGTAAATTAATCGTTATATTTTAAATCCTAGCCACAGTTTATCTCTAACCCCAAAAAAAGACAACCCAGAGAGATAGGAGCCTTTGAGTAACACTCCACGTATGGTTCGATTGGTCTGTGCGCTTTAGTCGGTCGGATAAAATGTGTTGCTTTTTAGTTTCATAGATCCAGCTTTCTTTCCTTTTCTTTCCCCCCGTTCTTTCACTTATTAGCGTTATAATTTTAGGTTGAAACTCTCGTCGTTGTTGTTCTTCACGTTCTCCTTTTTCTTCTTGTGTTTTTGACGAGAGATAGTTCGTATTATATATCCCTCTGTGTATATTTCTGCTTTTCTTTGCACCATTTTTTGGTTTTAAACCATCTTTTCCTGTCCCAGCACTTCCTCTGCAATCATGACACCTCTCTCTCTTTCTTTCTCTCCCTAGCTATATCATTTTCTCCCCTTCCTCCTACCCCACCTCCTTTTCTCCCTTCCCTCGCTTTCCCTCTCAATCTCTCTTCTCTTTCCTCCCCTCCCTCTCCCTATCATTTTATCCCCTTCCTCCTGCCCTCCCTCCTTTTCTCCCTTCCCTCTCTTATCCTCCCCTCCCTCTCTCTCTCTCTCCCCCCTCCCTCTCTCTCCTCCCCCCCACTCTCCCTACTCCGGCCACAGTGACTGTGCTGGACCATGCACCAGCTGTCACTGCCCACTGCCCACTGACCAGAGGTCACCTGGGGCGTGTCACCGCCTCAAAGATCCAGGCTCTTGTACTGGTGTAATTTTATGCACCAGGTATGTTAAGTCTAGTATCACACGAACCACTTCAACTAACCTCCTTAGTCTCTCTCCCTCTCCCACTCTCTCTCTCTGGGGCTCTCTGTTTTCCTCGCTATCTCTCTGTCTCTGCCTCTCTCTCTATCTCTCTTTCCCTCTCTCTCTTCATCTGTCTCTGTCTTTGTCTGTCTCTCTCTCTCCCTCCCTCTCTCTCTCTCTTGGACTCTATGTTTTCCTCGCTATTTCTCTCCCTCTTTACCTCTTTTTACCCCTAGCCCCTCTCTCTATCTCCCAATCCCTCTCTCTCTCTCTCTCTCTCTCTCTCTCTCTCTCTCTCTCTCTCTCGTCTCTTTATGTACTTGTCTCCAACTATCCAAGACCTCTATCCTGTCTGAAACTCTTGGGGTCTTCATTTAGCAATTAATGTCTTGTAAGGAGAAAGTGTATTTTGGGCTGTAAGTACAACGTTACAGTAACCTTCTTATTCTATCTTACGAAAAGTCGTAAGCTAACCTCAACGCTGTTCTTACGACGCAAGAGGTAGAATTCATAAGCAAGACGTAGCTTTGGTCTTGTAACAATATAAGAATATTTAAGGCAACGTCATATTTGTGCATTGTACCCCTGGTGTTAACAAAAATGAACATTATTTATCCTGGTGGATCCTTGATTACCTTCAGCTCATTGTGGGCTTAGGTTTAGAGATAACAGACCATTCCGGCTAGAGCCGCAACACATCAATACACGGCAACAGAGGAAACGACAGAAAAGTAGACAGAGAGTGGGAGAGGAAGGGATAACAGACAGACAGACAGAGAAAAAGACAGATATAAAGACATAGATGGTAGAGAAAGACAGAGAAAAAGATAATTTACTCTATTTTATGGCGGGTTTAAATCCCAACAAACTAGTGTCCTCCTAACCTAGCTTGACAGATAGGCAGAAAAACGTCCCCTCCGTTGTAATAATCATAGAGTCTCCAAGAAGTGTGTGTGTGTGGGGCGTTGCGCATTTAACATGGCCACAGAATCAACAGCATCCCAGCATCTGTTAGCGGCAAACCACATGACAAGTGTTTACACACACAAAATTATAATAATGTTATGCGCCCCGGTCGATCCTTGACTACCTGGAGGCGGAGCTAGTCGATGTGGACCTGGGGTCCAGACTCCAGAGATAACAGAGACAGGCAGGCGTTCTTCTAGGAGTCTAATAATTATTATAACGGTTCAGGTTATGTTTACCTCTCAGCGCTAGAACCGCAAGTGAGATAATTATTCATACATCAATACATCACTGCCCACTTTCAGTTGAGATATCTAGATCTCAGCATCGAACAGGGATTTATTGTTTTGTTTGTTTGTTTTGAAGAGGCTTTAAAAACTAGGGAAGAGAGTGATAGAGAGAGAGATAGAGAGAGAGAGAGAGAAAGAGAGAGAGAGAGAGCGCGCGTGAAAGAAAGATGATGATGAGAGACATAGATGAAACAGATGAGAGACAGAGAGATAGATAGATCGATAGACAGAAAGAAAGAGAGAAGAGTAAAGAAAAATGAGCCCATAGATCTAACTACACTAGCATTCGGTAACCCCTGACAACAGGTGACAAGCTCAATACAACACAAGGAGATGAAGCGCGCGGTGTGAAATCAAATCGACAGCTGCTGGAAACCAACTTGTAAATTCTCGGCCAAGTTCTTGGTAGATCAAGTGGTTAGTGCGCTGGACTGAAAGCGGGAAGTCCACGGTTCGAGTCTTACCTCACGCCCCCGTCTCCGCAGAGTACTCTTTGAAAATCACATGGGAACTTAATTTATTCAAAGACTGCTAAGTGTTTTAGCTTTCTGAATTATTTGTAATGTGAAACCGGCTGAGACAGGACGCATGGTATCCCAGCCCAGTCTCACGTGTGGCAGCACATACAATTGTCAGACGTCAGTCTTCGGGCCCGTCAGCAATATAGCCTCTATAGTGCTAACGTTTGACGTTAAACCAACTCAACCCAAGGGTAGAGCCCGCATCCTATAACTGGAAGGTTACGGATTCAATCCCAGTTCCGACCGTCGCGTTTTTTTTCTCCAACTGGTTGGGTTTGTGTTGGACTAGAATAGTGTGGTCGGCAAAGCCCTGGGGGTTTGTCGCCGTATTGGTTCTTTCTCGAGACCTAGGAGACGCAAAAGTAGAAGAGATTTTCGCTCTCTCCGAATTAGTTCGTTAAGATTAACACCATGCAAGCCCTAACGCCCAACACTGCATACCGAGTACAGTTAGAAGTTAGAAGCTAATCTGCAGGGTCCTAAAGCATGCCTGACTCAGGTCCGCTTATCTGCATGTACGGTGACTTCACATTCACAATGGTCAGTTCAGCAGTATCTGTATCCGTTTAGCCGTGTTGATCCAGCGCAGTAATCCAGGCCTAACGATCACAGGGACCACAGCGAAGACGTAGACCAGTTGTAGTTGAGTTGGTTTAACGTCCAACATCAGCACTATATAGGCTATATTGTGGACGGACCCCAAGACTGTCGTCTGACAATTTTTTTTGCTGCCACACACGAGACAGGGCGGGGATGCCATGACTCCTGTCTCAGCCGGTCATAGAAAAGACGAAGACAACATGCAAGGTAAAACTTCACCGGCGTCCAATCATTGCTCTTTCCTAGACTTACTCAGCCAATGAGCGATCAGAAAACTCTGTGCCTATACGTCATGATTATGTCACCCGTTAACGGGTAGTGTGTATTCGCACAGACTGTGTTCTAGCACTCTGTGACACAGTGCCACTTTAAGACATGTACAGCGTACATTGTATTGTGACTTATAGCCCTGCCTGTGCAGCCAATAATGACACAGTGCATTGTATTGTATGTAGCGTTGCTGCCAACCTAACTAGAGTCCCGGAAGGGTAAAATTTCAGTTAAAATAAGTACATGTACAGTATAAGAAAATGTGTACAAGTTCGCTTTTGTTGTGTGAAGGTTGACAGCTCTGGAATGCACGACGGGAGGCATAGTGTCACTTTGGGTGTATAATGTTCTATGTCATTTTTAAAACACTCTAATCTTATGTAGTTTAGAAATAAGATAGGATATTTTAAAACTGAGGTGATGATAGGGATCGACACTTACCTACCTACCAACCGAAATATCATATGCATCAATATAATTCGCTCTCATTCTGCTTTATCTATCTATCTCTCTCTTTTTATCTTTCTATCTATCTATCTATCTATCTATCTATCTATCTATCTATCTATCTATCTATCTATCTATCTATCTATCTATCTATCTATCTATCTATCTATCTATCTATCTTTCTTTCTTTCTCTCCCTCTATCAATGTCTTGTAAAGAGAAAGTGAACTAAGCTGGGATCACGTAGTCTTGATGTTGACACATGAATTTATAATGCCACACGCGCCGCCACTCTATTGAACGATTCGCTGTCCATAGAGAACAATGATCGAAAATTGCCCAAGGGGTGACCTTAATTATTTAAAGTATGTACAGTCAGGTACCTAGGTACATGACTATGAACTCTACTGGTAGGGTCAGTGTCAGCTTAATGTTACTGGTTGAGACAGGGGGGCGCGGTGGCCCTGGGGTAGAACATCGGCTTCCGACGCAAAAGGTCCCGGTTCGAGCCCTGGCGATTGCACTCCCTACTGGTTGGGTCGGTGTCAGTTTAATGAGATCGGCTGAGACAGGAGTCATGGTATCCCCGCCCTGTCTCGTGTGTGGCAGCACATAAAATTGTCAAACGTCAGTCTTGGGGTCCGTCCACAATATAGCCTATATAGTGCTGATGTTGGACGTTAAACCAACTCATTTAAACTCAACAAGCTGATGCAGTTCTTGAGTTTAATTAGTTTAACGTCTCCGGTTGTAGGTCCTGGTATCGCCAGCCTGCCTCTGTGTGACACCAGGTTAACAAGTGTCAGAATTGAAAAGTCGTGTCAGACAATAAAAGTCGTGATACTACATGTATTCGCCCTATCATTTTCCAAGATTATAAACAGAAGCGCCAATAAATACATGCACATGCATTACGTTATGTCACTATTAATTTATCTTGTTAAAAAAAAAAAAAGAAAGGAAAAAAAAAAGTCAACAGTCTACAGTTCCTTTCTAGTTTCGGACTTTCTTTCGTCACGGTCCTGCACTTTCAGCACCGTCAAATCTAATTAAAATAAGAACCGGGAAATCCTTGTAGATTTAATGCGCACCATGACCAATTAAATGATTGTACATGTTACGACTTGGATGTTTCGCCTACTTATCAATGCGCTCTTAATGTGCAGCAACCGTGGACAAAAAAATGTGTTTATGACAATTGGAAAGTTGTACAAAAACATTAGATGTAATGAATTTCTGATTTTGAATATACGCCAGGAAGAAAAAAAATTTATTATTATTATTATTATTATTGTTGTTGTTGTTGTCGTTGTCGTCGTCGTCGTCATCGTCATCATCATCATCATCATCAGTGATAAGATATCCCACCACTTAACACCACATTTAACACCCCTCGCCCCGTTACGATCCACCATTCAATTATAGCGTTCACTGACTCCATAAAAGGAAGAGCCATGTACTTCGGAAAACCTATGGATCGTAAAACTAATCGCAGTGTGTTCTCGTATATCAAACAACAAACGTCATGAATGAGATATGACTCAGCTATGCTGAATATGATCGGCCATAGATCTACGCTTGGCAAGGCTTTGCTACTCCGTTATATTGATTAGAGCCTAGAATCGCGTTGTATATAATTATGATAGGTGTACCAAATGTATAATGTGAGGAGGTGATAAAAGCGCATTGCGCGCCGTGCTTAATGGGACGCACCTGTTCGATATGGATCTAGGTCTAGATTTAGATTTTTAGATCTAGTTGTCAGCATGTGTGGTAGGAGTCAAGTGGTAGTAGTAGCAGTGTCGTGACAGTTTTGAGTATTTTATTTGGAGGCGGCGGAAAGGTCGTTGTACCAGAAGTGGTATTATCATACCCATCATTGAAACTTAAAAACATCATCTTTAAAGTCATCATCAACGGTAGTAAAGTAAAGGTGGTGGTGGTGGGGGTAGTAGGGGTAGTAGTAGTAGTAGTAGTAGTAGTAGTAGTAGCAGCAGCAGCATTAGTAGCATTAGTAGTAGAGTTTTTTAGTATATCGATAGCAGTGGTCGTCGAGGGGGTGGTTGTACTTCTAATTCTTTTTAATACCGGTAGTTATTACACTAACAACTACGTGTGGAATAAACTCGCAAAGCTTTAAAAAAAAAAAATACACAAGTGCATTTTGCGCGCACAAGGTTCTGATTTGAAATTTCCTAATGACCTATAAATGGCGCGACATGGGAATGATCCGATGCGTGTCGGAGAAGGAAATGTTATAAAGGCGAGAAAAAAAAAAAACCCAAACAAAAGCAAAAACAAAACAAAACAAAACAAAACAGAGAGGTGCGTCGAAGCAGAACATGCTGGATTAAACTGGATTTTTTTTTTCAATTCGTCGTTAAAATTTCTTTTCGCAAATGCATGCGTTACACAAAGTACATGCATACAATTTGGGTTGCATATTTTTTAAAGTTGATCTGCACATTCATTAAAACGTTACGCACTAGTGTTTTGGGTGAATCGGGAATATCCCCAATGTCGCACTCTTAGTTTAAAAGATAAAGACATTAAAGAGATGACAAAATTTGCAACCGCTAGATTTGATAAACCAACCAATGCTTTATTCGTCATACGAATTAATCAGACATGAACTGAAATAGATCATTAGATCTATCACCACCATCTCTTGAAAAACAGCTAGCTAGATCTAGGAACGTAAGTACTTCTTGAAAAACTAGTGAAAAACAGCTAGCTAGATCTAGGAACGTAAGTACAACGTCGTGGTAGATTACAACTGGTCGTAAACCTTCTTGTTCTTATATCTTTGGACGAGTCGTTAGCTTAGATTGTACTTGCTTTACGAATCATCGATTCTAAGTTATAATATTCGACAAGGTTTATTTCTAGCAACAGGCGATTTTGATTAGACGCCTATGACTTTATCTTTCTTTACTCGTAATCATAATGGTTATAATTTTTTTTTATCTAGTATGGCGTGAATGGGGAACACGTTTTTACTTACTTTACTTTACTTTTCCGATCCAGCAGCCACTTGAGTCTGCGCCCTTCGTTTTTTTTGTTTTTTTTTAAGTTTTTTTTTTTTAAGTTTGAAGTTTCTAGATCCTATTACAATAGTTGTTTGGTAAAACGTGATCGAGGAAGAGACAGTAACTGTTATAGATCGACTGCCTTTACATTAGGACTAGGGATTACATTCACATCGTTAAACAAATGGGACATAAAAATCCTAACCCCACTAAACATAGACTAGCTGCCAAGGCAAATTAATTGCCTGTTTCGATTATTTAAATGGATCTTGAATTTATTGTTGTTGTTGCGGTGTCCCTTGCTTTCAATAAACATAAAATTTAAAATGATGGCAAAGACGAATGGTTTATGCTCTTGTCTGCCTTTCTGAATATCCTTCGTATTTTCTTTTCCTCCTTACCACTCTAATTCTTTTCTTGCCATTCCTACAACCTAGTGCGTTCCCATTTCTTTCTCTCCCAACACACACACACACAGACTCGCTATATCTATCTATCTATATGTCTGTGTCTTGCCTTCTTTCCCATCTATGTTCATATTATGCCTATGCCTCTATCTCTCTCTCTCTCTCTCTCTCTCTCTCTCTCTCTCTCTCTCTGTCGCTCTCTCTCTCTCTCTCTCTCTCTCTCTCTCTCTCTCTCTCTCTCTCTCTCTCTCTCTCTCTCACTCTCTCTCTCTGTCTATCTTCCTGTCCCCCTCTCTCTCTCTCTCTCTCCCCACCCTTTCTCTCTATCAAAAACAAGGAGTTCATAAACCTTTGCACAAACTCACATGTCAGTGTTTCCAATCACTATCGATCCATAGACCTATCCAAACCTTCACAAAACACTCTCAACATGTTTGTGTGCTTTCCCGAACCCATCAAACATCAACAATGGAAAGACACTAATCTATAACATCACAGCTGTCTTGCCTATAACATCAACAATGGAAAGAAACCAATCTCTAACATCACAGATGCCTTGCCTACCTATACCCCCCCCCCCCCTCTTTACCCAACCCAACTGGATATACAACCAAGGCACATCGCGTATTGATACCACTACAACGCTAAGTCTTTTCACAACAAAAACAGCTTTAAAATTTATCGACCAGCTGTTCCGCGTTGACCCGTTGTGATGTTTTATAGATCATAGATCTACACAATACGACAACCGGCTGTATAACCACGACTGTCTAGTGTGTCTAGATCTAGATCTAGCTGTTAACCCTAACTTGTCGAGCTGTGTGGACGAAAAAAAATGACTTCTCACGCCTATGCTTTTAAATTCACACGATCACAATCTATCGAGCCAAACTGAACTAGATTAAAACATGCCAATATTACGCCAAAAAGTAGATCTATGTATTTATGAAGCAACCAAGATGGATAACGCACACCTCGTAATTTGGACATGTTGACATAATTTGATATAGTTAAAAAGCATCAATTTCAATTTAACTAACTTTACGAAGACATAGAATTTTGCCACCATTGCTAATAAAATCGCGCCATTTTAAGGGGTTTTCCGAAACTCATATCTTTTGAACCAATAAAGGCAGAATAAAAACTTCAAATACAATATCTTATCCACAACTTACATTTACGCGATATGATTCCGTGAGGTTGAAAAATTTAAAGCTCTATAATTTCTAGAGTTAGATACTATATTTTTATTTGAATACGGAAAAGGTCGATAATTATAGACTAGTTTTTCTATATTCAGAAGGCTCTTGCTAAATATTTATATCAGCAACTTGTGAGTGATTGTCTGATTCACCTATGTTGCCTCATACTTATACAAATTTAATTACATTTTTGTGTGTGTAAAATTGCACAAACCCACAAAAAATTTAGTTGAGTTGGCAGGTCCCTAGCCACCCTTATTGTCCATGTACAACCATAAACCAGGCCTCGTTTTAAAAATCAAACAGATCGATCATTATTTTGTTTGTTCTTTATGCCTGGGAAAGTACAGTCTAGTCACGTGCTCAAGATCAGCGCTTGTCAGCCATTTCCCTTTCTTTCTATTCGTACACAATACGATAAGAATGGATCAACAATGGGTCGCCTAGCTCTCAGATCTCAGATCTATAGTGCCCTAACTCCTTTTGAAAATACTCTAAATCTATAGTATTCAAACAAGGAGATAGAACAGTTTACAATCGAGATGACGAATGCTTTAATAGTGTTCTAACTCATTTTGAAAATACTCTAAATCTATAGTATTCAAACAATAAGATAGGAGAGTATACAATCATCATGGCGAATGCTTTAACTCTTCTTTAAGAATCGTTGTACGACAACCTAACGAGTCTACTTGTAATCCTACTTTTCTTCTTCGCGTTCTACAGTCTATCCTATCTATTTAAATCTCTTTGTGTACAAATGAATAGGCCTACATACAAAGTTCTCCAACAAAAAAAATGACACTACACTATAAGAAATCTCACCAATAAGATCTACTTAAATCTACTTGTGTACAAATAAATAGGCCTCTATATAAATTTCTCCAACAGGCAAAAAAAAAAACAAAAAAAAAAAACACAATAATCTCGCCAAAGAGCAACCACTTAAATTGATTAATCAAGCGACGCATGGGTCTAATTCTAAACCTAGAGCATGTACGTATTACAATGAGATAGGACAGTTTACAATCGAGATGACGAATGCTTTAATAGTGTCCTAACTCATTTAAAAAATACTCTAAATCTATAGTATTCAAACAATGAGATAGGACAGTTTACAATCATGAGGACAAATGCTTTAATGGTACCCTAACTCATTTTTTCAATACTCTAAATCTATAGTATTCAAACAATGAGATAGGACAGTTTACAATCGAGATGACGAATGCTTTAATGGTGTCCTAAATCATTTTGAAAATACTCTAAATCTATAGCATTTAAACGATGAGATAGGATAGTTTACAATAGACATGACGAAAGCTTTAACTCTCCTTTAAGAATTGTTGTAGGACAACCCAACGAGTGTACATGTAACCCCCCTATTCTTCTTCACCTTCTTTAGTTCGCTTTATCTACTTGAATCTATTTGTGTACACATGTATAGGCCTACATATAAAGTTCTCCAACAGAAAACTGACTCACTATGAAAAATCTCGTACCCACGCAACCCCCTTCAGTAAATATATGACAAATGTGTTTTAGAGATTCAGAATTTTATTTATAGAAATTAGCATCATGCAAGAGCATTAACAGCACTTGTATCTCAAGGCTATGTTTTCCATGATCTGTATATTTTTAGTTCCTGAAAGGCAAATCATCTCTAGAAATATGGCCTTGACCCAAACAATGAAAAAAACCCTCACAAAAACAAACAAATAATACAAAACAATAACCTCGCAAAAGAACATCCACTAAAATCGATTAATCAAGCGACGGCTAGGTCTAAACCTAGATCATGTACGTAAACGTACTAAAAAGGCTGACATGTCAAGTAAAAATTACATGTCACGTTAACTACGTAGAAAAACAACGACACTATAATTAATGTTCCAACTTCCCTCTCCCTCCTTCCGAGGGTGTTCTGTGTTTACTGTTGATTGTCCACTGCTGAGTGTTGACAGTACATTGTATACTGTTGGCAGACATGGGACCCCATGCTATTCAAAATTAACTTTGTTCTCTCTCTCTCTCTCTCTCTCTCTCTCTCTCTCTCTCTCTCTCTCTCTCTC
>RQTK01000125.1:244299-263979 GCA_003991915.1 Elysia chlorotica | reverse complement strand
TAATAATAATAATAATAATAATAATAATAATAATAATAATAATAATAATAATAATAATAATAATAATAATCATAATAGACAGAGCAATAGTCGAATAGATAAGAAGAAGACAATTCGACATATCTAAAATCTAAGAACAGTCATGCTATAATAATTATACTTCCTACAATCCGAGTAAACAGACACAAGCCATTTCTATATAACTCACCTCTGACATTCTTCTTGGCCGCATCCTCGGCTGCGCTGTCTGTCGCTGCTGCTGCTGCAGCTGATGCTGCTGTAGATACTGATGGTGCTGTTGATGACGATGATGTAGAGTGGGCGTGTCTAGCCATAGGGGGCGTGTTCAGACCAGACGCCTGGTTCGGCTTGGACGCGCTGAAGGCACTGCCCGTTACGGGGTACCTGTGGCCGCGAGACGCCGTCCCGTTAGAGTTTGGCACGGGCGCCGCGACGACCGAGACGCTACTGGTTGAAGACGTTCTGGACTCTTGTTGCAGGCTCCGGCCGGCTCGCGGTTTGGGCTGCCACGTCCTGGCTTTGGGCGCGGGGACGTCATCTATGACGATGTAAGGTTTCCGGTCAGCCCGGCCTATCGCCACGTCCACGTGATCCACCGCGCGGCGTGACGGCGCGTCCGCGTTGCTGACGTCCGGCAGCTCACGTGACCTCCTGTCACGCGGGGCTAGCGACGCGGAGGACGCGGAGGAGTCCATGTCGTAGCGGCGAGGGTCCTCTCTGACTCCGCCCCTAGAGTCTCTGTCACGTGACCTGTCCAAGGAATTCCGACTGTCACGTCTGTCCGGGTCAGCGTCAATGCCGTGTGGGTCACGATAGTTCTTGTTGGTGTCACGCCGGACGTCCACGTCCACGTGATCGTCGAGGTCTGGGTCGTACCGTCGCATGTCCCGCTCCCGCCTCTCGCGGAAGGAGAGCTCCCGCTTGCCGTCTCCGCCGCCGCCGCCACCGCCGCCGCTGCTGCTAGCGCCGCTTCTGTCCAGATCTAGCGGCGCCGCGCGTGCAGCCGCCCGCCCACTGACTCGGTCCAAGTCGCGGGTGAAGCTCCGCTCTGAATCCACGGAACTCTTCCGCGCCAGGTCCACGGGTCGGGAGGGCCTCAGGTTGTCACGTGATCGCTCCAGGTGGGGATCCGGCCTTCCGATGGACGACAGGCTGCGGTCCTGCTCTCTCCCGCCGGCGCGGCCAGCCAACGACCTTGACCCTTCAGAGGTGAAGCTCTCGTCCAGGCCGGATGACCTTGAGGAGCGCAGCCTGCGCGGCTCGTGCGACATCTCCCCGAGCTGGAAGTTGGGCGGAGCAGAAGCGCTGCCGGGCGAGGCGGGGGACTGCGGGGACTGGGGAGACGATGGGTCCTGTTTAGACCGATCTGACGTCGCCGGCGACTTTGACGCCTTTCTCGACTTCCCCGGTTTGGGGAACCAGGTCCGCTTCTTCTCTGGCTTTGGTTCGATAGCGGCCGCTGGCGGCGAAGACGTTGCTAGGGGCGGTGGGGAGGATGCGGGCGGTTCTGGAGGTGTCAGCGGTTGGTTCTGATAGACGTGGTGGTGATAAGATGGTGTCACGTGAGCGGGAGATGTCGGGGCGCTGCCTTCTGAGGAGTCGTCGATGTTCGTCTCCTGGACATGGCCTCGTGGTGGTTCAGCGCGCAGAGGAAGCGTGGATGAGGAAGCTGGGAACACGTCATGGTTGTGGGGCGGTTGGGTTTGAATGTACTCATCAGGAAATGTCACAGTGGGCGGAGGTCGCATCACTGGGGCCTCTTCAAGTCTGACAGAGAACTCGGTGGGGCGAGATGACGATGGAGGCTGGGTTGGGACTGGAGCAGCTGGGAACTTGTCTGCTGAGTCGTAGCTCGTGTTGGGACTGCCCGAGTTTGCAGGGGAGCTCGGCGATTTCTTGCCTCCTTTCTCGGATGATGAAGACGAGGATGGCGAGAGTTTCTTCTTGAAAAAACTGAACCCCCCGCCCCTTGGCTTGGGGGTGGGAGGGTTAGGCGAGGAGTCTTCCCTCTTTCCATTGCTGGGGCTATCGAAACGCTGCGGTTGCTGTGCGGGTTGTTGCTTGGAGGGAGGGGCCGACGCAAGGCGATCGTCCGGTCGGTTGAAGAAATACTCCACTTGGGGTTCAGATACTGGCGATTGGGGTTTTGGTGGAGGTGGAGAAGATGCCGCGGTGGAATGGGCTTGTCTCATGGGCACCACTGCCTCCACTGGTCTTGTTGGCACAGGTTTTGGCAAAGGCGGTTCTTCGTCCTCTGGGTCCTCCTGAATATCAGAGTATCTCTTCTCCGACTGGGAAGGTCGCTTGAGAATGCCCTTCACGTGCGGCTCTGTTGGAGAAACAATCACTTTGGGCACGACGATCTCTACATCCTCATAGACATCGTCCTCCTCGTCTCTCGGGTCCCGTCTGCCGTTGATCGCCAGGCTTCTTGGAGGCTGGTTAGACGGTGAGTTGGCAACTGGCGGAGGAGAGAAGCTAACAGGCGAGGCGACTGTTGGAGACATTGATTTGTCTGTAGCAGGAGAAGCTGGTGATCTAGGAGACACTGGTACTGCTGCTGCCGCCGCCGCTGCTTCTGCTTGTTTGGCAGCCTTATCGTCGCTCTTCTTCTTCTCGAACATGGCGCGGATTTTATCGAAAGGTACGATAGGGATGGGCATCAAGGCTTTTGCCTTCTCCTTGCTGCGCAGCTTATCGCTTGGGAGTTTTACTGTGGTGCTCTCCAGGGAACGGTTGGCTTGTCCGTTACTCCCGAACAGCGGGGTGGTCGGCGCGGACTTTGATGGGAAGCGCGGAGAGCGGAGGTTTCTGGCCGAGGTTGGTGGTTGAACCCGCGCCTTGATGACCACATTCCCCGAGGCTGACGGCGTTGTGCACGGGGAGGAGATGATGCTGGACGGGAGCTGTTGCCATGACGACATGGTCGAGTTGGAGCCGTACTTAAGCAGGGAGAGAGAGCCATACTTGGACAGGCTGGACTGCGAGTACCACTGGGGCACGTTCAGTTTCTGTAGCGACTTGCTGATCCTGAGATCATGCGCCGAGGGAGCCCTCTGCATACCCAGCTCATCCCCGCCTGGGGAAACGGGCGACGTCGGTCCGAAGGACTCATCGTCGATGTCCGTCTCTAGCGTGCAGAGACTCTTGGACTTCTTGTACTGCTTGTGCTGAGCGAAGCGGCCGGTCCGGCTGGTTGGGTGCCGCGCGCTGTTAGGCGTGCTGAAGTAGCCGCCCGCGGCGCTGCCGCTCATGGTGCTGTAGTCGGAGGCGTGGCGTAGTTCACTCATGCTGTGTGGCCGCGCGAAACTGTCTGGACCTGTGCCGTCATTCTGAAAATTATCAAAGTTTAGATCAATAAAATCGCTACTATTTTCGGGAAAATAGGCGTCACCTGCATCTGATTCGGACCCCCCTAGCCTGCGCAAGTGTTTGTAAACATCGGCATGCAAGTTGTCTATAGAGAGCGTCTTGTCCAGGATCTCTCGACGCCCCTTCTCTGAGAAGATGCAGTCCGGGTGAAGACAGTCGTGGCCGTGTCTGTCTTTGTGGGTCAAGTCACTCTCGGACTTCCTGGTCATCTTGGACATTTCCTGAAGCTTCTGAAGCTGCTCCATGCTTCGATAGCGCCAGTTCTTGGCTCCAAAGCTATCCGCTGATTTAGGCGTGTTCGGTCTAGAGCTAAAGGACGTATCCCCCTGACTGTGAATCAGGGACTCTTTGTGTGCTTCAAATTCGTTTTTGAAGTCATCCGCAGCATGCTGGAGACTCCCCTCGCTGAGGAAGCGGTGTCTGGAATTCAAAATCTTCAGGCGACTTGGCGTCATGAAACTGTCGGGCAACACAAAGGCGGCAGCTTTGGGCGAAGGTGAGGGCGGGGTGGTGAAGCTCTGTGGAGAATTCAGCACCGATTTGTACGGCGCTTTCGACATTCTCTTAACCTCTTTCATGGACCTTTTCGGCGTTGTTGGTTGCGGAGCCTTTGGGGGTTTGTCATACTGGCCAAACTGGGCATGTGCCCAAGCAGTGCCTTGGAATGGAATACACAGTGGTGAGCTTTGTTTCAGAGTTGCGAATCCTGACGGAGACGATGACACAAGACGTGACGGAGGAGGACGTGAGGCTCCATGTAACGGCGGGGCCGCTAAGGTGCGTCCCTCGTAAGGTTTTGCTGAAGACGGGGACGCTTCCATAGCGGAGTCTGAGGATATCCCCGGCGACATGGGGCCTGACGAGGGTGGCGACTCTGCCGGATAATTCTCATCCAGACTCTCGACAGAGTTAGAGCCCGCCCTCAAAGGCATCCGTCCTTGGTCATGCAAACTCATTGGGCGAATACCTTGGGATTTGGGAAGCATTGACACGGGCAGTGCGTTCTTAACGTTAAGAATCCTATCCTCGCATTCTACAAGACCCCTATCACTGCCCTCACTTATCTCATTTTCGCTTTCGCTCTCACTATCTTCCTCATCGTCCTCAGTCTCATCACTGTCATCATCATCAGGATTTCTGCCTTCTCTTTTATCATCCTCGACAGCTTGACCCTTCTCATCTCTCCCTCCCTGAAAGTCTCCTGGTACGGAATAATCTTTTGGCTTCTCAGCGAATACTGGCAGAATTTTCGGAGATTTCTGCGCGAGCTGAGCAATCTGATCTCGCTCCACAGGGGGCGACAAGGAGGCAGCGCTGTCCCGACTGACTTCACCGTCCCCTACACGGAGATCCATTTCATTCTTCTTAGTCCTCTTCATGCTGTTGTCCCAGCGTTGCTCCATTTCCGACAATACCAAGGTCTCCGATTCGCCGGGAGTAGACGGCGTGTCTTCCTCGATTCCTTCAGGGACGTTCAAGGGCGAATTGGGAGGGAGAGACAAGGGAAGCTGGGGAGGTGGCGCCATCAACGTAGGACTTTGCTCCAGGTTGATAACTCTAGAGGGAGAGATGGGCGAGTCCAGCCCTCCAGCAGCTACTACTGTGACGTCGCTGGCTGTAGAACTGGCGCTGGACATGGTGGACGGAGTGTCCAGTCCTGCCTCGATGACCACGTCCAGGGAAGGCTCTATTGAGATGGCGCTCATGGGCCTGGACGACATTCGAATGGGCGACTCTCTGAAAGGCGAGGATCCAGAAAATTTCTCCTTTGTCGGGCTGCGCATCCCTGGTTCTGAATCATAGCGTTCCAGGGCAAAGCTCATACTGGAATTCGTCGGCTCTCCGAAAGATCTGTTAAGAGCGCTGCTGGAATCGTCGTCGAGAAGAGAGGCGACTGAGGAGCGTCTTGGCGCTGAGAAAAACCCGCCCATGGACTCTGTTTCTGTAGAGGTTCTGACAAGACGGGGCTTTTTCGCGGAACCATCGTCGTCATCGCCACCTTCCAAAGGCACCACGCCATCATCTACCCCGCGTTTATCAGCTTTAAGAACACTATCCTCTTTAGGCCCCGCAGCTTTGGATGGAGCCGAGAGCAAAGAGGGGGAGGAGTGTTTCTTTGAAGACGGGTGGTCCTTAGGATCGGTAACGGGACCTTGACCAGGGAACAAGAAGATGTCTTGGTTAAGACGGGGAGACGCAAGGTTCCCGCTTAGAATGGGGATACCAGAACTCCCAGGGGCGCTCAGTGGGGTCTTCAGGTTAACTGGTGTGATCTCTTCGGGAGCGTCGTGATCCCCATCCGCTATGTGTTTCACGAAATAGTCGTAATCTTCGTCCCCGTCATCTGCCTTGCCGGGTCTGTAGAAATCCGCAGCGAATTCAGCCGGTGGTACGCCTCTTGTGTCCGACCCGTCAGAAGAATAGGACTCGTCTCTATCCATTTCTCTATCCTCGCGATCTTTTTGATACATGCTAGATGGGGCTTTGCGAGGGTCCCCCTGAGGCTCGATGTGGGTATTTTTAAAAGGTTCAATATGGACATCGTTGTCTGAAATGTGTGGTGAAGGTGGTCGAATTACTCGTGGCGGGGTCTCCAACATGGAGAATTTGGAATGTTGTTCTGAAGGCACTGGAGGTGGCACGGAATGCTGGACTGGAATAGACTGTGGTAAAACATTGCTGGCGCCGTCACGAGGTAAGTAAGCGAAATCTTCAGCCTCGGGGAGCAGAGACGGTTGAGGGCCCGAGGGATAGATCGGGGATAGTGGAGTCGTGTGGGACTGGACACCTGGCGAGGCCGATGGATGCGGTGGATGTGAAAGTCTGTCGGCGTCCCTGGTAGTCAGTGGGGAGTGGGTGTCACTGTACAGAGGTCGTGTCACCTGGATCTCCGATCTCCTAGGATCACTGTATGGATCCAGAGGCGGTCGCGTCGGGGGCGGGGGTGGGGGAGGAAGGTTTGACCGTGAGGATCCAAGCCTGCCTGGTCTGGGAGATCGTAATCCCTTGGTTGGTTCAGGACTATGAGGAGGGTAGATGGTGGCAGGGGCCGGGTCAACAACAGAGGATGGAGGTTCATAAGGCGCTGCGATGGTGGTTGTGTAATCCTGGGGCACTGGCGGGGCATATGACTGGGCATAGTTTGAGCTTGGATATATCTGTGTATATCCGGCACTTAAAGGCGTGTTGTCTCTTGGCGTCGCCTCCTCTTCCTCCATCCTTTCCTCAGGATGGTCATATAAGGCCGGATTATAATCCGCATCAATGTCTGTATAATCGGGTACGTATTCCTCCCCACTGTCTTCTCCACCAGGAGCTCTCTCGTCATCCTCATCACTGTAACGGTCAAGACCCTCATCTCCATGCTCCTCGACAAATACCCTCTCCTTCTCTATGTACCTGACTATGGGCCAGCCAGACTCGGTGCTGTAGCCCTCGCTCCTGAGCTCGTCCATGCTCAGCTGGAAACCCATCCTCTCCTTCAGCCTGGCGTCCACGCTCTCGAGGGCGTCAGAGCTGGCGCGGTAGCCGCTCGTGACGTCATCGTGTCCGATGAAGCCCCCGATGTTTCGGCCGTCCGCCTCCACCATGGTGGTCCTGCAGGTGCTGGCCGAGTCGTCGAGCTCCGTGGACGGGGAGCGCGCGTCCAGGAGGTGCTTCACGTTCTGCAGGGCCTGGTAGATGGTCCTCTCGGGCGTGACGGGCACCACGAACGTCTCGGTGACGCTCTGCTCCCACTCGTCATCGTCGTCCTCGTCAAGGTCTCCCTGCTGCGCGTACTGCTGGTCATCGGGGATTTCCGGGTTCTGATCGGGGATTTCCGGAACTCTCCTCTCGTGGTGGTGGTAGTCGGCCTGGGCTCCGTACCCATACCCTCTGGCCTCCTCTTCCTCGCGGGACAGTCTGAACCTGCGCCGGTTCATGGCGCTATCGGGGATTCCCTCTGGGTTTACTACGAAAGTCAAGCAACCCGAGCCATCGAACGATACTTTAGTCTCCTTAATCAGATCAGCGTCTACTTTTCCGCCCTGGCTTATAGTACCAGTACTACCACTACCAGTTGGATGATGAGGAGTACCAAGGTTCCCAGTTTCGCCAGAGCCAGATAGGGATCCGGGCAAATCCGAACTCTCAAATTGTTTGGGAGTCTGGGAAGTGAGAGGGCTTATGGGAGAGCTACACTCACTGTCGCTAAACCCCAGGCCTGTTTTCTCTTTCCTCGTCGGAGAATAGATCTAGACCCTTTGTGTCTAAGGCTGAGTACGACTTGTAAGCTCTCAAATCGTACCCTCTGCCGCTCTCTTCCTCGCTTTCTCGTCTATCGAACCCTGGCTCTCCTTCAAACCTATCGTCCGATATACATTCCTCTCCAAAAGCTACACCCCCTCCTTCACTGACGACCCTGTCTCTGAAGAAAGCGTCTTTGCTGTCGTCCTCTCGGAGGATCTTGGAACTGCATACACGCACCCGTCGCTTAGCGGCCTCTTGGGGCGGGTGTTTGTGGCCGGAGAGAGACTGTCCACTACTGGGGACTGGACATGTACTGGGCTGGTCTGTTGGCTACTCCCTGCACTGCTACTGGTGGTCGGAGGGTCACTTACTTTTGACCCTTTCCTGGAAATGACCGTCTGAATAGACTCGTCACTCTCTGAGTTGCTATCCTGCTCTACTCGCGTTGAGAACGTCCTCGCGAAAGTGTGGTCTTGACGTTTTAATGAACCTCTGGAACCGTCTACAGTTCCTTTCACTTCTTCTCCACTAGCAGGGCTAAAAGAAGCTGAACCGGGCGCTCCTTCACTTAACACTGGCTCTGAACTTTTCCCTGTGTCCTGAACAGGGCTGTTGGGAGGGCGAGGGGAGGTGGAACAGTCAAGGTCAACGCTGCTACCATAACAACGCAGGTATTCGTAATAGTCAGAGTCTGATGTGAAACTGACAGACAGCTGGTCGGAGTTACTAGCCTCACCTGGTTTGCTGTTCGAACCTAGATCAAGATTGAGATTGAGATCTTTCTCACCCGTATCCTCGTCGCTATCCTGATACGTCGGTGACTTAATCACTTCTTCCTCTTTCTCTCCTGTGATTATAATCCGTGAGGAATACACACCACTCGTCACATCACTGTAAAAATTGTACGATATGGTCTTATCACCACCACCACCACCACCACTACCACTGGTACTACCAGCACTGCTATCACTGGTAGCTAAATCAAGCTTATTCTGATCATTATTGTTATCCTTATTTTCATTCACATCACTGAAAGCATCAATATTAGCTTCATTACCACCACTTGTATTAAATTTAGCAGTATACGCAGGTCTAGATCTAGATCTAGAGCTAAAATCACTATCCGTTGGATCGTTTGAATTCACGGGTCTGTTAAATCCATTTCCTGAATGTTCTGAAACGAAAGTAGAAGGCACAGAAACGAACGGTTCAGGTGTGAATGGAATCTCATTACACGTACTACCACTTAGTTCTAGATCTAATTCAGTCACGGTGGATTCAGGTATACTTGTCGTAATATTAGATCTAGTTGTAGCAGATTCGTAACACGCAGTTGGGTTAATAATACGACTGTGACTGCTAGTGTGTTGTGTATGTTGTGTAAATCCAACGCTTCCAGGATCAACGAGGCTCGCATCGCCAGACCCTGGCCTGCTTTCATTGTAATCACCGAAAGGCGAGACGACAGCGCCACCACCACCCCACCCTCTCCCTCTCCCCTCACTGGGTGGTGGTGGTGGCGTGTGTGTGTCACCAGCGAAACACGGCGTGTCCGGACCAGTAGCCACACTCGGCACTGCTGCTGCCGTGTCGTCCCCACCCTCGCCGTCTCTGTTGAGTGGGTCCTCCTCTCCCCTCACCTGCCCGCCGCCACCAGCTCTCGCCACCGCCTCGGTCACACACTCAGCCCGCCTTTCCGAGTCACTGAGGCGCGCGCTCGCAGGTGAGAGGGGGCGAGGGCCCGTGTCAAACTGGGCCGCCTTCCTCGCGAGGTCAGAGGTCGTACTGTTATCGGTATAGGCATCGGAATCGGCACTATATCTAGACGGTTGCGCCGAGTTTGTTGGAATGCTATACTTGGCCTTGATCCCTACAATGATATTTTCGTTGCTGGTAAAGTTCAGATCTCTACCTTCTGCACCACTCTGCGTTCCCGTAGATCCATCGGGATCGGGAAAACCGGAATAGCCGCCTGAAAGTCTATCAGACATCGAAAAAGCATTAACTGGTACATGTATCTCTGGAAAGCTTCCTGGAACCGTGGCATCGGGAATCAAACCGTGCTTCCTCTCCTGGTAATCCACGTCGTAGTCGTGCCGCTGGTGCCTCTGGCCACTGTATGCTCCGCCGCCGCGGCTGCTGCTGCTCGTGGTGCTGCTGTAGCTCTCGGCACCACTCGACGGGGAAAGCTCGTCCGAGTTCTCCTCGATGATGGGCTCTAGCACCGAGCACAGGTACAGCTCCTCGTCGCTGTCAAGCTCTCGTGGCTGGACGTCGTCGTCGTCTTCATCGTCGTCGTAGTAGTAGCTCTGGAAGCCCATGATCCCGCCGCGGTTGCCGTCGCCATGGTAACCACCACGGTCGTTTCCGTTTCCGCCTCCGCCCATGGCGCTGATGTTGCTGCTGGTGGTAGTCCTTTGGCCAGAGTAGCCGTGGTGGTGGGGGTGATGGTGGTGGTAGCCGCTGTCTCCGGGAACAACGAAGAACTCATCATGATGATCACCATCATCATCATTGTCATCGTTATATTCATAATCACCATCCTTAATTCTGACGTCTTCCAGGCTTCGTCTTCTCCTTGGCGGGCGTTGCATTCCTTTCCAAACACCCTCCTCCTGCTCCTCCTCCTCGTCCTTCTCCACTCCTATGGCTCTGAGCTTGGCCGTCATGACGCTGTGGAACTTCTTTGGATCCAGGATCTCCTCCTGAGCCCCATCCTCGTCCTCCTTGGTGATGATGCCTCCGCTGCTGTTACTGTCACTATCTGTGCTCACGTTGAGCAGCAAGTCACGACGCGGCCCTCCAAGACCAGACCAAAACCCAGGCCCGAAGTTCCCGGACGAAGTCGCGACGTCTTCCACACGGGCGGCAGACTCGGCGTCTTCCAGGCTGGAGTCCACGAGCTCCTCAGAGGAGTCCGCGTCCAAATCCGTGTACAGCACGGGACCTTTCGGACCTCGGAATGGACTGGTCGGGTCGGGCGGTGGGTTGGAAAGACTCCACGGGTCGATACCCAGAGCGGACAACTGGGTGGAGTCCACGAAGGTCTCCGAGATGACCCCTGTGATGGGGCCTGTCCCGCTAGGGTGAGGCGTGTCTTGTCTCTTGAGCTGTTTTGGGGATTTCCTGTCGCTGTGACTTCCGCTTTCGCTTTCGCTTCCATAGACGTTATGTAAAGTATCCGTCTCTTTGTCTGTCTCACCGCACAGAGGGAAATCATCCACGGGAACCCGGATGACCGGAGATAAGTTAGTCAACCGGAAGCCGACTCCCGATGCACCGGAAGTTCTTCCCCTGGCGGAAGTGCTGCTGGAGATTTTGGCAAGTCTGGCGGCGAGACTCTCGTCCTGCTGTCTTTCAAACCGCGATGCGGATGTTGGAGATAACGAGGGAACTACTGCTGCTGCTGTTGTTGATGATAACGATGATGACGAGGAGGGCGTTATATGAGACCCAGGGATCACCGGAAGCTGTCTCCGTCTTGCATAGTTTGTTGGTGTTGATGACGACGATGATGACGACGATGAAGACAGAGGGCTCGTGTTTGACGCAGCTCTCTCAGAAACCTGCGACGATGACAGCTGATGACTGGACGACTGTAGAGGCGATGACGACGATGCGGTGAACAAATTACCCGAAGCAGGGCCCGCTTTGAGATATCTCTCCCTCCGACGTCTCCTTTCTTCCTCTCCTTCCTCTTCGCCGTCATCTTCTGCTGTTTTCCTGCCTGCAGGAAGAGGCGATAACGACGACGACGACGATGATGAGGAAGATAACGAAGGTTTACTCGACTGATCCAGCATCCGCCATGAGAACATGATTGTGATGATCGTGGCAATGGCGGCCGTGAGGAAGCGCTCGAACGCGCTGTCCGACTGGTGCGGTCCGCCTGCCTCCCGCTCCGACAGGTGGCGCTGCTGATGTGTCATAGCCTGCGGTGCTACACGGTGTGCCGGCGGAGTGGGGCCCGGCCCGGGGATTCCCTTTGGTAGCCACTTGTCCATGGTGCGCAAACCTACACGCTTACTCAGCTCCCGTAACATGCAACAATAGGACTAGATAGGTCGTATTATCTAGCTTGATTGCACAGCACACTGCACAGATTCCGTGACACACGACGCTGTGTAATCATAACAACACATGTGCTGTGCCTTTTAATCGTAGCACTGGTTGCACTGTTAGCCTTGACAGCGCCTATTGTTCTACTAGTCCGTATTTATATTTATATATCAGAGATTAATACTTTAGGTTAAGTAATAGAGCTGTGTGGAGAAAGTAAGGGATGGGGCGGGACAGTCATTAAGTTCACCAGGTGTGCCATGAACCATAACACACTACATCAAGGCATTTCCCATTAGTTTTGCCCGTGCGCCCGAGTGTGCTTAACACAGCAGTGCAGCTCACACTGTCACAGCACTGGTCGGCAAAATGTAAAGATGTAAAGATGACACACGAAACGCAACCTGTTGTTCGCAGTGTCAAATATAATTATACGATATCAAACTGGGAAAACACCAGATGACTACCACTGACTGTCTGATTGTGTGGTGCTGGTAGGTAGGTAGGTGGATCTAGTAGGGTCTACTAACGTGAGGCGATCTGGTATAGATCCTAGGTCTTAGCTACTCACACCGTCGATTAATTACCTTATGGGTCAAGCTGACACAGACAACAATAGCCAGGGTACTAAAAAGTACTAATGGTCCCAGCTTTTGATTGGGATTATGAAAAGTCCACCTGGATCCAGCAGATCGATTTTTTAAATTGTGGGCGTATTAAACTATCTCAATAACTATATGTCTGTCTTGTCAGTTGATTAATTGGTTGATTATTGATCGCTCTTAAGCCTATCGTCAGAAACTAGGTTGTCCAGTGGACCAATCCCAGGACGAACGTCTGACAATTTTTTGGACTGCCACACAGGCAGAGTGAGGATACCAATGTTTCTGTCTGGCCCAGTTTCGTTCTACACACATCGACTGTTTGTAATAATGCGATGTATATTTTATGCAGACCGATGATCAAGGGCCATTCATTTTGGCTTAGAACTGATTGTATCCAGATAGTTTTGTTTGGGGACGCCACGGTCTCTTCTCTGTGTAACTATCTATATCACTACATCACTTCACTAATGCTGTACCACACACCTGGGCATTGGTAACGCTGATTGATTATTGAATAATTAAGATTGAGGGATGAGATACAGTTGCAGCTGTCTGGTTGGGTTAAGCCTGGCTGTATCAGGAACAAGTGTGGTGAGTATTGGAGGTAGGAGGTAGGGGGAAAGGAGGGATGTTCCACACAGACGAAAGTGATACACAGAAATGTTTTGTTCGTAGCTATAGTCTGTTTATATATTCCGCAGCATGTTGAAGATCTGTCGGTGTGAGTTGTAAGTCTCACACAGGCTGCCTTTTTGTGAGAATAAATTAACGATAACGCCAAAACTTTACATGTTTTGGTTGTTGTTGTTGTTGTTGTTGATTTTTTAAATCACCCGTCGTGTTGATATCCAAAAATGAGGAGACGTTATACGCCCACTCACATCGATGGAATGGGTACAAGCAGGAGATACATGACACCTGACTTTACATTAAGCGTACATCTCTCCGTCATCAAATGTTCCAAACTTGAATCACAACCCGGTATGCACATAATACCAGTAATGTTTATTAACACACTTCTCTTCGACGGTGTTTTTGGGGCAATTCGAAATCTGTACCGGCATGGAGTACTCATCTAAACGTCCCAGCTTAAATCACAACCCTGTATGCATATACCAGTACTGTTTGTAAGCACACTTCTCTTTGACAGTGTTTTTGGGGCAATGCGAAACTTTTCCCGGCATGCAGTACTCATCTAAGGGTTCCAGCTTAAATCACAACACTGTCTGCACATATACCAGTACTGTTTATTAACACACTTCTCTTCGACAGTGTTTTTGGAACAATGCAAAACTTTTCCCGGCATGCAGTACTCATCTAAGGGTTCCAGCTTAAATCACAACCCTGTATGCATATATACCAGTACTGTTTGTTAACACACTTCTCTTTGGCGGTATTTTTGGAACAACGTGAAATCTGTACCGGCATTGAGTAGGCCTACTCAACTAAGGGTCCCATGCTTGGCTAGAACAATGCATGCGTGCATCTTTCACAGGGCAGTGTCACTGGACATGACAGGGGCTATTCTGACCAGTGTGTCTGAGTGAGTGTCCAGCCTGCAGCTCTAAGGAAGGTGTGGTCAAGTCAGCATGGTCAGATGGTACCAGTAGCTCGAACTGACTGGAGCGATCGCCTCGAGAAGTCTGTTAACAACAAGAAACACGTTCAACATCAACGCATGCAGTTAGATACACAAAAGGCACATGCAAGAACAAGACCACTTTAAATTATTTTCAATTGAAAAACAACAACTGGTCTATAATTATAGCTGGACCAAAAAAATTATAGTTTTGAAACTTGTATTTAACTTGGAATAAAATGATAAAACATTGCTTATCATTGATTATCACAAAGTTATCAGTTATTATCTCCTATTCTCTATCTCTTCACCCTCTCTCTCTCTCTCTCTCTCTCTCTCTCTCTCTCTCTCTCTCTCTTTCATTCTCTTTCTCTCACTAACTCTAAGGGATTTTTTTACTCCATTTCTTCGATGCCAACCCTAATAATTATCTTAACAACACACACACACACACACACAGACACACACACACACCAAGATCATCTAAATAGATCACAACGATAACAGACTCCTGGCGCCTTTTAAAACACCTAAATGATATCATATTATTTCAACTGCTTTGGGTCGAAGCAATTGAACCTAAAAATCAATAGACCTTGTGCCATATTCACATAAACAGTCAATGTATTGTGTATAATTAAAAGCTCTAAGTTTACATAGGTTGGCGCGAGTCACTAAATAATTAACAGGTAGAAAGCTAGCTGTAATATACCGCTGTATTATCTCTCTCTCTCACTCTCTGTCTCTCTCTCTCTCTCTCTCTCTCTCTCTCTCTCTCTCTCTCTCTCTCTCTCTCTCTCTCTCTCTCTCTCTCTCTCTCTCTCTCTCTCTCTCTCTCTCTCTCTCTCTCTCTCTCTCTCTCTCTCTCTCTCTCTCTCTCTCTCTCTCTCTCTCTCTCTCTCTGCTTTGAATTTCCTACTTTGTTTCTGTCTATCCAATACAAAATTAAATTAAGGTAGTCTGGTTAGCTCACAATGGACGGATTACTACCGAGTCCACCCTGATAATGACACACACCTGTTGCATTCTCAGACATAAAAAAGTATAACCGAAAGAGAGAATTTATTGATTTAAAATACAACCGCCATATACTAAACGTGTGACCCATGGTTTTTTCTCTATCGCTGAACATATAAAACGATAAAAAAAGCAATACAAATTTAATGAAACGAACGTACTTAACAACGAGAGAAAAAACGGGGGCAAAACATGCTTTGAGTCTATCATACTTAGCAGAAAATCGGATCCTTAGGCGTATCGGTTCTTGAATGGATCTGTACCTTATAAAGAATGTTAACACTTTGAAGGATCCGTAACCTTTTTGTCCTATTATCTTTATTGTTAATATATGAACATTACTATAGAAGTCAATAAAAAGAGGCAAAGAACAACCGCAATTATATATATAATATTAAAACAAAACAAAAAAAAGTATACCTCTAAAATATTAAAATAAAATAGTTTTAAAAATCTACACAATTACCAAATCAATGTTGTAAGGTTTGAATATAATACTTTTAGAATCGTTATCCAAATAATCAAGAGAAAGGCAGCAGTAAAAATATAAACTTCAAACTAAAGAGAAGAAGAACAAGCAACAATACAATTCTAAAACATTGGAATAGAAGACTTTCAAAAGACAATCGAGCGCAAAAACTAAATCGATGTAAATCGGTAAGTTTTGAATTTAATTCTGTAATAATCGTTAGTTAATTCCCAACAATTTCGAGGTCGCGTAGCAACATAGTTACAAAGCATTGCGGTATCGATTTTTAGCTATAATAATCTGCCAGCAATCTCATAACAATGGTAAAATGAAGGGTAGATATATTCGGTAGATTCTGAATACTGCGTCGGAAGTCGATGTTTTCTACCCAGGGAAGTTGAGTTGAGTTGAGTTGGTTTAACGTCCAACATCAACACTATATAGGCTATATTGTGGACGGCCCCAAGACTAACGTCTGACAATTTTACGTGGCACTGCCAGATAGATAAAGATTCAGAAACAACGGGCGTCCGGGTATATGAAAAATGCATAAGTTAAAGGAGCAATAGAGAAACTTACTATGATGAAAAAAACCAGGGTACTTATCAAGCCTATGTGGGTGAATAGTCAGCCCACAACCGAGCCGGTCTTTACAAGGGAAATAAACGAGAAATTGTTTGACGCAATAGGAAGTTTCGGTTATCTGAGTTTAATAGAGTATTAGTATTACTAATGAAATGGAACAGTCTGGGTGGATTAATAGATACATTTAATAAATAAAATGTACATACGGTAGATAGGTGGGTTAAAAGGCTTGTCGATAATAGTACAGGCTAGATAGATCGATATAGGTGGGTAGACGAATAGATAGATAGATAGATAGATAGATAGATAGATAGATAGATAGATAGATAGATAGATAGATAGATAGATAGATAGATAGATAGATAGATAGATAGATAGATAGATAGATAGATAGATAGATAGATAGATAGATAGATAGATAGATAGATAGATAGATAGATAGATAGATAGATAATAGAGATAGAGCGAAATAAAAAGCAAGAGAAGAAGATTTAACAGAGAATGATAGTCAGCGAGAGAGTTATAAAGAGAAAGAGACTATTTTCGCTATATATGGCGCCATTACAAAACTTCATTTCTTAAGTTCTAGATGCAAACTGCCACAGCCCCGACGCCTTTGTTTGTTCTATTTATTCTATTCTTATTCTATTTGTCTGCACCTATGAGGGCATTATCCTTAAAGTGTGCAACTAAAGAACGCCTCACATTTCAAAGGCATTGTGTCTACATTGTGGTATAGGATGTATGAATGCGGATATTTAATTATGTGATAGTTTATACTTATGAAGACATAGGCAGCTAAAAGGAGCTGTAATATGACTTACATGATTAAAAAAAAAAAAAAAAAAACCTGGAAAATTGTGCGTACCGAAAAGTACGTCCTTGAAACCATGCACTGTGCGTGCGTGTGTGTATGTGTGTGTGTGTGTATGTCTGTCATCTGCCTGTCTGTCGGTGGGTCGGTCGGTCGGTCTGTTTGTCCGTCCGTCCGTCGGTCGGTCGGTCTGTCTGTGTGTCTGTCTGTTTGTCTGTCTGTCTGTCTGTCTATCTGTCTGTCCGCCTGTCTGTCTGTCTGTCTGTCTGTCTGTCTCACTATGCTACTTATAATTTATCCTTAACATCTGATAGGGTTCCAAATGAGTATCCTATCCGACAGTCTATAAAATTTTAACACGGTTTCCCTGTTATATCGAAAAGATTGTATTTCCCTTTACTCTTGCCTCCTAAACCACTTGAAATTCATGTTCCCTATGTTAATTCCCCACATTCAAAGTGTTACGAATTTATTGGTATTATCGGATTTATTGTATCTTCAACAAGCTCATGCATAAAAAAAAGTCCGGCTTCGAGATATAATAGACCCCTTACAGAAAAATAATCAATAACTTAACTTAAACTGAGGTACAAAACTGGGCATGCATCTAGGGCCGTAAGTACAACGTTTTGGTTAGGCTTACGACTTGTCGTAAGATAGGGAACAATGAAGGCTGAAGACTAGTTGTACGGGGGGTGGGGGGAGCGGTAGACCAGGGGTAGAACACCGGTTTTGGACGCAGGAGGTCCGGATTCGAGCCCTGGCGATTTCGCCCCCTAATGGTGGGTCGGTGTCAGTATAAAGTGACCGGCTGTGACAGGAGTCATGGTATCTCCGCCCTGTCTCCTGAATGCCATACATAAAATTGTCAGACGTCCTTCTTGGGCCTTGTCCACAATATAGCATATGTAATGCTGATGTTGGACGTTAAACCAACTCAACTAAAACTAGTACTACAACTACGACGAGTTGTAAGCTGACACGACGTTGTACTTACAGCACCTAGGCTCTTACCTACTAGGACCAAAGACGATATGGGTTCTAGGCTTTCGATAACTATCTAGCTCTAGATGAGGCATTTGGTGTCGAGGTGACGTTAACAAATCAATGGTGCGGTTAAACTGTCATTACTCGTGTCAGTGATTTCATTTTCAGCAACAACAACAAAATTAGATTAGGACACAAGAACATGGCAAGGTGATCTGTAAAGAGATCTCTCTCTCTGTGTCTCTCTGTCTGTCGGCAAAGCGCCATATTTGAAAGTCTCTCTCTCTCTCTCTCTCTCTCTCTCTCTCTCTCTCTCTCTCTCCCCCCCCTCCACCCCCACACACCCCCACAAACAGAGGCGTGAAGCGACTTGCGCCTGTGGTGTGGTGTTAAACGGTGCGCATTTTTTGTTGTTGTTTTGAAAGAGTTGGAAACTCCCGAGAAAGTTTCATGTTGCGCACCTTAACCCACTTTCAAGCTAAACAATAGGCTCTTTATTTAAAAAGTTGTTGTTTTTTTCCCTTTATTTGTAGCCCGAGGGGGGAGGGGGGGATACCATAAACAATTTAAAGAAGAAAAAAATTTGAACAATAAAACAACAAAAATAAGGAACGCAAAACAACAACGGCAACAACAACCATAACAACAACGACAACAACAAAACAGACAGAGAGACAGACAGACAGACAGACAGAAGGATAGAAGAATGCGAGTAAGAGGAGTCCAGGTGTCCATATTTCCGCGCATGCTCACAGCCCATACTGGCTGGGCAAGGGTCTGGTCTGAGAGCACAGATCAATAATTGAGTGATCGAACATTCGCTGATTGATCGAATATTCGCTGATTGGTTGAGGCATGAGAGAGAAGATGGTCTGATGATCAGGCGGAAAACAATGCTTGTCCTCTCGTTTGAGAGGGAGGGGGAGAGAGAGAGAGAGAGAGAGAGAGAGAGAGAGAGAGAGAGAGAGACAGGCAGACAGACAGACAGAGACAGAGAGACATAGAGAGAGAGATTGAGATAGAGAAAAGGACAGACAGACAGACAGTCAGGTAGAGGAAGAGGTGAGAAACAAATCGGCAGACAGACAGGAAGACAGACAAGATCAGCAGACAGACAAACCAGTAAACAAACAGACCGACAGAGACGCGTACATCAGCAATAATAAAAAAAAAACTCTTGTTCGATGTCTCGACAGAATAAAAGAATCTTCATTTTTTCCTCTGTTTCCTTTTTCTTTTTTAAGTACTAGTCGAGAGCCCGTCCTTTTGTAAAATAGTAATTAATGAGCATGATCAAATACATACTATTGACAATAATCCGGGATCGAAGTTTATTCCAAAAAGGTTACTCGGTGATAAATATTTACAATTAAGTTAAGTAAAAAGTTTCAAATATTTAAAAAGATGTATAGATTTGTTTTTATTTTATAATATGAGACAAAATGCCATGAAATGGTGTTTAAATTGAGTATGATAACATACAGCCAATTCATAGTAATCCGGGATCGGAAAAAAGTAGGTAAACGGACATATACATTTAATAAGAATTATCATTTAATTTGAATCGATAAAATGCGAGCAGTATATCTAAATATCTTCATAATTCTATAACTCACAAATCGATTCCGGTCGGTAAAAAGATGTATCAAACTTTAGCAAAATAAGTGAATCACGAAGTTTTGTTTCGTTTGTTTAAAAAATGAATGTTTTGTTTCTTTTGTTTTAAACATGAACGTTTTGTTTCTTTTGTTTTAAAAAATGATCGGCAAGTAGTTATGAATTCTAAAGGTGTCATTTCACTGGACAAACAATAGAGCTACATCTATTCAAAATTTCAATAAGATCGATGCTGTAGTTAATCTTGTAAAGGTCAGCAAACATTGAGCTTATTATTATTATTATTATTATTATTATATTATTATTATTATTATTATTATTATTA
>RQTK01000125.1:214512-231049 GCA_003991915.1 Elysia chlorotica | reverse complement strand
TCCCCCTCCCTCCCCCCCCCCCCCCCCCCCCCCCCTCTGGGTTTAACGCCTTGTACCTTCCCCTGGAAATTCCTAAATAGGCATACAGTAAGGTTGTCTCAAAGATAACCAACACCTTGACCAACATAGAACAACCGACGCAGTAATTTTTGGATGCTTAGAAACCAGGGCTACCACTAACATATTTTTGGAAGCCTTGTTAGAAACTCAACCCTGATAAGTTGAAGTGTCCAATGATCTTCCCTTCCGCGACAGATAAACGGGAATTACGGGAAAATGTGCAAGGTTTCGTAATGCGTCGCAGAGATGTGAACGTTCATCAAGCATTGTTTTCTTTTCTCTAGTCAGTTCGTTATCAGATGCCAACAACTTTCTGTTATCTTTGGTCGAAGACAATAATGGAGATTGTATAGTTTAACGTCGCCCAAGTTTCAAGTTAGATACATTACGGCGACGGGCTACAGTGCAGTGTATAAGGGACTTTCTGATAACGACGCCGATCAGTAGAGGAAAAATTAGACAAGGCGGCTAGAGTGAGGATCGAACCGGCAACCTTACGAACAATGACGAGAAAATTTTCTAGGAAACTAGCGCACTTCATATTCACGTGCCACTATGTTCTGTTTAGTGGAAAATTCCTTTTTTCTTTTTAAAAATGGCGGAACAAAAGTATTAATTTAGCTCTGCTGACACCGTCAAAAGAATCACTATATTTCTTTCTATCTTTTTGTTTTTCAAATCTATATGGCCAGTGTATCTCTACGCAATAAGTTGCTAAATCCTCTAAAGGAGTCGCGGTGGTCCTGGCAATCTCGCCCCCTAGTGGTTGGGTAATGTGACCAGCTGAGACAGGAGTTATGGTATCCCCGTATGGTATCCCCACCCTGTCTCTTGTGTGGCAGCACATAAAATTGACAGACGTCAGTCTTAGGGCCCGTCTACAATATAGAATATATAGTGCTGACGTTGGACGTTAAACCAACTCAACTCTCCACAATAAGTTGCTAAACCCTCTAAGTCCAAGCTAAGACGCCGCATAGTCTGTCTCTAGACCTATGGTCGTAATTACAACGGTGTGCTATGCTTACAACTCCTCCTAAGAATAGGAATAATACGTCTTAAGGCCAGTTGTATGTTTGCCCAAGACCCTTTCTATAGCTTTGTAATTACGACCCCTAGATTTTCGCTCCTTCATTGAATTCTAGGAATGTCCGGTGTGCGTTCAGTTACGCGAAACCGTGTCAGTGACAAAAGGAATAGCACGTCGTGTTTTGTTCCGTTTGACTGTGTGTGAGTGTGTTCAGCCGGAAAAAGCGGCCGACATGTTGCAACAGACAAAACTTGAATATCTAGATCTAATCTTCGTTTGGAGAAAGCTGTGTGTTTGTTGTTGGTCGTGTTTTGTTTTTTTTTTGTTTTTTTTTTATTTTTAACGTCTCCTAAGGCTCAAGAAAATTCATATACGGCGACGGGACCCAGAGTGGGATCCCCGGGGCTTAATCGATCATTATTATACTGACACCGACCAAAAGAGTTGGAAAAAACATGGCAGTCAGAATGGGGGCTCAAACCATGGACCTCCTGCGTGGGAAGCCAATGTTCTACCCCAGGGCCACCGCCGTCCAATCATAGCTCTATCCTAGACTTACGGAGCCAATAAACGTTCAGAAAAACTCCATGCATGACGGGCGTGATTATGTAATCCAAATCGATGTGTGTGGATCGCAAAACCTTACAGACCGACACGCTGACGCTCTGACAACAGGACCATAAGACCATCAACGGGTTTAACCATCAGGGGGAGGCGCATCAATGGTCAAATTTGGTTGTACGCCTGTCCTATACATGTACCTAAGGAGAGCGGTGGTCCAGGGGTAGAACATCGGCTTCAGACGCAAAAGGTCCCGAGTTCGAATCCTGGCTGTTGCGTTCCCTACTGGTTGAGTCGGTGTCAGTATAGTGCGACCGCCTGAGACAGGAAACTTTCTGTTATCTTTGGTCGAAGGCAAGCATGGAGACAGTATAGTTCAACGTCTCCCTAGTTTCAAGTTAGATACATTACGGCGACTGGGCTACAGTGCAGTGTATAAGGGACTTGGTGAAATTCTAATACCGACGCCAATCAGTAGAGGAAAAACAACCATGGCGGCTAGAGCGAGAATCGAACCCACAACCTTCCCAACAATGACGAGCAAATTATCTAGGAAACCAGGCGCACTTCTCATCCTCGTGCCACCATGTTCTCGGAAATGTTGTAGTGGAAAAATTCGTTTTTTTTTCTATTTTTAGAAATGCCGGAACAAAAATATTGAAATATATTTCTTTAGCTCATCTCTCCTGAAACCTTCAAAATAATCACTATAATTTCTTTCTTTCTCTTTTCACGTCTATAAATTATGGACAATGTAGAAAACATTCTAGTCAATCGAAGCAAAGTCCAGCTTACACGAGTTATCAACTTATCATGCGACTTTTCTTAATCGTCTCTACAATCGTGTAGTATCTTTCCACAATAGGGGGAGTGGTGGCTCTGGGGTAGAACATCGGCTTCCGATGCAAAGGGTATTATGGTTCGAGCCCTGGCGGTAACGCTCACTACTGGTTGGGTCGGTGTCAGTTTATTATGACCGACTGAGACAGGAGTCATGGTATCCCCGCCCTGTCGCATGTGTGGCAGCACATAAAATGCTCAGACGTCAGACTTGAGGTCCGTCCACAATATAGCCTATATAGTGCTGATGTTGGACGTAAATCCAACACAACTCTCCACAATAAGTTGCTAAACACTCTAGTCTAAGTCCAAGCTAAGACGCCGCATAGTCTGGTTCTAGACCAGTCCTATGGTCGTAATTACAACGTTGCGCTATGCTTGCAACTCCTCCTAAGAATAGGAATAATACGTCTTAAGACCAGTTGTAAGTTTACCAAAGACCCTCTCTATAGCGTTGTAATTACGACCCCAAGATGTTAGCTCCTTCGTTGAATTCTAGGAATGTCCGGTGTGCGTTCAGTTACGCGAAACCGTGTCAGTAACAAAAGGAATAGCACGCCGTGTTTTGTTCCGTGCGACTGTGTGTGTGTGTGTGTGTGTGTGTGTGTCATTGTTGTAAAAGACCCCATTTTTTCTACTCTTTATAACACACAAAATAATTATAATTACTCTTATTTTGTAATGTGTTTCCTATCAAAAAGACATAGATAACCATTTTCATGTGTTAAAAGTAAAAAATATTTAAATTTGGTACAGGAACCCATTTTATGGGTGGCCAGACATGGAACCCAATTTGAGGCTTATACAGCCATGTGTGTGTGTGTGTGTGTTCAGCCGGAAAAAAGCGGCCGACATGTTGCAACAGACAAAACTTGAAATCTAGATCTAATCTTCGGCTGAAGAAAATTGTGTGTTGGTTGTTTTCTTCTCCGAGAAAGCGAATCTTTCTCTAGGTTTTAACGTCTCCTAAGTCTTAAAAAAAAGTCCTATACGGCGACGGGTTCCAGAGTGATATCAACGGGGCTTAATTGGCCAAATTATGCAATGTACTGACACCTACAAAACATCTTGTAGATTCGCGAATTTCGTCTATCCTTAGAGTTAGAGAGTGTAAAGTGTTAGTCGATAGAGCAATGTATCATTAGCAACAACAGCAACAACATCATTACCAACAATAACAACACATAATAAGGATTCTGGAATACCTGTTCAATAAATAATGTGCATTTTATACTAAGAGCCACTAAAAACTTCTACCCCCCTGACAACTGAAATAAAACTTAAAACAAGCACGAGATACGATGAAAAGATTTAACATTTCAACATCTAGTGCTCTACTCTACATAGCACAATTCATGTGCATTCTTTAAATACTTTTGCAACTGGAGCGTGACTTTGACTTAATTCATTTCACTTCAAACCAGAACGGCTTTGTCTGACTAAAGAGGGTACAAAAATTTAATGTTTAATGACATCAGGGGCCGTATACATGAGAAGGTGTAGGCTTAAAAGTCGGACATAACTTGCGTCTGAAATTTAAATTACTTTTAGTCCACGACCTATTCATGGGAATTTCCTAGTACTAAATTTTGACGAAAATTAACGCCTGCTTTGAGGCAGAACTAAGGCTAAAATGTGGTCGCAAGTCTATCTAAAGCATATACAAAATCAAATATAATTAATTCTGTTTTGAGATTTAGTAAGTTTTTTAGTTGTATTATAGTTAAATTTTATCATTTCGGCGCACCTAATTAGTGATGGTGCAATCGCGCATTTTCATGATTGTTCATTATTTAGATCTACACTAAGAAAGTAGGTCAAACTAAAGGTTCCATCCAGTAATACATAAGAGGAAAGAAAAATAGATTTGAGTTTTGGTACCTAATTTTTAAAATTTTAAAGTAAGTTCTATTAGATTTCAAAATGGCGGCTACATTTTCAAACTTTCCATCCTATTTTTGAGACGTAGTAAGTCTGCGTCAAAAATATGCCATTATCACCGGCTTAGTCTATGTCAAAAAACTAGTACTAAATATGTGCGTTAATCCAAGGGTAGATCGGCGCGCGACTTAGGCTATAACCTAAAGGTGGCGGGATCGATTCCTGCTCTACCCCTCGCATTTGTTGCTACCGCAATGGCTGGGTCGGTCCCGCTATTCGTCGCCGCATAACTCCATTGTTCTGTATCTCCATTTTCAATAGATCTTAAATAAAGCAGTTCTAAGCTGACGCATAGGGTATAGTTGTGGTATATATATACCCATTAGACGTTAAACTAGCAGATAGCTTTCCCTTCTCATCTAAGCACATGTATTCTTTTTCTTTAATTACCCAACAACCGAAATGAAATACACAGCCTTTTCTTCGAAGCTTCGCAAACCGCTGTGTCAGCTACTCAACGGGTAAAAAAATGACAAAAAATAATAATGGTAAATTATCTTGATTCCAATCTGAACGTGATAAAAACACTTCCGTCTCCCTGAGACGTCATGAACTAATGTTGACATTTGGATATCCTATTCCAGGAAAAACCTGCGGGAAACTCCGATAGCAGACACTCTATGAACTATGATAGTCTGATCCCAGTTGTGTTGCTATGCGTACGGCAGGCGTCTAAGATGAGTTGATATCGTTGTATAGGTTCCTTCGCTAAATCCTCAGAGACTCAGAGACATAGACATATTATATAACTTATTTAGGGAGACGCTAAAACTAGCAAGGGCTTTGCTGATCCAATCAACAGTTACAAGCCTACCCAATTCTTAGATCCGGATCCGATGCCGGTTTAATTGTTTGACTTGTTTGTTGGTTTTCGTGCTTAATGTAAAAAAAATCAGCTACATGTATATATACTACTGTGGACGGGCCCCAAGACTAACGTCAGACAATTTTAAGTGCTGCCACACACGAGATCGAGAGAGTGGGGAGAGACCTGGACTCCTGTCTCGCCGGCCCCATTATACTGACACACCGATTCAACCAGTTGGGAAAGACATTGGACAAATACATTTCTGATCAATCGTGGGATTCGAACCGCGAACCTTCCTATCTTGAGGCCAAAGCTCTACGACTTGAGCTCCCGTTCAACCAGCACTCCCAAAATCTTTATGCGCTATTTAAATATATTATTACTCTTATTTTGGGACCATTCACCCCCACCCCCTCCCCCTTCCTTTCCTTTCATTTATCAAACATGTTTTCCATATCTCTTAACATTATTCTTAATAGCCAATAACCGCCAACCCCCACCCAGGGCAAAATCGAATGGCTCCATAGAACTCGGTGCAGTACCAATATTATTGTCTAGACCAGTCCTGTACCGGTATATCTTTCAGGGGCCAGAACAATGCCTGACCTGGCACTGACCACCATTATTAAGGTCGGGTGGTCAGGGTGCAGGGCTGCAGGCAGACAGCACACTCTTACGTGCACACTTAAAAGTAACTACAAGTAGGTCTTAATAAAAAAAAAAGGAAAAAAAGAGAGAGGGAGAGAGAGAGAGAGAGAGAGAGAGAGAGAGAGAAAAGACAGAGAGATAAGAGAGAGAGAGAGAGAGAGAAAAGAGAGATAGAGAAAAGAGAGAGAGAGGGAGAGAGACTCTCTCTCTCTCTCTCTCTCACGAAGGCTTACTGACGAGCCAACACAAGAAGAAAATAGAAATAGAAAAGAAAAAAAAACGAAAAGCAAACAGACAAAGTAATAAACAAATAAAAACAAACAAGGAAGGCGCTCTTACGTGCTTACACAAGGAAAAGTATTATAAAATGGAGAAAAACGCCCAAAACTGAAACCAAAAGGAAATTAAAGGTGAACCATATAATTTAGGGTTGTTTTGCTGTTGTTGATGTTTTTTTGTTTGTTTGTTTGTTTTTTGTTTTTGTTTTTTTGTTGTTTTTTGTTTTTTGTTTTTTGTTGGTTTTTTTTGGGGGGGGGGGTTCGGGCGAAGACCATAACCACAATAGTGCTAACTCTTATGAATTATAAGTTGTTTTGCTCTATAGATCTAGTGTAGGAGCGAAAATAGGTTAGTGTCCGGAGATTTCACGAAGGAACTTATAATTATATACAGAACCAAGGGCGTCATCTTAGAACCGAACCTCAAGTCTACTGCTTATCTGTTCAAAACACTAACTATTGGGCTAACTAACTGTCCAATGGTATAGACAGGATTCGAGATATATTCTAGAAGCTATAATTGTTTTGATAAGAGTCTTGGCTCCCTTCAGGAGAAGCGCGGTGGGCCTGGGGTAGAACATCGGCTTCCGACGCAAAAGGTCCGGGTTCGAGCCCTGGCGATTTCGCTCCCTACTGGTTGAGTCGGTGCCAGTATAATGTGATCGGCTGAGCCATGGTATGCCCACTCTGTCTCGTGTGTGGCAGGTAATACAATTGTCACACGCCTGTCTTTGGGTCCGTTCACAATATAGCCTATATAGTGCTGATGTTGGACGTCAAAACCAACTAAACTCAACTTGGCTCTCTTCGGGCTAAATTGCTTAAATGGTAGAATGTTATCAGATGTCCGGATGGAAATTTGCCAATGTGTCAACAATCAAACAGAACCCATTGGTCCAACCGTTCTTAACTTTTCTCTTCTCTAGAGTTATTAGTTACGATTATCGTTGGGTGACAGTAATAGCAGTTTACTTACAATATATTAGTAAAATTAAAGGTGGCAAATAAAAAAGGTTATATCTGGGTGTCAGACTCGTCAAGATTATTGTATGGGGTGACACGTTTCTCGTATTTCATAACTAGGCTGTCATTTCGTACAAATTATACGTACATGTATTGGCTATTCTTCCAGTCAAATAAAACCTATTTATTTTGTCACCGAGCAATTTTACCTAAAAAGTTGAGTGTACCCTGTTAGTGTCATCACACGTCATTTACATTATATATAACAACTGGTAATACTAATAGCAGATCAACGTCTATGCTAACAGGCCTACATTGCATAACGACATCTCTAATTTCACAGTACAATGATTAAAATGGGCGAATATTCGGTAATTTGATCAAGAGAACATAACTATGCTTGATAATACCGATATCGTAGGTTAGACTACAATAACTGACTAGAGTGATACATTGTGCAAGTTGTTAACTCGGAATCCCATGTACATGTAATGGAATCCACCCCAGGCTTATTGTATCCTTATCATGTTTTGTCTAAACCAAAACCAAAACTTTCACTTCCTTGAAACAATTGAATATATCACAAAACACAACAAAACGAATCAAACAAGGCAAAAGAAAAAAAGAAACAAAACAAAAAAAGAACCGTCACATTGAATCAATATGACAACTAAGGTCAAAAGCATCTGTTGCGTGTATTGAGACCAGGAACAAGAAAAAACTAATTATTTCCACCCATCCATACAGTCGAAGTAAGCAAAATCCCAACACACAATACAATACATGTTTAAGCCTTCTCTTCAATATACGCCGCCCATGAGTCATATGAGTCATACAAGAGGCCGACACGAAACAGTGAGGTAGGATAGACCGAGTTACATACTAGATCTATAGATCTACTTAGATAGACTGATCTATACGGCAAAATCAATAGTGTAAGCCAATAAAAATATCGCAACAGCTGAGTGTATCAAGAGGATTTTCATAGCGGTAATTGACTCACAATTGAGAAGTATAGGATGGTATAGACTCATAGTGCTGCCAACTACATGTGGAAATATAGTATTTTGTATGCATTCAATTTTTTTTACAATATTCAGATTAAATTGTACACATTGGATGGCAAATTGGGTTGGCAGTTTTGGAGTTATTGTACACTTGGGTGGTAATTTGGGTTGGCAGTTTTGGAGTCATGTCTAGTCATGTTCTCGAAGCTTTAACACCACAAAGTGTAGGTCTGATTCGAGTTGTACATAAGTTATACATATGTAGTTGTGAAAAAATAAATAGCCACCAATTTCATTAAGGCAACAATGTTCCTGGGAATTTAAGCTAAAAAAACAACAACGGTGGAGCAATGGGGTTCGAACCCATGATAAAATATTCCAACACAATTCAATTGTGCCAAAAGACCATCGCGACTTCGATTATTTTATCTAATCAAATATGAGTTTTCATGAAGCGGAGGGTAAGACTAGAAGATACGATCACTACCAACCAAACAATCAATCAACCAACCACGTAACAGTCAACCAACCATGTACCAGGGAACCAACCGTGTACTAATCAACCAATCAACCATTCAACCAACCAATCACTAATCAACCAACCATCTACCTACCAACCAACAATGTACCAATCAACCAACCTACCATCCTGTACAAAGCATATAACCAGGGCCCTGAATCCCTTTGAAGTCCCCAGCACAGAGACTTAATGCGATTTCCCCATCGCCAGCTGCATGAAATCCCCAGACCCCCAACTAGGACCTCGATACACTTGCATTGATTTTGCGTCTCCAGGTTGACACATTTAATCATGTACTGTATGCGAGTTCGTTGTTCGTTGATCTGATTATGTTCTATGTCATCGTATTGTCATTGTCGTCATTATCGACATCATCGACATCTTTTTATCATCATTATCTTCACCATTACCTTCCTCGTCATATAAACCACTATCAATATTATCATGCATGATGTTTATCATGTTTACCATTATCTCCATCCTCAACATTATTATCATCACCATCCTCCTCCTCCTTCTCCTCCTTCTCTTCCTGTTCCTCCTCCTCCTCCTCCTCCTCCTCCTGCTCCTTCTCCTCCTCCTGCTCCTTCTCCTCCTCATCATCATCATAATCATCAAAACATTTACTATATCCATCTCATTTACAGCCGCACATCCACTCAACCGCGAAAAAAAACATAAATTATGTACAACTGTCTAATTACATTATAGTTACCTTATGTGGTTAATTCTATGATTCTTAACCATGCATGAAAATCAATATTCTTAAAGCCTTCATCAATGACGGCTTGACTCTCCTAAAAAAATAAATATAATTATGTATATTAAGGTTTAAACATTCATGCGCTGAAAACGGTTCGAGCATGAATCGATAATGGATATATATGTGTGTGTATATGTGTTCTATCAACTACTTGTAAATATAAATTCAGTTTTTACATAGTGGGGCTGGAGAAATGGAAGTCTAAATTTCGAGGAATAAAAAAATGAATCGCTAGTCATAAAAATGCGAAACTTTCTCGCTGAATGTCAACTACTGGCTCATAGCTATCAAGAAATAATACTTAACAATAACAGCGACAGGACACCAAACTAGAATACACAGAACTTGGCTAGTCACATTATTAAGATGTCACTCAAAGTAGTAGGGAAAGGACAAGACGGATAATATATGAGATCAAACCCGCACCTTGTTATTATAAACTACACGCTCTCCCCTTCGTGTCACCGCCCCCTCTCCCAGCACTGGAATATTTTTTGATTCATCGTATACATCGTATATTATGTAATCCAAAAATGATATTTAGAAAAAATGTCAATAAAGTATTATGGAAACTTGGTCAAATGGCGCTCCCCCCCTTAAAAAGTATAGTAATTATGATACTGAATAACTGCTGAATTATCTTATTATCTAAATACATGTAAAATTATCGTTATAATCATCGTAAAACCACCTCAACCACCATCATCACCACCACTATCACCACCATTATTATCCTTCTCCTCCTCCTCCTCACCCGTATCATCATAATCATCAAAACATTTACTATATCCATCTCATTTACAGCCGCACAACCATTCAACCGCAAAAAAACCCATAAATTATGTACAGCTGTCTAATTACATTATAGTTAACTTATGTGGCCACATTCAATGATTCTTAACCACTCATGATAATCAATATTAAAGTCTTCACCAATGACGGGTTGACTTTCCTCAAAAGTGAAGTATAATTATGTATATTTAACTGCAAATATTCATGCGCTGAAAACGGGTCGAGTATGAATCGATAATGGATATCTTCTCTATCAACTACATGTAAATATAATTTGAGTTGTTTCATAGTGGTGCTGGCGAAATGTAAGTCTAAATTTCGAGAAATAAATAAATTAATCTCTAGTCGGAAAATGCGAAACTCTCTCTCCTAGTTGAACATCAACTACTAGCTCATAGGTATCAAGAGATAATACTTAACAATAACAGCGGCAGGACACTTAACTAGAATACCCGGGACTTGGCTGGTCACACAATAAAGATATTACTCAAAACATTAGGGAAAGAATGAGAATGATATATTGGAGATCGAACCCGCATCGTAATATTATAAAATACACGCTCACTGTCTACTCACCGATGAATTGGAATTCTTCCTGGTTCATCTTTCATAAGATTGGATATCCTAAAGCCACTCAATTGTGATATCGGCAACTTTTATACCTACACAAGACATCAACCGATAAGAAAATTGCTTTAAACTTGTACAGTATTTCATGAAATCTTTAGCGCACAGTCCATAATAACCACCTTGTTTTGTGTCGATGGTGGATTCGTTCAATACGGGTTTTCGTCCTGTAGTTCTACTTTATGTTAAATTTGTTATATATTGATTGGTCCACTATTATGGTGTTTTTTGTTTTTTTTTTGTTTTTTTTTTTTTTGCTGAATTGTGTTACTATCTAACCGAAAAAGGGCAACAGTAACATTCATGCAAAAGTTCTTTTGAATCAGGAATTTTGGTTTGTTCAAAGGGAACTGTAATCAAGCTCTGACATACACATGTATATGATGCATGTACTTAAGTTTTGAAACCACCACAAACTAAGATTCAAACATCGTATTAACTATTAACACAACCACAGTATAAAACAAAGTACAAAACATTGCATGCAATATACTCACACAGACATTACTTACCAGTTTTCTATTTTTGTAGTTTCAGTAAGTAGAGTGCCCATGGTGGTCGTTCACTTTAAACTCAAACACATATAACGACAATACTTTCAACAGCCGTCAAAACATTTGGCACTTTAGTTATGGCTGGAATTCACGTGCAAAGCCAAGTTTATCGGAATTGTCAATAGTTATTCCAACACGAATTGCTCCTCCATCCATTGAAACAATCAACTAACTCTTCATTTAAGAAAATATAAATTACTATGTAATAACATATAGGCTACTCCACATTCCATTCTGTAGTGAAGGTTGCACTGAATACAGATAAACAGAGAGAGTCTCTGTAATTGTGCATTTCAATGACGTGTGACAACAATGTTGATGAGGCTTGTAGCCATCTCTCCACAAAAAGGGAGACAACTGGTGTACCAGCATGCCTCCATAGGGTTATCCATAAATTTGCATGTTGATTAGTTATGGTTGGGATCATTCCAACGGTTGTGTAAAGTGTCGTTTTTTTTTAAACTAGTCATCAATAATGACATGAACTCATTATAATATTCAAAACCAAATCATTCCTCGGTTTTTTCTCTCCTCTCCTCGTATCTCTCTTAGTCTCTCAGTCTCGAGACAGCTTGGAACTTTTCCTCTAAGAGAACCAATTTCTCCGTCCAGCTGAAGGGACTCTCGAAGTAGAGGTTCATCCATAAAGTAAGATCATTGAAAGTTCGAGTTTCTTACTTGCATCTTAACTTACCATGAATAATTCGACTTAGGCAACTCTACCATAAGAGCACAGCTACCAATCGTAGGCCAAAGTCAATTAAAAAATAAACAATTTTGGCTACAAAATGTATACGGTATAGATTGGTTTGAGTTGATATCTCTGTAAAGGGGTTATTGACATTCTTGACTCGTATGCCCTTCTTCCATGTTCGTGCCTCGTTGATAAAAATGGCACCAGAAGTCAATGAGGTAAAGCCGTATTGCTCTGTTATCTTGAACAGGCAAACTCAGCTGATGATGACAAGATTGCGAATATGAATTTTTAAAACTGCCACAGAGCCTTCTTTCCTGTAGGACCATTTTAGTGTCCTTTCAGGAGATGGCCAGATGGTCTGGGTTTTTTGTTTGTTTGTTTGTTTTTTGTTGTTTTTTTTTGGTGGTGTTTTTTGTTTTGGTTTTCAGTTTTCTCCAACAGAGCTTGTCTCGAGTGAAATCTCTGTGGTCAGGGAAGTCATTTCGTCAGATGACCAATGGCTCGAGTGAGTACCATACAAGCTCTTTGGTCATTTGACATAATTTATTTCAATGAGCCGGATAGACGATCTAGAACTCCTCAGAGTATACAGTGCCAGATGTCTTCTAAGTGATCACTGGCCGAGACAATGTATGACTATCAGTCGCACAAGATCTGCTATACTCACTCTCACCAATATCTAAACAGTAATTTGCTCATACTGCTATTGAGCTCAACAAACTACAGCATAATAACATAATAAAATTCAGATGCAGATGACGCTTCCCAAATCATTAGAAAATATAATTATGATACAACATTTATTATGGAAATTCTTATGTAATGACATAATAATGGTATGTAAATTAGTGTTAAAGTTTTTAAATTACAATGGTGAAAAATATATTTTAAGTTTAGTTTAGTATTACTGGTAGTCAAATATTCATATTGCGTAACATAGTGTTGGGTGGAGGGAGAACATAATTATAAGAATAATAGTATGGTAATGTTTAATATAGCTTGGAAAGCACCCGATAAAAAAACAACCCACACAGAATAAGTCGGGGAGGGGGGGGGGTAGAACTTAAAGAATAATACTAAGAGGAAGAAAGAGAGAGAGAGAGAGAGAGAGAGAGAGAGAGAGAGAGAGAGACAGACAGACAGACAAGACAGACAGGAAGACAGAGAATGAGACAAAGCGAGAGAAAAAAAGAAAGAGAGAGAGAGAGAGAGAGAGAGAGAGAGAGAGAGAGAGAAAGGGGATATAGAGGTGAAGGGGTAGTCAAAGGGGAACTGATTCATATAATTGCTATCCCCCAATCTTCTCTGAGTTATCTTTCTTCGTTGGGTATACAACCATTTTGAAGACGAGACCTCCTACCACTAACCTGATTGACACTGGTTCCCATTAAAGTAATACTATGTAATACTCACATTTTACTTGGTATTGTGCGGGTATAAAATCCATGGCTCTGTGGGGGAAAACACAAAAGAAAATGCCGTTAGACTTTCATACCAAGAAATTTTCTGTTCAGCATGGCTATAATTATATGCGCTGTCCTGTTTATTTTCAACTGTTTGTTTATGTAATGCTTATATCAAATACATAATTATCAATAATTTTCTACCACCCACAACCTCTGCCTCTTGCAAGTAAATCTTGAGAGAAATATAGAATTGAGGGTTATGGTATTCAACTTATTTTCTTTTATATCGGTGACAGTATATATTCAAAACACACAAAAAAAACGAAAACAACAACAACAGCAACAACAACAACAACAACAACAACAACAACAACAACAACAACAACAACAACAACAACAACCATCTGCACTTTAAAAAATCAATAATTCTTCTGTGCCTCAACATTTATTGTTATGGGTTTTAAAAAAAATTTGTTTTCCAGTATATTTTGTTGATGAAAAACTAGTTTAACATTTTTAGGTAAGATTTTTTATCAAAATCAGAACAGATTTCAATGTACTAAACACCATTCAATTGAAAACAAGTAAACTTCCCCAAAAATCGAAATATCCTTAAAAAATAAATATTGTGGCACACATACTTGCATTTTAACTCAAAGAAAAAAAAAAAAAAGAAAAATTTACGTGGCACACCTTGCTGGGTATAATTTCATTTGATTCATTTAAAAATGCCGGATCCGTATTAAAGAACCCAGTAGTCCACCTCTGAATGAACGCATGCATGCACAAAGCATTGATTATCCAATTCTGAATTGCTATTTCTATATGAACTGGGGATTATCCAGCTCTGAATAAATGCATACAGACACGAACACTCACACACACAATTGATCCGAATCCGAATTATACAGGATAGCAAATTAAAATATTTATCATTCTGAAATTTTAGTACTTATTCAGTACGTGTTTAGTCATAGTAAAACATCTACTTATGTAGATCAGTCATGGCGGTACTTAACATCACTTTTCACAAGCAGAATTTTGTTCTCTTATAAATCTACTTACAAGAAGTAAAAGAAATAATCTTATAAAAAAGCACCAATCGCAAATAACAAACAAAAAAGAAAGAAATACACCACAAAAAGGTAATGGAATTGAAGGTTCCACCACAAGACCCAAAGCACAGAAAGTTGGAAAACCAAATTAGCCACTGAAACTACATAGTTGGGGAACTAAAAACACCCAACCGGGATAAAGCTAAGCTGTCGACGATAGGCGTTCAAAACAACCGACTGATCCACACACAAAAAAGGTACAAGGATAACATGTCTAGCTAACTTTTACTACCAGCGCAAATGTTTGTTTACTTTGAAGATTCGGCCACTAAAACTACATAGTTGGGTAACTAAAAACACACAAGTAAGGATAAAGATAAGCTCTTCACGATAGGCGTTCAAAACAAACAACCGACTGATCCACAAAAAAGGTACAAGGATAACATGTCTAGCTAACTTTTACTACCAGCGCAAATGTTTGTTTACTTTAAAGATTCAGCCTCAAGCCTCAAAACATTTACTTTGATTTCTAAAAATATAAAACAAAGCACACATCCACACACACTCACAACAACAACAACAATAACAACAACAACAACAACAACAACAACAACAACAACAACAACAACAACAACAACAACAACAAATAATAATTTCAACTCTTTCAACAGAAAGAGTAGAAGCTTTCGCAGATAAACAAATATTTATAGACGACACAAACCAACATGAAGCCTGAAGGAAAATACTGGACAAGTTTTGAGATTTTTGTTAAATTTGTGTGACACCAACTAAGAGGAAAACGTACACACCTCAAAGTCAACACACATACACACACACACATACACACACTCTGTCTATCTAGCTCTCTATCCCTCTCGCTTTCTCCGTCTTTCTCTGTGCCGCTCTCTTTCTCATCAGCTTCCTCTTCTTCCTTTCCCCTTGCCTCTCTCTTTCTCTCGCCCTTTTTCTCTCTCTCCTCTCTCCACCTCTCTCTCTCTTTCTCTCTTTCTCTCTCTTTCACTCTCTCTCTCTTTCTCTTTCTCCCTTTCTCTCTCTCTCTCTCTCTCTCTCTCTCTCTCTCTTTCTATCTTTCTTTCTCTCTATATATCTCTCTCGTTCTCTCTTTCTTTCTCTCTCTATCTCTCTCTCTCTCTCTTTCTCTCTCTCTCTCTCTCTTTCTCTCTCTCTCTCTCTCTCTCTCTCTCTCTCTCTCTTTCTCGTGTATACCACAATCATGTTAGACACACGCAGCCAAATCAAACACCAAATTACTCACCGTATAGAAATTAACAGTAACGACAGAGAGCGTGACTGATCCAGTAAATCTATGGTCGTTAGTAAAGTTAGATCAATAGACTCAGGACCCATCACAAATGACCCATGACTGCGTGCCGACATGACTCTATACGTCCTAAGGTCTACGTTTGTAAATAGGGTCGTGCTCCTGGTAACGGCACGTAGGGAGTTTTAAGAGCGAAATGTTTTTTGCATGACACGTAATCAGTGTTAAACGATCCCTTACAGTGGTCAATGTACACACACACACACACACACAAACACACGATCTCTCTCTCTCCCTCTCTCTCTCTCCCTCTCTCTCTCTCTCTCTCTCTGCCCCTCTAAATTGTCGTCTCGCTGTTTTATTATCTATCTCCTTTTCTCACTTGCTTCTTCTCTTCCTCTATCTCTGCCTCTCTCTTTCCCCATCTTTTTGTTTTGATCTCTCTCTTTCTCTCTCTCTCTCTCTCTCTCTCTCTCATTATTATATAATCTCTACCCCCTCTCTCTCTTTCTTTCTGTCTGTGTGTCTGTCTGTCTGTCTGTCTGTCTGTCTGTCTACCTGCCTGCCTGCCTGCCTGTCTGTCTGTCTGCCTGCCTGTCTGCCTGCCTGCCTGTCCGTCTGTCTGTCCGTCTGTCTGCCTGTCTGTCTGTGTATCTGTCTGTCTCTGTCTCTCTCTCTCCCTCTCTCTCTCTCTCTCTCTCTCTC
>RQTK01000125.1:201932-211957 GCA_003991915.1 Elysia chlorotica | reverse complement strand
TCATGGTATCCCCGCCCTGTCTCGTGTGTGGCAGCACATAAAATTGTCAGACGTCCGTCTTGGGGCCCGTCCACAATATAGCCTATATAGTGCTGCTGTTGGACGTTACACCAACCCAAAGCGAAATTGCCAGGGTTCGAACCCGGACCTTTTGCGTCGGAAGCCGATATTCTACCCCAGGGCAACCGCACCCCCCTTACCGGTTGAGACAGGACTCATGGTATCCCCGTCCTGTCTCGTGTGTGGCAGCAATACAATTGTCAGACGTCCGTCATGGGGCCCGACCACAATATAGTCTCTATAGTGCTGCTGTTGTACGTTAAACCAACCCAACCAACCAGCGCCCCCCTTACAGAGTCGAAAGCTTCTAGAACTGGAATCAAAGGTCTAATGGTACAATCATGTGTAAGATATTTGGTTCGGAGATTTATAGCTAGCAGTGAGATCATGACAATAGGGTTGCTGTATTTATGTCGCAGTCAATATTTTCTAGTACATGTACTTAAAATTTGATGATTATATTGTATTCTTTCGAACCTGTATTTGTCTACAGGTTGTAGAAAATGGTGCTGCCATTAGAACTTATAACAAATTATAACTTAAACGAAAGGAAGTTTTAAAAAGTAAAATCTGCATCGCTGTACTCTTTGACCTGCTGTGAACATTACTTTGCTTGTTCCACAACACTATTCGAGCAATGTTAAGTTTGTAGATAAGCATTTCGCTCTCTTTTCTCTCTCTGTAACTATATTTTTTTCCTGCGAGGCTTGTATTCATAGTTATTATAAACGTATAATTATTCACTTTATGCTCAACAGCGTTTGGCGGTAGGCAACACGCGAATCTCGTCTTATCCCTTGAGACATAATTATGACAAACTAGGAGAGGCTTTAGCTTTCTCACGTAGGCCTACACTTTGAAGAGAGTTTCGATTTGTCCGACCACCAAAGTATATTTGTATATTTCAAATCATACGACAGATTTCTCCACATTTTGAAAACCATGTATGTTAAAGTTATTGGTCTAGATCACGATCAGTAAAAAACAAAGAATAACACATTTATGTATAAAACACTGAGTAAAAACAATATCAACTGACTGTTAAAATACTGGATCCCATAGGCACGAACGAAAAACTCACCAAAGTCTGTTACCATCTTGTTACTGTTAAAGACGACGAAGGTTGAAGCACCGAATTATGTTTTGCTGGAACAATCATTGCGAGGAGTGTATGTATATATAATAGATCAAGATCTAGATCTGTACTTGCTAAATCCAACACATTCTACTTAAGCATCAGGCTTAAAGTTTTTGGCTCACGCCGGGGTGTGAGTTGAGTACACACGCGTGTAGATCTACGTGGGATGGAGGAATAGAACCCAGGACTAACTATGTAGTCTCCAGGCGTAGGTAGAGCTAGATCTTTCCCCAGGTAAGAAACCTGAGTAGAGCTATGCTTCCCCCTCAGACCCCCAGACCCTCCTGTGTGTAATGCTAAGACTGAAGGCGTACCTTGCGATATATCTACGTGCATCCTACCGAAGACGATAGATCTGATAGGGAATTTCCCCCGGTGTCCAATCATAGCTCTATCCTAGACTTCGGAGCCAATGAGCGATTCGGAAAATCCTATGTATAAGGGGCCGTAATACGTTATCGCTATATGTTGTGTAGACTGCAAGGCCTCTGAAAGCCGAGTACTGTCAGCGAGACGGCAGGTGAGAGAGAAATAATCGCAATCTATGGAGGTTTGTTCGCGTAATGTTTTGTTATGAGAAGTTTGCCTGACTGCCTGGATGGATGGATGGATGGATGGATGGATGGATGGATGCATGGGTGGGTAGGGTTTATAATTACAGACGAGATTTTAGAACTCTAGAAATTCTAGATTTTGCGGTACACACAACTATGACGTATGAATTAATCAGTTAGTACGTTAGAGACCGACAGAACCAACCTAAGTCTGGGGGGTTTTGTTCGCGTAATGTTTTGTTATGAGAAGTTTGCCTGATTGCCTGGATGGATGGATGGGTGGATGGATGGATGGATGGATGGATGAATGGATGGATGAATGGATGGATGGGTAGATGGATTGGTAGTTGGATGGATGAAAGGATGGATTGTTGGATGGATGGATGGATGGATGGATGGATGGATCGATGGATGGGTGGATGGATGGGTAGATGGATGGATAGGTAGAGTTTATACTCTAGAAATTCTATGCTTTGCGTTTTCTATGACTGAAAATGGAACTTTTCAAATGCCTGTATGTAACTTCTACGTCTTTGGTACATACCCTCTTACTGCAAGGATTCTACTGGACCTGGATATGACTATGGAATTTCGGGAAGTCTGTCACGGTGTAACCCCAGGTCAAAGTGATCAGCCTGTGTACATAGAGTTACTTCCCCCTGGTCAGACTTGGCGTTCCAGGTTGATCTAACATAGTTACTTCCCTTGGTCGGATCTGCGTTCCACACTGATCTAACACAAACTGTTAGAACCACGGTAATAGGGAATAGAAGCCACTGAGAGGAGAGGGAGGGAGAGAGATGCTAGCAACAGAGCTCTTGCGATAATGGGATTTCAGAGTGAAAACGAGGACGATAATTATGTGGGGGAAATATGTACCGGCGTCCAAAAATAGCCTAGACATAAAGAGCCAAATGAGTTAGAGAGAGAGAGAGGGAGAGAGGTGAGAAATGCTACCAATAGAGATCTTGCGCTCACCAGACCCAGGCCCATAGTAAGTTGAGTTGAGTTGGTTCAACGTCCAACAGCAGCACTCTGAAGGCTATATTGTGGACGAGCACCAAGACTGACGTCTGACAAATTTATGTGCTGCCACACACGAGATAGGGCAGGTATGCCATGACTCCTGTCTCAGCCGTTCACGTTAAACTGACCGACCAAACCAGTATGGAGCGACATTGCCAGGATTCGAACCAGGACCTTTTGCGTCGGAAGCCGATGTTCTACCCCAGAGCCACCGCGCCCATAGTAAAAACGAAAAGACGATAATTAAAGCGCAGTCTACACCAAAGAAGCAGAGATCAGAATAGTACAAGCAAAATCAACGTTTATGAAACTAAAGGACTTATTGGTGTCAAGTGAAATTTCAAGAGATCTTTATGAAACTAAAGGACTTATTGGTGTCAAGTGAAATTTCAAGAGATCTTTATGAAACTAAAGGACTTATTGGTGTCAAGTGAAATTTCAAGAGATCTTTATGAAACTAAAGGACTTATTGGTGTCAAGTGAAATTTCAAGAGATCTTTATGAAACTAAAGGACTTATTGGTGTCAAGTGAAATTTCAAGAGATCTTTATGAAACTAAAGGACTTATTGGTGTCAAGTGAAATTTCAAGAGATCTTTATGAAACTAAAGGACTTATTGGTGTCAAGTGAAATTTCAAGAGATCTTTATGAAACTAAAGGACTTATTGGTGTCAAGTGAAATTTCAAGAGATCTTTATGAAACTAAAGGACTTATTGGTGTCAAGTGAAATTTCAAGAGATCTTTATGAAACTAAAGGACTTATTGGTGTCAAGTGAAATTTCAAGAGATCTTTATGAAACTAAAGGACTTATTGGTGTCAAGTGAAATTTCAAGAGATCTTTATGAAACTAAAGGACTTATTGGTGTCAAGTGAAATTTCAAGAGATCTTTATGAAACTAAAGGACTTATTGGTGTCAAGTGAAATTTCAAGAGATCTTTATGAAACTAAAGGACTTATTGGTGTCAAGTGAAATTTCAAGAGATCTTTATGAAACTAAAGGACTTATTGGTGTCAAGTGAAAGGAAGAGGAGAAGGAGAGAGATAGTGAGAGAATAAGAGAGAGAAGGGCAATGAAGGTGACAGTAAAAATTTATTATCAATCCCCTTGGCGCGTTTATAATAATAAAAATATAAAATATAATTATTTACAAAAAGATATTAAAACGACAGCGGAATAAAAGTCAGTTTAGCTTACAGCATCAAAACAAAAAGTCAGGTTTATAATAAAGCTAGGGGTGTTTAAACTTAACTTGAGAGAATGTCAAAAATTATCAAAATTAAAGTTGGCAGTTACGTTGTCTATGAAGTTGGCATTGCATTGTGGGGTTTTCCCTTATATTAAAAATTATTATGACATCCATATATTTCTAATGTCAGTTCCAATTTTCTTCACCATTGCTTATATTCAGACTTCCTGTTTTGTATATATATATATATATATTGGTCGGTTAAAACTTGGTCGGTTTTTATCTTTTCAATGCATATGATTCTTAATAATTTGAATGTCAACATTTTTATTGGTCTGGTTCATTTGCGAGGGAAGGTAGAAATTGGATTTTGGCAAGGAAGTAGGGTGGAGAGAGCATGATGGTCGGGGAGAATTAGAGGTCACATGCAAATACAGAAGGTCAAAAAAATCATATCAGTATTGAGAGAGAGAGAGAGAGAGAGAGAGAGAGAGAGAAAGAGAGAGAGAGAAGATGGGAGGATTGGATCCGTAACCTTCAGATTAGAATCCGATCGCTGTACTCTTAGACCATCGCGCATCCCTGTGTAGGCTTTTGAGATTTGCATCTGGCTTTACTTGCCAATTGACCAGAAAAGTATACAGAAAGTTCAAATCCAGATTGGAAGGTGCACGCTCTACAAACTGCGCCACCTCAATCACCCACACCTGTCGTGACCTCTGATTACAAATGACCCATATCACTTTATGAAAACAATAAAGATTTATAGTATTCTAGAAATAAGATAGGCCATTTTACAGCTGCGTCTACCATCTGTTGTGACCAATAATAGTACGTGTACCGTATATTTGCCACTATAAGCAGAACATTGTATTGAACAGTCAACCCATTCATGTGTTGACAGAGACACTTTTATATAGACTATACGCAATCATCCATTAGCAAAGATCTACAATTTCCAATAAAGTGATACCAAAGATTATTAAAAAAAATTACGACTAGATCGGACAGTTAGAATTATTTCAGTGCATTCAAATCGCAGTGTCGATTAGCGTAGATCGCGTATCATAGCGAACACATGGGGTGGATTTCATTACTACTTAAAATGTAGTAATTTTTGTACACAACTAGACTGAGTGTTCTTAATAGATTTTTCTCATTTGTATTGATGTAACATTATTATTATTCAAATCCTAATACGACTATTCTTTGTATATTTACTTTGTATAGGCACTAAAAGTTACAATGCAAACATTATGCGTTGAGCATCATTAACCAACAGATACACCTCTGCATCTGCTTTGGACTCTAGATAGGAAGGTTCGCGGTTCGAATCCCAAGATTGGTCAAAATTGTGTTTGTCCAGTTTAGTCCCCTACTGGTTGGGTCGTTGTAGTCTAATATGACCAGCTGAGACAGGAGTCTAGGTCTCCCCGCTCTGTCTCGTATGTGGCAGCACATAACATTTTCAGACGTCAGTCTCGAGGTCCGTCCACAATATATCCCATAACCTGCTGACGTTGGACGTTAAACCAACTCAAACCAACCTAAACCACTGTATCCAATACTCTCATTGAAATTTCACACCTACCGCTCTCAATGAACACGCTCTCAAGTAAAAGCTGCCCCATCTTTCTATTCGCAATACTCTACCACACTAGATCTATAACGCTCTCAAGTAAAAGCTGCCCCATCTTTCTATTCGCAATACTCTACCACACTAGATCTATAATGCTCTCAAATAAAAGCTGCCCCATCTTTCTATTCGCCATACTCTACTACACTAGATCTATAACGCCCTCAAGTAAAAGCTGCCCCAACTTTCTATTCGCCATACTCTACCATACTGGATCTATAACGCCCTTAACTAAAAGCTGTCATATCTTTCTATTTACCGTACTCTACCACACTAGATCTATAACGCCCTTAACTAAAAGCTGTCATATCTTTCTATTCGCCATACTCTACCACACTAGATCTATATCTCGATTAACCAGGCGTGGGGCCATTAGTTTGACATCCAATATAAATGATAATCAGTTTTGGTCTCTTTCACAGTAGCCTACATACTGGACACGTCCTTACTAACTTGTATGATATTGAAAGCTTACTTTGCTCTTATAGTTTTTTAGATATTAATATTTCAAGCATGCACGCAACGTGAGCTGCTATGGTGAGTATTATTACAGGTTGACTTATCTAACGGGCTCTTAGCCAGATGAGAAAGGGGGGGGGGGGGTGGGGAGGTGGCCGTGGAGTAGAACGTAATGTGAGTGGCTGAGACCAGAGTCATGGTGTCCCCATCCTGCCTCGAGCTGCCACAGAGATACAGTGTTAAGATACCAGGATTTCTGTCTCAGTCGACTTTTCCGAAGGAACCGAATAAAATTAAAGACGAAACAACTCTTTTTCATAAGAGTTAAAAAAATTGACCTGGGCTTGTTAGACCATAAAAACTCATTTCCAACAGTGCAATTATCCCAAACTCGACCACAAGACCAGTATTATAATTATTTTCGAGGTACGCGAGACAAGACAAGTCAAGGAACTGTAAGTACAACGTCGCGTAGCTTAAGACTTGTCGTAAGAATATGCGACAAAGAGGGCTTAGATCTACAACGAGTCGTAAACCCCTGCGACGTTGTACACACGACCCAAGACGTTGAACTGCGATACAGCAGACTCGAGTTTTTTTTGCCCCTGGTATGTGACGTCTGCCCATCGTCTGCCCAGCTTCTGCCCTACCATCTGTGCAACATTAGCGGTTATTGCTGGCTGGAGCGCTAGGACCGGTAAACTTGTTACAGAAAGAGAGAAATTATCTAGATTAGATCTTTATCTTCCTATAACGTTTATGTATCTGATCGTTCTGTAAAATAGATGTGTACTACGGGCGACATACTTTTAAATATAGATCTCAATCTGACTTAGCTACAGGCTCTCAAAACAACAACAACAACAACAACAACTACAACAACAACAACAACAGCAACAGCAACAACAACAACAACAACAACAACAACAACAACAACAACAACAACAAAAACAACAATAACTTTGTTCACAACAAAACTATTATCTTTCTGAACATTGACCTACTTATAAAGCAAGATCATATGTCTTCACCTTTCTTGTCCTTTTGTTAAAACGCCGTTAATATTATTAGTATATCTGAAAACTGATGCAACTTACTCTAAGCAGCACTTGTCTTTTGATTTGATTTTCTCCTCTAATTTAAAATTAATTGCGACTTGCCCTAGATATCGATGAATTCCTTAGACCGAGACGCGTCCTAAAATAGTGTTCGCAACTGACAAACTCTTTCATGCACAATTTGTAACTTCATAATCATTTCATATTGTCTGTCAGAAGCAAATATTGTTCATTTGCCTCTACAAAAAGAATAAAAAAAAAAAAACTTGATATCTAAGAATTCGACTAATCAACTAGAGGATCAATCATCCAACAAAGAGAATTAAGAAAAAAAAATCGACTAATCGGAATATTACTTAATACACCAACCGTTGCATGGTAATCGAGGCTTCCAAAATTAGCAGGCAAAGTCACTGAAGTAGACATGAAATTGCATTTAAATTCCAAGTGAATTATACAATTACACATGTACAATTGTAGAAACAGACATCAAATTGCAATTAATGTAAGAATATTTGGATCATTTCTTATTATTGAAGTGTAGGCTGAACAAAAACTTCTCTCTGAATATCAATCTGAACTAACTAGTGTAATGATTTAATAGAGATAGATCACTGTTATCCTTATTACGCTAAAATGTGTTCGCTCCATTCATTTCAGTGACTTGGTTTGTTTTTATGGAGGCCTTGGTAGTAATCCATAACTTTATCCCAACCCATCGGGGGGAGCGATGGCCCTGTGGTAGAACATCGGCTTCCGACGCAAAAGGTCCGAGTTCGAGCCATGGCAATTGCACTCCCTACTGGTTGCATCGGTGTCAGTTTAATGTGACCGGCTGAGGCAGGAGTCATGGTATCTCCGCCTTGTCTCGTGTGTGGCAGCACATAAAATCGTCAGACGTCAGTCTTGGGGCCCGTCCACAAAATAGTCTATGTAGTGCCGATGTTGGACGTTAAATCAACTCGACAACTCAACAATCCCAACCCATCCAGCTATTTTTAACGACAGGAAAAAACAATTGACCGTCACACAATGAGCCCGAATTTTCTGAGTGATTAACCACCTATGGCGAGCGACAATTCCAGAGTTCCAATGGTTGGTTGGTTGGTTGGTTGGTTTAACGTCCAACAGCAGCACTATATAGGCTATATTGTGGACTGGTCCCAAGACGGACATCTGACAATTTTTATTTGCTGCCACACTCGAGACAGGGCGGGGATACCATTACTTCTGTCTCAGCCGGTCACATTATACTGACACTCCAGAGTTCCAATGTTGGGGGACAAATTTCAACCTTGACCATAGAGTGAAAAAATGTAATTATCACGCACCAGAACCTTTGCTAGTATAGAAAATCGATAGAAAAATAGGGAGCGTAGTGGTCTAGGGGTATAAATCATGCTCTCTTACAATGGCAAGGCGATTCGGTGCCAAAGCATAGATATTATGTCGAGAGTTCTAATTCCCACAAAGCGCAATCATTGTTCGGCCATTTTAACTGAAAACCTTCTATTAACCACAGTGGAAAAGTAGGGCCTACCTAACAATGACAGATCTACTCATGATAGAAAATTGAATCAGCGACGCAGACCTATTGGAAATCATCCGTCTAACCGAGGATAAATGAATTGTTTTTAGACTTGAAAGAAAAACTTAACGAACACTGTCGGACGCACGGGTTCAAAGAGACCGAGGGGGTTGTGCGTCTGGATCTGATAGCGTGAGCTGTAGCCGTCTGGCTTCTGTGCCTGGCTGGGTTTACAGTCCAATCTAGATCTGGACCAGAACTGGACAACCCGATGAGAATCTTGCTTTTGAAGAGGTGGTCCTAGGGTAGAACATCGGCTTCCGACGCAAAAGGTCCAGGTTCGAGTCCTGGCGATTGCGTTCCCTACTGGTTGGGTCGGTGCCAGTTTAAAGTAAACGGCTGAGACAGGAGTCATGGTATCCCCGCCCTGTCTCGGGTGTGGCAGCATATAAAATTGTCAGACGTCCGTCTTGAGGCCCGTCCACAATATAGCCTACATAGTGCTGATGTTAGGCGTTAAACCAACTCAACAACCTGCTTTTGAAGAGGATCTATGGATCTATGGATCTATTCGGTCAAGATCTAGGCTGTCTTAGAATACACCGGCTTCTTGCATTCTTTCTGCGGGTCACAGCATGGGTCAAGAGAGACAGGAGGCCGTAAGTACAACACCGGTGTAGCTTACGACTCGTCGTAAAAATATGAGATAAAGAAGGCTTACGACGAGTCGTAAGAAAAATGAGATAAATACGGCTTAGGGCTGGTCCTAAGAATATGCGATAAAGAAGGCTTACGATGAGTTTTTCAGACCGGGTTTAAAGACGGAAGCAACCGTGTTAATTATCTTACGCAGTGAAACCTCGCACTTGTTCACACTCTCTGGCTACATTATCTCCATTTGACAAGGTAAACATTAACACCATGGCGGCGGCGCTAGGCAACTGGGGGAGAATGTAAACAAAATGGTTGCTCTCTCTCTCTCTCTCTCTCTCTCTCTCTCTCTCTCTCTCTCTCTCTCTCTCTCTCTCTCTCTCTCCTTGTCGAAAACATTCATCTTCCACTGAAGTCAGTACATTCGTGAAATCACATTGATTACGTTACTCGGAAGCTACCATACTTTATCCCTTAAGGTATATTGTCATTTAATTTATTAAGGGTCCTTCTCTTATGAGTGCAAACGTGGCTATTATTAGATTGTTGAGTATAATCATATTACGTGTCGGTTGTCATGGTGATACCTTTCGCTTTAGATTGATTTTTGTTTTCATCATTGTCTCTTGTTATTAAGTTATAATTTCATTAATTTTATCTATTAATTTATAAATCCATTCCATCATTTTTTTTCATTGTCATTCTTCTTCTTCTTCTTCTTCTTC
>RQTK01000125.1:186144-199209 GCA_003991915.1 Elysia chlorotica | reverse complement strand
CCCCCCAATCCTATCCCTCCTTCCCCCCCCCCCCCTCTCACACACACACACACACACACACCACCATCATATGTCGCCAACAAATCAAGGAGGACCAACAACGGAAACCGGAAACAGTACTCAAATGAGAATGAGAGATGCCGGAGCAGGAAGGGTACCAGTACCGTACCAATAGGAACATGAATAACAAAATCAAGATGGATGAATGAATGAATAGATAGATCGATATATAGGTAGTAGGTAGGTAGGTAGGTACGTACGTACGTAGGTAAATAGGTAGATAGCGAGATAGGCCTATAGGCAAATTAATCAATAGATACGAGATACATAGACAGACGTGAGTTTGAGATTGAGTTAGGTTTTAACGTCCAACATCAGCAGTATGTATGCTGTATTGTGGACGAGCCTCAAGACTGACATATGACAATTATATGTATAAAGGTAGTTTGATTGTTGTTGTTTTTTTTTAAGGTCATGTGTTAGAAACTAGGTTGTTTCGTGGACGGGTCCCAAAGCCCAACGTCAGACAAGTTCTGCTTAGAGTGGGGTTACCAAGACGTCTGTCTCAGCTGCTCACAGTATGGTAACAAAATGTATACATCCAAAGCATAATATAATTTATAGGTGGTACTTGTCATACAATCTAACGAGGTGAGAAGAGCGGAACTCCCCCATCACCTCACGCCAATCACTCATCCCATTTATGTTGGACACTCAGGAAGATTTCATCACGATGGTCACGGAAACAATAATTTATTCTAGTCTCGGGATTTACTTCCGTCGGTGATCTGACTCGGTTTCTTACTGTCCAAAGTCATCAGTGAGGCCTTATGGTGGATGAGTTACAAGACTCGTCTGACAAATTTACCTGCTACCATATAGAGGTAATGCGGGGATACCATGACTCCTGTCTCAGTCGGTACCGGTACATTATGCTGACACCGACCCAACCAGTAGGTAGTGTAGTCTCCAGGATTCGAACAATGGCCTTTTGCGTCGGAAGCCGATGGTCTACCGCAGGGCCACCGCGCCCCCAGCCATATCGTGGATGAGTTACAAGACTCGTCTGGCAAATTTACCCTCTGTCACACAGAGATAGTGCGGGGATACCATGACTCCTGTTTCAGCCGGTTACATTAATATGCTGACGCCGACTCAAAATGCAGGGGATGAAGTCGGGACAAATAATTTTGAAAATAAGAAACAAGGAATAGTGAGTTTTGCGCCATGAAAGTGTACATCTTGATTCAAAAAGAGCGTAAAGAAATACATGCAATTACACTTTTTTAGCATATAATGTATGCAGTATAAACGATTGCAAATATCATGGGGAAAAAAGATTTAGATATAGATCTATTCTATTGAATAACGAGTATTTCCCAAAGGAAAAGAAATCAACAAGAATTGTGTTTCAATCTTTTGCTAATAAAAATATAATAATGTACACCTTAATCTCTGCGTCATGAGTCTGCATCTAGATATGTAGAAAGGTCTGTACATACGCCGATATCTTTAGTTCCTTTGTACTATTCTACAAGGAGGAGAAAGACAAGACACCGGGAAGATCGAGTTAGGCCCTAGCTACTCAGCTAAAATAATCAGACATCGACCAAAATTAGATGCTGCTGGCCACATATGTTTCATGTCCCGTATAGCTGGAATCCTAAAATCACCTTCCCTGGTGGACTTTACTAGGTTAGGCTTGGATCTGTGGCCGTTCATTTAAGCAGTATATGATGCTGCAGCAATCTTCTGTTACAATCAAACATATTGCTTGCAGATTTTGTTGGTTGGATTTTGAATGAGTTTTTTTTTTTTTTTAATAGAGAATCAGAGATAAAATCCAACCCAACCCCCCCCCCCCTCTCGTGGGCTGGGCCTAAGGACTGAGATCCAATCTGTGCGCTCAACTACGTTAGATGTCTGGACAAACCACAAATCTGATCAACTGGTTGTCGCCAACATAAACAGGAGTATTTGCTACACCCGTTCTATGTCTGTCTGGTAGCACCATTGTACATTTGTCAGTCTGTTGGTCTTGGTATTTTTCTACTACAGATCTTATGATGTCGTCTGATGTCTGGAAAGACAGGAGTATTTGGTACATCTGTTCTATATCTGTCTGGTAGCATCATTGTACTATTGTCAGTCTGTTGGTCTTGGTATTCCTCCACAAAAAATCTTATGATGTCGCCTGATTTCTGGAGAGACCACAGATCTGTTTAACAAACTGTCACTGACTTAGACTGGAGTATTTGGTACACCCGTTCTATATCTATCTGGTAACACCATTGTACATTTGTCAGTCTGTTGGTCTTGGTATTTTTCTACTAGAGATCTTATGATGTCGTCTAATGTCTGGAAAGACAGGAGTATTTGGTACACCCGTTCTATATCTGTCTGGTACCTTCATTGTACTATTTTCAGCGTGTTGGTCTTGGTATTCCTCCACAAGAAATCTTATGATACTGCCTGATGTCTGGATAGACCACAGAGTTGTTAGACTGACTATCACTGACTAAGACAGCAGTATATGATACACCTGTTCTATATATGTTTAGTACCATCGTTGTACTATTGTCAGATCGTCAGTCTTCGGATAAATCCACAGGATATCATATGACGCTGGGGGTTAAAAAAAATAACGCTACCAAAAAGCAAGCAATGGATTGTCACACGCACAGTATCAAAGTCTGATAGACTGAATGGTAAATCTAATAACCTTAGGTTTATAAAGCGTACTTTGGCGTATTTTGTTACAACCTTTTGCTAATAAAAATATAATTATGTACACCTTAATCTTTGCATTATTCGTCAATATCTAGTAATACTATGTGTTGAAGGTATAAGCATAAGCCGATATCATTAGCTGCCTTGTGAGTTGAGTTAAGTTGAATTGTTTTAACGTCCAACATCAGCACTATATAGGCTATATTGTGAACGGGCCCCAAGACTGACGTCTGACAATTTTATGTGCGGCCACATACGAGACAGGGCGGCGATACCATGACTCTTGTCTCAGCCGGTCACATTAAACTGACACCAACCCAACCAGGGCTCGAATCGAGACCTTTTGCGTCGAAAGCCGATGTTCTACCCCAGAGCCACCGCGCCCCCTAGCTGCCTTTTGTAATCTACACGGAGGAGAAAGACAAGACATCGCAAAGATCGAGTTAAAATAATGAGGCATCGGCCTAAATTAGATGCCACTGGTCACATATGTTTCATGTCTGAAAGAGCTGGAACCCTAAAATCACTTTTAGGTGGACTGGGCTAGGTTGGGCTTGAATCTGTGGCCGTTCATTTAAGCAGTATATGATACTGTAGCAATCTTCTTCAATTGCTTGCAGGTTGGTCGTTGTTGTTTTGTTTTTTTGTTGGTTTCTGAATGAGTTTCTTAGAGAGAATTGGACAGAATAAGAGAGAGAGAGAGAGAGAGAGAGAGAGAGAGTATGAGAGAGAGACAGGGAGGCAGAGATGGAAAGCCAGAGACAGACAGACAGACAGAGAGAGTGTTTGTGTGTGAGAGGGACAGAGAGACAAATAAAGAATGAGAGAGAAAGCGAGAGAGAGAGAGAGGAGAGTCTGAGAGAGATTACACTTTAATAAATCTTATAAAAGAGTGAAAGAATTAGAAAAGAAAAAAAAATGAAAAGAGAAGAATCTATGAACATCACAGGAAACAAGTAATACGAAAACAAAAAAAAAGTCTATTGCATGCAACTAGGCGTTCAGGCGTACGGGTCTTAAAGCTTAGGTCTGACAATTTTATGTGCTGTTACACAAGAACACAATGGGGTTACTTAAGACTTCAAAATTTGTCTTAGCATCACATAATACTGACTTCGATCCAACATAATTATAGTGAACAAAGCGGCTCGACTGGGGATCGAACCAGTACTGAAGAACCTACACATAATTACCTCGAGCGCTCTATCGTTGAACCACCTCCTATAACCCGGATAATCATCTCTGTCTGGAACCGAGATCTCCGAGTGCAGGCCTCCAGGCGGGAACAAGGAACACCTGTCAGTCTATAACTGGACAGCGGTCAAGACCTTCAGTATCCCTCCAATCACTGGTCGACCAGTTCGTTTACCCCAGCTGGTCTTATCACCTTGACCACGGTAAACTTAGGCACGGGCTATCGAGGAAGAGTCTGCAGGGGTAATGAGGGATTTGCGATGAGCATGACGATAGAAGGTGACGTAATGATTACCATCCGTATAAAAAGGGATATACATCGATTTCACAGAGATGTCTATTAATATTAATAGACATCTGTGGTCGACTTTAAATTCTATAACAGTAAAAAGCAGTTTTTGTTTTCGTGGTCGAGAAATTGTTCTTAGTTTAACGTCTCCCAAGTCTCCAAGAAAATTCTTATACAGGATTGGAACTTTTCATGACTTGTACGATCACATTATACATCACTGTACTGACAATGGCCTAATCGGTTTGAGTAAATTTATAACTCGGGGGCTACAGTGGAAATTGAACCCGCAGCATTCCGTGAAGAAGTTACACCCCTCTCCCCTCCTGGATTTAGGAATTGGTTCTCTATAGAGCAAGGGAGAGAGTTGCCTAGGTTTCGGTTGAGATTCCTATACGGCGACGGACTCCAAGACACGTGACAAGTTTATGTGCAGCCACACACGAGAGGGTGCAATGACTGCTGTCTCAGCCAGTCACATTAAACTGACACCGACTCGACCAGTTACAGGGGACGAATATCGGAAAAATAAATCTGCCGATCGTGGGATTCGATCGCGGACCTCCTGATCTGGCGGCCAACGCTCTACCACTTGAACCAGTTCGTCCCGGGGTCTTGGGTTTGATGCGTCCTTGAATATTTATAACCCTATGCTGCGGCAGAAAATATGAGGATTTGGTGCCAGCCTATTAGCACGAAATGCTGCGCATACTTGATGGGTGGACATTAGCTTTAGTGTAGGGTTGTTGCGAGAGAGAGAGAGAGAGAGAGAGAGAGAGAGAGAGAAGATAGATAGATAGATAGATAGATAGATAGATAGATAGATAGATAGATAGATAGATAGATAGACAGACAAACATACAGAGAGACAGACAGACAGACAGACAGACAAACAGACAGGCAGGTGATTATAACAGGAGAGGCCATACATCAGAACAATAATTATGTGGAGGACAACCTACACCGAAATAAAGTGGAATCATGTTTACCTCTCCGAAACAAAGGGAAAAAACAAAGGGAAAACAACCAAAATGATTGCCAAGTGTATCAACAAACACAACATAGGCATGGATAGGGCATCATAACAGGTGGAACTGGTGGAACTAAGGGTTTGGTTTGATGCAAGGAGAAGTATATATATAGAAGATGCAAGCAACGTTATTGCATTGTACAATGGTCTCAGGTGTATGAGTGTCTTTTGTTAATTGTTTTTACCTCGTATGTACGTGAGAGGGAGAGAAAGAACAAAAGATACGTTGGGTGTTTTTCTTTTCTTAACGTCTAATATAAACAGCTAGGCTATACCGCGAGTGGGCAGGGATACCATGCCTCCTCTTGTTTACTCAGTGAAACTAACCCTGAAGGGGCCGGCAGAGCGTCGAGTCCTCCATGAAGATAAACAGCCAGGACCATTGGCGCGTGCCGCTGTCATTATAGGCTTTGCGAAAACGGAGTCCATTATGATAGCTAAAACGATGACGATAGGTAAGGGAGACTGTAGGAGCGTCCAATCATAGCTTTATCCTAGACTAACAGAGCCAATCAGCGATGAGAATACCACATGGCTGAGGGTTGTTGATGTTGTTGTTGTTGAGTTGGTTTAACGTCCAACATCAGCACTATATAGGCTATATTGTGGACGGGCCCTAAGACTGACGTCTGACAATTTTATGTGCTGCCACACACGAGACAGGGCGGGGATACCATGACTCCTGTCTCAGCCGGTCACATTATACTGACACCGACCCAACCAGTAGGGAGCGCAATCGCCAGGGCTCGAACCGGGACCTTTTGCGTCGGAAGCCGGTATTCTACCCCAGGATGAGGCCCGCTGAGACAGGAGTCATGGTATCCCCGCCCTGTCTCGTGTGTGGCAGCACATAAAATTGTCAGACGTCCGTCTTGGGGCCCGTCCACAATATAGTCTATATAGTGCTGCTGTTGGACGTTAAACCAACCCAACCCAACCCAACCCCAGGGCCACATCGCCTCCACATGGCTGAAGGGCGTGATTATGTAATCCATTATCGTTGTGTGTATCTCAAGGTGTGTAATGTGTGAGTGCAGGGGGCGGGGAGTGATGACAGGGGGAGTAAACTGTGCTCTCGTGCCAGGGGCAGTAACTTCAGATGTCAAGTTGGTTCCAGGCAGGTTGGAGAAGAGAAATCTGGCAGGTACTCACAAGTTTGGGCTAAGGTGAGGGGGTGAGGAGGGAGGAGGGGGAGGGAGAGGATAAGGGAGAATGGGGAGGGGGAGGTGGATAGGGGAGGGGGAGCTGGTTCAATGGTAGGACGCAAAGTTTCTTATTGGAATGTTGCGGGTTCGATTACCCCCATCAGACTGGGTTGTTCTGCATAAGTTTGGTCTGTGTAAAAAATGATAATGATAAAATTGTCAGACGACATACTTGGGGCTCGTCCACAGCATAGCCTATTGTGATGGAGTTGGATGTTAAACCAACTCAACTCAACTCAACTTTTGTTGACTTGTTGCTATGATTTACCATAGAGTTAAATATCTTTATTCCCCGATGGACAAACAAGAATATCAAAGCAACTTCAAACATGGTCATCAATGTCCATTTACATGTAAATTGTTCATAAATTCGCTTTTCAAATTAAAATGTGTTTTGAAAATCCTTAATCAAGCAAAAATATGATCAACACCGCCAGTGGGTCTAGATTATGCCTATTTTATGTGAGACAAACAAGTACAAAAACAACCACATCCCTTAATTTTGTTAACAAAGCCTTCCCACCAAATAAAATAGCGGAATGCCCGAAATAAAGACATTTGTTTTTCTGTTTGATCCTCGTTGCTTGGATCAGATCTTAATGTATTTCAACCTGAGAGGTCATATGGACCAGTTATGTACGCTTAGATTTCAACCTGTATAAGTAGAGACAAGGATGTCGTAGTTGAGAGACCATGTTTATCGGTACACAGACGTGGACTTTGATTTGTGTGGAAGCGGCAGAATGAACATACGGTCAAAGTAGTAATGGTGTTGCGTTAAATCCACGCCTCTAGAGCAGCTTTGCGCAGTGGCCTGTCGCCGTATATGACCCCCCACGGGAACCTAGGAAACGTTAAACCCGAGAGGGAGAGAATTCTCTCCCTCCCTCTATAGAGAATTAAAACATAAGAACCTTCGTTTCTATACACTGTAAAAGTGCATAACTACTGTATTAAAAAACAGTGACATAAATAGGCCCCAATACACTAATCGCTTAGAAGCAGTGTAGGTTCAAAAGGGAAAATAGTGCAAGTACATGAATAATACAGAGTAAAACCAGAGACTTTAGAACAATGTAATACCCTCTGGTATAACCGCTAGTAAAGCTGAAGCCTTACAAAGTCTCGCGTGTTCGTTTAATTAGGAGTTAAAGACCTTGTGTTATTTACGCAACTTATCAATCGACCATCTACGAAAAGTTTACTATGCAGAGAGCTTTGTCTGTTACCTAAAATGCAAGTTTAGAATCTAAAAATGACTTGACCGCTACGCTTTAAAACAACACAAAGCAATGTTGGTGTCTTGTAAATATCATTTTATATTAAGGTTGGTAATCATGGAAATGCAGAAAAATGGTTTTACTTTCGTTTTAAAGGTAAAGAGAAGGAAATAACCTTATGTCTGTTTTGTATAAAATGCACTCTACATGAAAATATTTACATAACAAATGTGCATAACAGATGAACCGGAATTAGGCAAAAACAAACAACAAAACATAAAAAACACAAAACAAAAAAGAAAGAAAAAAAGCTGGCATTGCACAAGTAGATAAACATATACTTCAAAAACATAAGGAAGAACGAGATATAACAGGCGTGTGGTAATATGATATGAGTTTAGATCTTGTGTTATCTTAAAGACATTCCTAGTTCTTTCAGGTTGGCAGCGAAAAAAAGAAACATTAGATAAGATGAGGAGAGGGTTGGGGAGAGAGAGAGAGAGAGAGAGAAAGAGAGAGAAAGAGATAGAGGTATAGATAGATAGATAGATAGATAGATAGATAGATAGATAGATAGATAGATAGATAGATAGATAGATAGATAGGATATTAGAGAGAGAGGGAGAGATAGAATGAGAGAGAGAGGGGGGGAGTGAGAGAGAGATACTAAAACACTAGCAGTCCAGAAGAATCTAAAAAAAATCGGATTTTTATAATATTTGTTTATTATGAATGTACCTAAATCTATGACAAATGAATCATAAGCCCAAAAAATCGAATTTCATACCTACCGTCTCGCCAGAGGTGTAAAAATTACAAACTTTATTTGCAATTTTTATTTCAAAAAGACACAAAGTAAGCATTATTTTGACAACGCAAAGTACCAACATATCGTCACTGTCATAACCTCACGCACTATGTTGCACGAACAGAAAACACACACAAAAAACAACAACACGAAAGACGAAACCAATGGCACCCACATACTTAGGATTCCTTGTCACCCTTACAAAACGGGTCTGGCATCCTAAAGTCAACAAACCTATTTGTTGCGAAAAATGTGCTACTCTTTGTCTCTGTCTGGATCTGTCTGTGTGTGTGTGTGTCTTTCTCTTTCTTTCTCTCTCCCTCTCTATTTGTCTCTTTTCCTCTCATTCGCTCTTTCTCTCACTCTTTGTCACTGTCTCTTAGTACGTCTCTCTCTCTCTGTCCCTGTCTCTCTGTCCTTGCCCTCCCCCCCCATAGAGGGAAAAAAAAACTGGTGTCTAGATGGCAGTGGAAAAAAAAAACATTGCAGTAATGTACAATATTGACTATCACGTTTTCGTTACACTCTACATAATTATTATCTATGTGTTTATTGTGATGTTAATCAAAGCCTTAGAAGACATAGTGTAGAACACGAGAAGCTGACATAAAAGACAGCGATGAAATGTTGAGTTAAGGAGGAAGCTAGCGCCAGAAAAACCTATAGAATATGGTGGTTATTAAATGGGTGGTTCAAAACACAAGGAAAGGAGGAAAAAGAGGATGTAGATCATGTTTAATTTTCTGTTTTTGCTTTTTGTCTCCTGGCTGCATTACTGTCTGCCTCTCTGTCTGTTTGTCTGCCTATCTGTCTGTCTGACTGTCTGTCTGTCTGTCTGTTTATCTCTGTCTCTGTCTCTCTCTCTCTCTCTCACTCTCTCTCTCTCTCTCTATCTATCCCCTCACTCTCTCTCTATCCCCTCACTCTTTCAGGCATAGTATCATCACTAATAAAGATACTATGTCTGTTCAGTGTAAAAAATGCAGGTAGATAAACGTGACACTAACGTACAATGTACAATTCACTATCGTTAGATCTAGATATCTATGATGTGTGACTGTGTGACTGTGAATGCGACTGAACTTAGATACTTAGATTAGAATGCGGGTAGCTGACGGACAAGATACCTATGAAAGGTCGTGCATGTATATGTGTATTACGAAGGGTTATAGCATCAGAAAATCTTTTGGGCGTATGAACAATCAATCAAAGGCTTGAGGGAGTATAGAAGATGAGGAGAAGAAGAAGGATGAATATAAAAGAGTGTACATGGGCATGTACATGTATATCATATTTCTTTTTTTTTCCGTGTTTCGCTCTTCCATCTCTCAATATCTGTCTTCAAGTATGTCTCTTTTACTGTATGTTTGTCTCTCGCTCTCTCTCTCTCTCTCTCTCTCTCTCTCTCTCTCTCTCTTTCTCTCTCTCTCTCCCAGACATTCTTACTGATAGAGGGAAAAAAAAACTGGTGTCTAGATGGCAGTGGAAAAAAAAAACATTGCAGTAATGTACAATATTGACTATCACGTTTTCGTTACACTCTACATAATTATTATCTATGTGTTTATTGTGATGTTAATCAAAGCCTTAGAAGACATAGTGTAGAACACGAGAAGCTGACATAAAAGACAGCGATGAAATGTTGAGTTAAGGAGGAAGCTAGCGCCAGAAAAACCTATAGAATATGGTGGTTATTAAATGGGTGGTTCAAAACACAAGGAAAGGAGGAAAAAGAGGATGTAGATCATGTTTAATTTTCTGTTTTTGCTTTTTGTCTCCTGGCTGCATTACTGTCTGCCTCTCTGTCTGTTTGTCTGCCTATCTGTCTGTCTGACTGTCTGTCTGTCTGTCTGTTTATCTCTGTCTCTGTCTCTCTCTCTCTCTCTCACTCTCTCTCTCTCTCTCTATCTATCCCCTCACTCTCTCTCTATCCCCTCACTCTTTCAGGCATAGTATCATCACTAATAAAGATACTATGTCTGTTCAGTGTAAAAAATGCAGGTAGATAAACGTGACACTAACGTACAATGTACAATTCACTATCGTTAGATCTAGATATCTATGATGTGTGACTGTGTGACTGTGAATGCGACTGAACTTAGATACTTAGATTAGAATGCGGGTAGCTGACGGACAAGATACCTATGAAAGGTCGTGCATGTATATGTGTATTACGAAGGGTTATAGCATCAGAAAATCTTTTGGGCGTATGAACAATCAATCAAAGGCTTGAGGGAGTATAGAAGATGAGGAGAAGAAGAAGGATGAATATAAAAGAGTGTACATGGGCATGTACATGTATATCATATTTCTTTTTTTTTCCGTGTTTCGCTCTTCCATCTCTCAATATCTGTCTTCAAGTATGTCTCTTTTACTGTATGTTTGTCTCTTTGTCTCTCTCTCTCTCTCTCTCTCTCTCTGTCTCTCTCTGTCTCTCTCACCTCTCTTCTCTCTCTCTCTCTCTCTCTCTCTCTCTCTCTCTCTCTCTCTCTCTATTTAAACATGTTCGTATGTTTGGAATTTTTCTATTTAAAAATATACCTTTTACACACACACACACACACACACACACACACACACATATAAAGGGGTTTTTGAAAGAAGCAAAGAAGAGCAGACAGAGGTATACAGTTGTTGTTGAGTTGAGTTGGTTTTAACGTCCAACATCAGCACTATATAGGCTATATTGTAGATGGGCCTCAAGACTGAGTTCTCACAATGTTATGTGCTGTCACACACAAGACAAGACAGGGCGGGGATACCATATGACTCTTGTCTCAGCTGGTCACATTAAACTGACACCGACGCAACCAGTATATAGGGAGCGAAATCGACAGGGGTCGAACCGGGATCTTTTGCGTCGAAAGCCGATGTTCTACCCCACGTTAAAACCAACTCAACTCAACAACAACTGTATACCTCTGTCTGCTCTTCTTTGCTTCTTTCAAAAACCCCTTTATATGTGTGTGTGTGTGTGTGTGTGTGTGTGTCTGTTTGTTTACAGATAGGTCTTTGTGCTAGACAGTAAACGGGGCTATAATTAAAAACTGCGACTGTGAATGGAGAACTGATCGTGCCTGGAAGCTACATGACTAATTAGACAGGGTAGGTACGTTCGGCTAGACTGCAGCATCCATTCAAAGAGATAATAAAATAGTACTAGTAGCTGCTGGTCTAGAACTTGACACTAGTGACATATATCTAGGCCAATTGAGTCTTTACTAACCAAGAAACTGAGAAACAGTACGAAGAGAAAAAGTAAATTGAATGTGTGAAAAGGTGGATCTAAGTTCTAACCTTTGCGTTCTAAGCTTTGATTCGAATCGGAGATTTGTTATTGAAATAATTCCGACTCAAGTCATCGTAAGTAGGTACCAATATTAAAGTACACAATAATATTCCACAGGTTTTATGATGAAGTGAAGAAATCGCAATTTACTTATAAAAATCAACACTTGCAGGGTTTACAGTTCAAATCATCAATTAAGGTAGCGGGTTAGGTATCAAGCTTCTCTTAAATACTCATGTGGACTTAATATAAAATAAAAAAAACACAACAAGCTCGAAAATGACTGTGTTGGTGCTATTAACCTCTAAGGAACCGGAGCATAATATAAGAAACGCATCCATTTGTAATGGGTGCGTTAGCTACAAAGAGAGCCGTGTTTTTTTTTTGTTTTGTTTTTTGCACAGCGGTGAGAGAAAGACGCTGGTAGAAGAAGTTAAGAAGTCACTGTGGTAACAACAGCAGCAGCAGCAGTAGTTGTAGTAGTAGTAGTAGTAGTAGTAGTAGTAGTAGTAGTAGTAGTAGTAGTAGTAGTAGTAGTAGTAGTAGTGATAGTAGTAGTCGTAAAAGTCGTAGTAGTAGAAGTAGTAGTAGTAGTAGTAGTAGTAGTAGTAGTAGTAGTAGTAGTAGCAGCAGCAGCAGTAGCAGCAGCAGAAGTGTAATTTGTGTAAGTATAATCGCAAAAGTGCAACACAACAAGTGTCTAAAATGTACTTTAGCATGCCAATCGTTCAGAATAACAAACCAGAGACTTTAGTACAATGTAACAGATTAAGAACCGATTGATAAAACGATCCTAATCGGCTTAACATACCTGCAGCACAACATAATTTCATACTAATCCTACATCTAGCCTACATGTACTACACACAAAAATCAGAATTAAACATAGGCCTGGGCCTAGATCTAAAGGCCAAGGGTTTAGACTACCTTATGTACCTACCTTGCAGTTGTACAAACGCTGGTAATGATGAAATCGATTCTTTCTCTCTGTGTTTGGAAGAGTTGTAGGCTATATATCCACCTGAAATCGACCTTTCTCTCTGTGTTTGGAAGAATTATAGGCTATATATCCACCTTGCTTTGGTCTGGAGTGGTGAATGAAGCGCGTCCAACGCGGGTAGAGCTAGAGTTCGACTGTCGGACTGAGACTGAGGGAGACCTGGGATAGAGAGAGAGGGAGAGGGGAGATGGGAAAGAGGGGGGTGGGAAGTGGAGACATTATAGCAATCAGTTTCCTTGGGCAAGGCTATAGAATGAGTATCGAGATTGGGAAATGAGGGCAGCGCTAGCGAGAGATCCC
>RQTK01000125.1:178644-181144 GCA_003991915.1 Elysia chlorotica | reverse complement strand
TCTCTTGCACACCATTAGTAATTAGTCTCACAGGTGGAGGCCCGTCCACAACATAGCCTATATAGTGCTGATATTGGACGTTAACCCAACTCAACAACAACACTCGTGGAGGGGTTCCAAAACCGATGTCTGATAATTGTAATGTGCTAACACGTAACGACAAAGCGATGATAGCATAAATTCCACCCCAGCCACTCACATTATAGTAACACTGATTTAACTACAAGGAAACAATGTAATATAACTGATATATTCGAATCCGTAACCTTCTAATTTGAAGACGCGCGCTCTATCGCCTGATCTACCCCCCCCCCTCCCCCCCCCCTTCCCCCATTTTCTCCCCTTTTTAATCTTAATTTAATCGCCCTAGTTATTTGAGTGTAATAGATTATTACCATTGACCATATTAGCTTTTAAATAGAATATGACTCGCTATTACTCAAAGTGTCACCTCAGTATTGTAGAATATCCAAGGTCAATTCTAAAACACTCTAAATCTTTAGTATTTCATAAATCAGATAGAACATTGTACAAATAAGGTGATGTAATAATTATAACTGTACTCATAATAGGTCATATAATTATCTATTAATGACTTAAGTATGTGCGGTTTTTTTTCTTTGTTTTGTTCACATTGTTATGACACACAATTAAATTCCATGCCTATCACACATTGTATGACTGACACCCTGCGAAAGTTCTAACGATAAATTACAGCTTGTTATGACAAAACCGACCGCTACTTCGTTCACATTGGCCTAGAAAACAAAACAAAACAAATGGCGAAAAGTCACTTTGCCAGTTTGCCGTCACATCCACCTGTTGGTATTGTTTGATCATTGTTTTCGTATTTTGCATTGGACTTTTGGTTTGATTCTAGCAGTAGCACTATCTATGTCCCCAACTTGTTCAGGGGCTTATAGAGCCGCTTCTATTATTCCACTTCGAACTGCATAATTATGATAATAGTAAAGTACATTCGTATAAAGCAAAATAAGACTATTGCGGGTCCGAAGAATTTTTGGACTTTCTTTGTTCCAGATCTTATTCAAGATTTATGTTAGGTTCACAATGTAAATCTTTGGTCAATGAAAGTGATTAGTACCGGGGTAATTTAGAAATCGAAATGTATGCCCATAGTTTTCTATTAAATCTAGTAGTTGGTCGTAGATCTAATTTGTGTCAAGTGTCGTTTGTAAATTGTTATTTTAAAAAAAAAAAACTCGCACGAATTGTTAGACTTTAGTCTAGGGACACACTGTCGCATAGGGTGCCATTGATAACCTAGAGATAACGGAGGAGAATTTTTCATTCAGAGCAGAGAAAAGACATCCACTCGACTCAAAAGAATAATTTATGTTGAAGGCATTAGGGCTTGAAGGTTTCTATCGATACTGAAAGTATAAAGTGCGATTAACTTATTGCATGATTTATTTCAATTCGTTCTAGGTACACGTACATTTTTTATTATAATTATCTTAGGTAATAAAGATAATATCTTATGTGAAAAAATAATATCTGCTACATTTCTCCCTTTTTTTCCACCCTTATACTCATCCAGGAAAAATTCACTCTCACGCGTCTTTAGACTTATCGCAAAACTTCAGTTCAACACTTACCTCTCTTGGCTTATCACATAGTTTGATAAAGTTGTCCTCCCTGAATCACTTTTGGCAGTCCAATGAACGAACGTTTCAAAGCAAATCTTTAGCTCTCTCCAAAAACAAGAAGAATACACGCTTGTTTATATTACTTAGATCAAGGTGATATCTTCTTCGTAAAAAGTTTTTTTTTGTTTTGTTTCGTTTTTTTTAATAAACTACGTTAAAGTTTGTATTCTTTGAGTCTCAATTCAATCGCAGATCCTTCTGCAGTTATTAAAGTTTGTCTACAATTCGCGCTCAGAGCCATGGAAAAACTAGAACGAAAAGGTGGAAAACCCCGAAAAACGCACCGTGTTTTCGGTTCAACACGGGCTTGAAAACCTCGACTCACTGAACTCTCTACTCCATCTGCTCTTCTGTAGAGCTAGTGGGCCTAGGTCTAGCTAGAAAGGCTAGAGTGTAGAGCTTAGAGTCTAGAGTCTAGACCTGGAGGTAGCTAACAGTTAGCACAACATTGGCGGATGTTGCATGCACGGTCCAGATGAGAGCCAGGTTAACACATCGTGGCACTAAAACATAACGAGAAAGGGATGATGTTGGTTTGTGTGATGAGAGAGGGGAAAGGGGGGAGGGGGAGGGAAGAGCAGGAAGAGTAGAATAGGGGACGGGGTGGGGATGTTTGGTGAGGGGAAGAGGGTGGTGGAGTAAAAAGAACTTCATGTTCATATTTTGACATTCCCGTATTTTTTCCTCAGTATGAACTCCTAATTAGCTCTCTCATCGTATCCGAATGCTTCAGTTCTCTTTTCCTAGTCCAGTAATGCCTCTTTCATTCAGTCTCTCTCTCTTTCTCTCTCTCTCTCTCTCTCTCTCTCCCTCTCTCTCCTCCTCTCTTC
>RQTK01000125.1:157032-178211 GCA_003991915.1 Elysia chlorotica | reverse complement strand
CGCTAATTATAACACGGCCGGTAGGCCTAGAGCAAGGTGAGCAGTGTTTAGAGCTTGCTCTATGTTTAGCCTAGCTCACGCACGTCAGCCTAGCAGTAGCACGCTGTGGAAGCTTAGGCTAGTACAGTAGTAGCACGAGCGTTGTGTGTGTGCGGAAAGCTGAGGTGTATACTGTTGTAAAATGTATACATTTACATCTTTCTCGCGTGCTCTTGTTTGTCTGTCTGTCTGTCTGTCTGTTTGTCCCTCTGGATCTTTCTATCTCCCAGGCTTTATCTCTCTTTCGTTTTTCCTTGTGTCTATCGCTTTTGGTCTCTCTCTCTCTCTCTCTCTCTCTCTCTCTCTATCTCTCTCACCGGCTTCGGTTGTCTCTTTCTCAGCTAGGCTAAACATAGAGCAAGCTCTAAACACTGCTCACCTTCCTCTAGATCTAGGCCTACCGGCCGTGTTATAATTAGCGAGCAGCCACTGATGCTACAAGACAGAGCCCGCATGCATGCACGTGTGTGTGTTACTGCTACCCTCTGTGATACGTGGGTAAGGAATCCTTTGAGAAACAGAAGTGAAAACACAACAAAGAGAAGAGAAACAAAAACAACGGTTTTTGAAGGGCATTGCATAAGAAACTGCATACCGTACCTATGCCTATGCCGGTGTGATTTTCCAACAGGTTTAACCTTTCGGTTGTTGCTGGGTGTTTTGAAGGTAAAAAAACTAAAATCTCACATATGCTTATATGAGTGGGTCGGTGGGTGGGTGGGTGAGTGAGTGAGTGAGTGAGTGAGTGAGTGAGTGAGTGAGTGAGTTAGTGGGTGAGTGAATGGATGGGCGGGTAAGTAAGTGGGTGGATTTCTAAACGGCCAACGTCAGCGCAAAGCTATATCATGTACAAGACAGTGTGTGTGTGTCTGTCTGTCTGTTTGGCTCTGTCTCCATCACTCTCACTCGCGGAGGCGAAAAACAGCTGCAAAATAAAGTATTGAGTGGGAAGGGTAATTTATTTGTATTTTCAAGGTTGGCTTTTTCCATTTCAGCAGGGATCGCCGATAGTATAATCAGACGATAGTTTTCTGAACTAATGTGAAGAAGGTCCGAGGTTCAACCGCCAGTTCGTTCCTCAGTTTCCGCATAGGATAAATCAGAAAGCCTAACGACCTTATATAAATCAGAATGTTTTAGTTAGCACGTTGGAAACGAGACTAAGGATGGAAAACCAACCAGACTGTTGGCATTCGAAAATATAAAACAACAAAACAAAATAATACAACAACAAAAAGAAACCAATATTTAGGATTTAAATAAAACAAACCTTTACAACTAATTACAACCACTAAGAGTCTCAAACATGGAGTACTTAATCGAGCATCATCTTTAGATAAATGGCTCTACGTAGAGGGTCTCAAAGATGTTTGGCTTCAAAAATAGATTTTACATTCAAAATCTTCCAAAATTCAATGACTTTAGAAATAAAATTTACTGACCCATCCACATTGTCCTCTTGCATACCATTTGCTTTCGTCCGTTTTTCTCTTTCTACTAAATCCCTTGGTAATCGATAGACAGTAATCTTGTAATTAGCATTGTTGTTAGAATTGCAACCAATGACACAGCATTTCCTTCCCATGTTGCTCAGTATTGGTAAACCAGATTTGACGATAGTTTAAGACTCGAGTTTTTTCAGTGAACATTATCAACAATTTTGAAAATGTTGCTAAAAAGGCCAAGCTTCACCAATCATTCAACCATGTTGCTGAATTATCATAATCTAAAAAGAATTAAAGGAAAGGGGAAATTAATAAGCTATAGATCCATCACTAGATCTAGATCTATGACTTGGACTACAGACTACAGTAGGCTTATGAGTTTACAAAGTAAAGACTTGTTAACTCCCAGAGTCTAGATCTAGACTGAATTTTAGATCGAGATCTAGATTCTAGATCTAGTAATTTTTTTTTTACGATTGTGTATCATACATTGCAGTCGCTAGATCTAGATCTAAGTGGAGACAGTTTTCTAAATAAGATATTCTCACCTTTTGACTAACTTAACTTATTTGCCTTTCGCATCCTGGTCATCAGATCGGGACGCCTCAGCAATCTCAGTGAAAGATTGTGGGTGCGTGATAGGTCTTTGTTGAGGATCTCATCTTTTAGGTTCAGCTAAAAACAACATTGCTGTCAATAAAAGAGATAAATCTTCAAAAACGTGATCCTAATCGAAATCTAAGGAGGCTTCCATCTTGGAATATTAACTTTGCCTTGTTTGCACTATCCGAAGTTAAATTCCAAAATATTTGTAGAACTTTTCTAAGTAAACTAGATTCGTGTAATCTTACTGAAAAATGTTTTTTGTTTTTTTTTTCAAAATGTTGAATTAATATTATGATTAACTTTTAAAAATATAAAAAAAATAATTTCATGGGACTTGAAAGTGGTAAAAGACGTTTGGTCTTTAGGAAAAAAATAATTTTGGCTTCTGGTCTGGACTTTAGTCGGCTTCAACAGAGAAAAGTAATCACCGCCTCCACATTTTAAATCGTCTGCACGATGAGGAAGTTGTTAATATAGTAAGCTATAGTCTCAAACCATAGCAAACCTTAACTCAAGCGTCCATCTGGCAACCAATGGAAACCAAGTACCTAAAACAACCACCTTCTGACACTGGAAACCGTCGGAAACCAATCGAAAACCACTAACAACCAACATCAGTCTAGTGTGACTTGATGTACACGTTTATCGAACTGATGCAAGTGGAATAACTATGTATATGATAAGTAGGTTCAGTTCAGCATTGCATAGTTCAGTCCCTTGGTTGGAAAGTTGAAGGCGAGTCTGTTGTTCAGTTGGTTTAACGTCCAACATCAGCGCTATATAGGCTACATTGCGGACAAACTCCAAGACTGACGTCAGGCAATTTTATATCCTGCCACACACGAAACGAGGCGGGGATGTCATGACTCCTGTCGCAGTCGCTCACATTAAACTGACACCGACCCAACCAGTAGGGAACGAAATCGCCAGGGCTCGAACCACGGACCTTTTGCGTCGAAAGCCGATGTTCTATCCCAGACCCCCCCCCCTAAAAAAAGGAATATCGACTGTATAATTTAGACAAAACCGTCTTAAAAATGTAGGCCTACTACTTAACCACGTAATCCCAATTTTATTTTGACAACGATCTAAAACCTTTAATTTTTAAATATAAAAGTCTAATTAACTTAATGGATGACCCCTCTTCTGGTAGTATGTTAGTAACCACTGGAATAAATAGAAGGAAATTCGCTTTCTTTTTCTTTTGTTTTGCACTGATAAAATGTGACTTTTTTGTCTATTGGGCTTATTTGTTTTTCTTTTTGTTTTGTTTGTTCTTTTGTTCTGTTAAGTTGGATAAATTACAAAACGTCTTTCTTCATCGATGTTGAAGAAAAGGATGCAGAGATATATTTTCCACTTTTATTAGCATTGTAGTTAGAATTGCAACCAGTGACACAGCATTTCCTTCCCATGTTGCTCAGTATTGGTAGATCAGATTTGACGATAGTTTAAGACTCAAGTTTTTTTCAGTGAACATAGTCAACAATTTTGTAAATGTTGCTAAAAAGGCCAAGCTTCACCAATCATTCAACCATGTTGCTGAATTATCATAATCTAAAAAGAATTAAAGGGAAAGGGAAATTAATAAGCTCTATCACTAGATCTATGACTAGGACTACAGACTACAGTAGGCTTATGAGTTTACAAAGTAAAGACTTGTTAACTCCCAGAGAGATCTAGATCTAGACTAGATTTCTAGATTTAGATCTCTAGGAGATCTAGACTGAATTTTAGATATAGATATCTAGATCTAGATCTAGATCTAGATCTAGATCTAGATCTAGATCTAGATCTAGTAATTTTTTTTTACGATTGTGTATCATACATTGCAGTCACTAGATCTAAGTGGAGAAAGTTTTCTAAATAAGATATTCTCACCTTTTGACTTTCTCGACTTATTTGCCTTTCGCATCCTGGTCATCAGATCGGGACGCCTCAGCAATCTCTGCAATTTGCTTGATGAACGATCTCCATTGATCACGTTCCTGTGCTAGTGAACGTATGTGGTTCAAGTCTTGAGTCGTTATCAGTGAAAGATTGTGGGTGCGTGATAGGTCTTTGTTGAGGATCTCACATTTTAGGTTCTAAGGTTCAGCAAAAAACAACATTGCTGTCAATAAAAGAGATAAATCTTCAAAAACTTGATCCTAATCGAAATCTGAGGAGGCTTCCATCTTGGAATATTAACTTTGCCTTGTTTGCACCATCCCAAGTTAAATTCAAAAATATTTGTAGAACTTTTATAAGTGAACTAGATTCGTGTAATCTTACTGAAAAATGTTTTTTAGTTTTTTTTCAAAATGTTGAATTAATATGATTAACTTTTAAAAATATAAAAAAATCATTTCATGGGACTTGAAAGTGGTAAAAGACGTTTGGTCTTTAGAAAAAAATAATTTTGGCTTCTGGTCTGGACTTTAGCCGGCTTCAACAGAGAAAAGTAATCACCGCCTCCACATTTTAAATGGTCTGCACGATGAGGAGGCTGTTAATATAGTAAGCTATAGTCTCAAACCATAGCAAACCTTAACTCAAGCGTCCATCTGGCAACCAATGGAAACCAAGTACCTAATACCACCACCTTCTGACACTGGAAACCGTCGGAAACCAATCGAAAACCACTAACAACCAACATCAGTCTAGTGTGACTTTATGTACACGTTTATCGAACTGATGCAAGTGGAATAACTATGTATATGATAAGTAGGTTCAGTTCAGCTTATTTCAGTCCCTTGCTTGGGTAGTTGAAGGCGAGGCTGTTGTTGTTCAGTTGGTTTAACATCCAACATCAGGACTATATAGGCTACATTGCGGACAGACCCCAAGACTGAGGTCAGACAATTTTTCATGCTGCCACACACGAGGCGGGGCGGGTATGTCATGACTCCTGTCTCAGTCGTTCACATTAAACTGACACCGACCCAACCAGTAGGGAACCAAATGGCCAGGGCTCGAACCACGGACCTTTTGCGTCGAAAGCCGATGTTCTACCCCAGCCCCCCCCCCCCCTATCTAAACAGGGGTGGGTCGGACCTTTTGCGTCGAAAGCCTGTTCTCCCCCCCCCCCCCCCCCAAATAAAATAAAACCGTATATCGACTGTGTGATTTAGACAAAACCGTCTTAAAAATGATGTTAAAAGTAGGCCTAATACTTAACCAGGTAATCCTAATTTTATTTTGACAACGATCTAAAACCTTTAATTTCTAAATATAAAGGGCTGATTCACTTCATGACGACTCCCTCTTCTGGTAGTATTTTAGTAACCACTGGAATAAATAGAAGGAAATTCGCTTTCTTTTTCTTTTGTTTTGCACTGATAAAATGTGACTTTTTTGTCTATTGGGCTTATTTGTTTTTCTTTTTGTTTTGTTTGTTCTTTTGTTCTGTTAAGTTGGATAAATTACAAAACGTCGTTCTACATCGATGTTGAATAAAAGGATGCAAAGATATATTTTCCACTTTAATTTCCCACATACTATTGTAAGGTATGTAAAAGACGTCGTCCCCCTCGCCCAGATAAAAAAATAGATATTCTGTGCCCCCCCCCCCAAAAAAAAACAAAACAAACAAAAAAACTAAAAACAAAACAAAAACAAAACAAAAACACCTAAAGGTTAACGCTAATGTCAAAGGTGTGGTCTAAGGGATATAACTCTGTTATATAATTTATTTTTATCAAATTTTACCAGTACCGTCCCCTTGACTATTTTATATAGAATATTACAATGTTATCAATTTCACTATATATGTGTGTAATGGGTATGAAACCTGGAACGCCAATCGAAGAACTCTGAGGACACTGCAGATATTAACATTAATTTTGTAATTAAATGTATCATGTAGATCCTTGGTATACAGTGGATGGACAAAATGATAAACTTGGATACTTCAAAAATGGATAACATTAAGAGAGAGAGAGAGAGAGAGAGAGAGAGAGAGAGAGAGAGAGAGAGAGAGAGAGAGAGAGAGAGAGACAGACAGAGAGAGAGAGAGAGAGACAGACAGAGAGACAGACAGACAGACAGACAGACAGACAGACAGACAGACAGACAGACAGACAGACAGACAGACAGACAGACAGACAGACAGACAGACAGACAGACAGACAGAGAGGGGTGGGGGTGAGAAAGAGAGAGACCTGTGAACGGAGATATTCGTATAAGACGGTGGCGATGGATGGGTCACACCTTGAGAAAACCACAGAACAGCACCACAAGGCAGACGCTACAGTGGGATTATCAAAAACAAAGAGGCAGGGGTAGGCAACTTGAGAGTGAGACTTGGGGAGAAGATGTGTTGAGGAGTGTGAACATTAAAACACGAGCAGGCTACGGATTGCGTCAACTAGTAAAAATGTGCCCAAGATAGAAATGGGAGGCGCTCTCTTTTTTTGCCCGGTTCAGATTTGTGGTCACGTATGGATGTTTGCAATAATTGGCCATGTAACATTTTATTTTGTACATACTAGTATTATTACATTTTTCTAATTTGAGACGATTCCCTAGTTTATGGTCTAGATGTAGACCTATTGGTTCTCTTCTTCATAAATATAGATCTAATAATCAAGCAATTTGTTTTTGATATTTGATAACTAGACAGTATGACACATGGATCGGGAGTTAATATAAGATGCGACATGCTTATAAGTTATATGAAAATATTTTTTTTAGATTAAGAGGGCAAACACCATGATTTCGTATTTCTATAAGATAAGTGAATAATTTAATTTAAAAGAAAAGTACATAGCTGGATTAGACGCTCACTGGTTTGCGGCCTATACCATATCAAGGGTGGACAGAAATGATGGTGATATGATTGAGAGAAGTGGAGATTAAATCAAAGTCTTTGAGGAATGCAAATAATAATGTTGTGGTGCGGTTCAGGAATAAATATAATAGGTAGGCCTACATGCGCGCTTTCGCCTGGTCGAAGCTCTTGTTAATATTTTTATATTTCCGTAGCACTCATTAACAACTCGTTTACATCGTTCACAAATCTAAAAACTAACGTTATGCAAATTTCCTTGCTGCCTCGCAGAGATGTAGGACATCAGTTTCAGACGATCATATTGTACGCACTACATCGTCTACCTCTTAAACTAACTCGCCCCCATTGATATTATTCCTTATGAGTTACAACACTTAAGTGATGTCTTTTCCCATGTACAACCTACATTGAGAAGTACAAGTTTATCCAGTAGGGCGTTTTTTTTTTCATTATTATTTTCATGTTAGGTTTTTTTTTTCAAAATGTCCATAAACACTGTCATTTTTCGAAAGTACTGGCAGCCTTTGTAATATAATGTCCCCATTTTGAAAAAAACAATCATGTATGTATTTTAATAACTATTGAAATTATGAAAGGGGATTACCGGTGTTTAATTGTCTACAGAATTTTGAAGCACAGAGAGCAGCTGCTCTATTTGTTATTTTCCGACATTAAGCACTAGTAACAGCCTCTGATAAGCAACCGGAAACTCTAACAAGGACCAAGTAACTCTTCCTTTTAGTTGATAACCCGAAACAAAATGGTAGGCTAACAATACATCTTTATCAAAATCCAAGCGATTTTAATTAATCTCCCACAATTTCCTTTCAATTGTATCATGGAAGGTTCAATTGAATAATAGTCTTTTACTGTGTTATAATATTTTTGTACAATATACCCACCGAACCATATATTTTACAATTAAACCTCCATCACCCAATCTCGTAAATAATGCTCAGGCTGTCTAGATCTAGAAGCCAGGGCCAGTTTCGATTCATAAGAATCTAGATCTAGAGTCTAGAAAGTAGACATAAGACTAAAAAGAGCAGGTTGTTTATTTGTTTGGGGGGAAATCTCTCCTATTTTAATGTGCCTTTACAGGCTTAATACAGTGACTTCCATATTCTATAGGCCTACTACTTAAGCTTACGCACAACAGTCCCAGCTCTGTTTTCATTGCTGCCACTTTTGATACTGGAGGCAAAACAATGTGATTGATACTAGGCCTAGATTCTATTGACTAGATCTAGACTCGGAAGTCGTCACCTCAGTTGTTTTTTCCATTGCAAATTAGTAGAGCTTTTAAAGTGCTTGTGAAGTTGAGCGTCAAATTGTTAGTGATTGATAAGAGCGTTTCATCTAATCCAAGGCTCCTAAATCAAAACCCACAATCAGACGAAATTTACATTTCTGATTATAAATGTCCCCTACTGCTTGTAAGTCTCTATAAATATCTCAATTTTTTCTCTCGTCTTTAGGCCAAGGTAAAAGCAAAAGACCTCCGGGGTAAGAAGAAGGAAGAGCTTCTGAAGCAGCTGGATGAGCTCAAAACTGTGAGTCTTGTAAAAAAATTTGCGGCTTTGGATCATAGAATATGACGTACACATGATTTTGTTGTTAAACTTAGTGTGAATAAAACCGTTGTTGTTGTTTTTTTTCAAACTTATTTTGTCAGTTTTTTCAAATGTTATTTACCTCTCCTGTCCTAGTAAAATGTAGTTTGATAGTTTTGACTAAAGTGGTAAAAGTGTTTGAATTTTCAATCTGGAGCAGCTAGCTTTTTATGGTAATGGAATTGAAAATTGGTAAATGACTATAAAGTTTGGAAGTTTAAATTATGGCAGAACATGGTGCATAGTTGCAAGGCAAGGGTGTGTGTGATTATTTTTGGGTTTTTTGTTTGTCTTGTGTTTCTTATAGGCAGCCTTCTGTTATAATAAAGTCTTGACTATTTCAAATAAATGTTTTTTTTTCTCTTATCCAGGAGCTCCAGACGCTGCGTGTCGCCAAGGTGACTGGTGGAGCTGCAGCCAAGCTAGCTAAAATGTGAGTTTCTTTGATATACTGCAGCAGAATGAAAATTTTACCCAGTGGTGATTTTCAAGTGGCGATAAAAGAAATCAACCCTTTGCTTTGCGCATCCTTATGTGTTTTTTTTTTTGTGTTGGTCTGTAATCGCAGTGTAAGCTATTGGTTGGTCGAGGGTGAGAAAAAATTTTTAAAACCCTGTTTTATTTTTTCATAGTTGAATTTTACCCTAAATCAATTGCATTCTAAGATTCTTCAGCGAATTTTTAGTTACTTTAGGCTGTACGTATCACCTTATATTATAATATTTAGCATATCATCCCTTTCCCATCCCGTGCTGTTTATGAAAGAGAAATGTTCTATACTTGGACTTAGGGCAAACAGAGGGCTATTATGATCGGTCTATGTCCACTGCGCAGTGAACAGGCTAATGTTAAACTATCATAAGTTGCTTCTGTAATTTCTTTCTCCTAGTGTACATTTTTTATATTAAAACTTCATGGTTTGCTAAATTAGATGCTTAGAGGCAAAAGTGATGAGATACTCTTGTCCTGATATTTTTCTGATGTTCTGACATTTTGGATCGATAGGACTGATTTGCCTCTTAGCTTCTAAGGATAAAAATTTTCATATTTTGAGAAAAAAAGTTGTTGCATAATTTTTTAAATCCATACTTTCTATATTGGTACTTGTATTCTTTTTGCCAGGGCAGAACCTCATTTTGTCCAATAGCATTAAAGTAGAAATAGATCCAAAGCTGAAAATAGTTTTTCGGGATTTATGAATTTTGTATTATAAATCCTTAGTTTTGTTTTGAAAACCCTTTTGAACCCTGGCAGTATATTTGACTTTACCTAGCCCCGTGAGCTGAAAATGGCTTCAAAGCCAACGTCTATCATCAAAATATGCATTCACTGGTGTGTTAATGTGTAACGGTATAATGGCGTTCATGTAAATAGAAGCTCCACCCCTCAATCGATGACATAAAAAGGTTATTCTCCAGTGCAATATGCCTGTGATTATTGATGGGCTTTGAACATTGTTTCAAGCCATAGTAACTCAAGTTGTCTCAAGCTCCTATATCTTGTAATACACAAAGACAATTAGGTAATTAATGGTAAATTATTTTATTAAACAAGAAAATAGACATTGGTCTCCTTGTGATGAATATTCTTACTCTGATGTTTTACTGATGTTTATCTCATCAATCCTCTAAGAAGTCCTGACAGGAGATCATGTCTTTTCTTAACAGAAGCTGGTTATTGTCTTAGACCATTTCTCATAACAGTCCCACTTTTTTTTGTGTGGGGGCGAAGTGGATCAGCGATAGAGCAGTGGTCTCCATATAGGGAGGTCTGCGGTTTGAATCCCACAGCAGATTAATTTGTCCAATTTTGTTCCCTATAAATGGTTAGGTCCGTGATTTGTGGTATACCTGCCCTATCTCATGTGTGGCTGCTCATAAAACTTGTCAAATGTCAGTTTTGGGGCACCCACCCACCTTTTTGTTTTATTTTTATCAACAAAACACCTATTCTAATCAATTTTTTTTTTCTCTCCTTTTTTTACTACTTCATTGTAAATGTAGACAGTCAAGATATCTGGTCTTGGGATTCATCTGTGAGCAATGATTATGATAACTTGCAATGTACTATCATCATGATTGCAGCCCACTTTGATGGCAGTGATGTAAATGGCTCAGAAACAAATTTTCCAATCAGTGTTTGAATATTTTGGTAGTATTATCTTTAAATGAATATATCGCTTGCCACAGTTAAATTGAAATATTGAACTAGGAAAGCTTATCAACTTCCTTTCTTCGTTGTAACTTTTGTGGTTTACTGAATTCATTAGAGGCAAAGGTGATGATCTTTTCTAGTCCTGACATATTTCTGATGTTCTGACATTTTGGATCGATAGGACTGATTTGCCTCTTAGTACTAGCTGCAGGGAACAAGCATTTCCAATGTTAAACTTGTACTTTCAAATCATAGCTTACGTTCAAAATTACGCCTGCTTGTACAGAATAGGTTCTGGTTTTAACATAAAGCGCAGAAAGTAACAAGGACCTTACCTTCCCTTTCCCCCACCATGTTTGCAATTTAGTTACCTTCAAATGGTCAATCGTAGTGTATCTGTTAAGAATCTAGTGGAGTGAATGGTTTGCCGCAAAAAAAAATGGAAATATTTGTTTGTCTGCCATGGCAAGTGATTTTGGTTAATGCATACATTGTACAATAAATGATATACAACCAAAATTGTTCTCCAGCATCCAAGCTAATAAGTATTATCATGATTATATGTTGTGGCAACAAAGATAATTCATTATTCAGTGCAGGTTTATACAAAGAACACATTGATCTCCACATGATGAATTTTCTTACTCTGATGTTTGACTGATGATCTCATCAATCCTCTAAGAAGTCCTGACAGGAGATCATGTCCTTTCTTAACAGAAGTTGGTTATTGTCTTAGACCATTTCTCATTGTTTGTTTTCCCATCTTTATTTACTATTTCATTTTAAATGTAGACAGTCAGATTTCTGGTCTTGGGATTCATCCATGAGCAATGATAAAATGCAATGTACTGTCATCGTAATTGCAGCCCACTTTGATGGCAGCTGGTGCAAACTGTTCAGAAACAAACCTTCCAATCATTGTTATTATATTTTAGTATTATTTATATGATTGCCTTGATTGGCATTATACCACAGTTAAATTGATCAACTTCCTTTCTTCATTGTAATTTTTGTGGTTTGCTGAATTCATTAGAGGCAAAGGTGATGATCTTTTCTAGTCCTGACATATTTCTGATGTTCTGACATTTTGGATCGATAGGACTGATTTGCCTCCTAGTCCTAGCTGCAGGGAACAGACATTTCAAATTTTAAACTTGTCCTTTCAAATTATGCCTGCTTGTACAGAATAGGTTCTAAATTTAACGATTTGTACCCAAGTTTTGATTAACATAAAGCACAAAAATTAAGACCTTTCCCTCCTTCCCACCCCCTGTTTTTAATTTATACGGTTACCTTAATTGGTCCAAATATTAACAATCTCTCTATTTTGACTTTCATTTAATTTATAAAAACTACATGGTTTGCTAAATTACATGCTTTAGAGGCAAAAGTGATGATCTTTTTTGTCCTGATATTTTTCTGATGTTCTGACATTTTGGATCGATAGGACTGATTTGCCTCTTAGCTCCTAAGGATGAAATTTCTAATGATTTGAGAGTCTACATTATAGCCTATATGTGGAAATGTGTTTTATGGTTGTTTCATCACAAAACTTTGGTGGACCTGTAACTTTACTTTGGCTCTTTTAGATTTACTTATCTCATATCTGTACTCGTCTCTTTTTTGTGTTTTGTCCTTACTTAAAAATTATTCTACCCCAAGTAGTGGATCAATGATATCTAGGACGGAGACTATGAGTTACTTATATTGTCTCATGTCAAAGGGTTTACTTTAGGCAAAAGAGCGCAAGCTCAGAGACCGCTGGACTAACAACAAGGGTTTACTTTAATTGGTATAAATCTTAAGGATTTTGATTGTGTGACTCCCAGAACTCCCTATGATGAACTTAAGTGTCTGATTCTATTGATGCTTTCTTTTATAATCCTCTAAGAAGTACTGATGGGAGTTTGAACAAGGGAGTCGTCACAAATTTGTTTTCCTATTGTAGTGGGAGTTTTTTTCCGTATGTTTTTTTATTAACCAAATAAGTCGTGTCCCCTTTCACTATCTATAAATCAGTTCAAAGTGAACTCAAAAGCAACATGCAATTGTACAGGTGCAAAAGATACCAGACAGTGTCTGTGACTGTTGCTAAGCTTTTGTCATGCGGCATTTTCAATGGGATAGTGATACAATTCACTGAATTATGGGTCAAAGTCTAGTCTATAATTATAACTGATTCAGTCTTAAAAATAAAACTTTGAGGTTAAAATCAATTCTGACTGTATGATCTTGTATATCTCCAATGTTCCATAACTTAATTGTGCCTAAAGAGGTGCGTGTATTTGAGATACTGCTACAATTTTCCTCTCAATCACGCAACCAAAACTAGAGAGGAATGGTTTCAAGTACTAGTGCGTGGGCGGAAGAAAATTTATGAAAAATGTATTTTATTGATATGCGATATTCTTTTCTTCTTTTTTTCCCCCTACACACGTACTTGTTAATCAATGTTATCGAGTTTGAGTTAATCAACAACACATCGTTTTCTTTTGCGTTCATTTTTCCAAATATTAACAATCTCTCTATTTTGACTTTGTCATTGTATAAAAACTACATGGTTTGCTAAATTAGATGCTTAGAGGCAAAAGTGATGATCTTTTTTGTCCTGATATATTTCTGATGTTCTGACATTTTGGATCGATAGGACTGATTTGCCTCTTACTAAGTCTTAGCTTCTATGGATAAAAATCTTAATGATTGAGAGGCCGTCTACATTATAGCCTTTATGTGGAAATGTGTTTTATGGTTGTTTCATCACAAAACTTTGGTGGACCTGTATCTTTACTTTAGCTCTTTTCAATTTTCTTATCTCATATCTGTACTTGTCTCTTTTTTGTGTTTTGTCCTTACTTAAAAATTATTATACCTCAAGTGAATCAATGCCAGATGATTAAATTATATCTAGGACGGATACTATGAGTTAACTTATATTGTCTCATGTCAAATTGTTTACTTTGATTGGTATAAATCTTAAATATTTTGATTGTGAGACTCCCAGAACTCCCTATGATGAACTTAAGTGTCTGACTCTCTCTTGATGCTTTCTTTTATATATCCTCTAAGAAGTACTGATGGGAGTTTGAACAAGGGAGTCGTCACAAATTTGTATTCCTATTGTAGTGGGGATTTTTTTTTTTTTAAACCAAATAAGTGGTTTCCCCTTTCGCTATCTATAAATCAGTTCAAAGTGAACTCAAAAGCAACATGCAATTATACATGTGCAACAGGTACCAGGCAGTGTCTGTGACTGTTGCTAAGCTTTTGTTACCAGGCATTATCAATGGGATAGTGATACGTTTCGCTGAATTACATGTGGACTGATTGTCTAAAAAATAAAACTTTGAGGCTAAAATTAATCCTGATTTGTATATCTCAAATGTTTGTTTATATTTACTATATTTATTTACTTGTGTTTGTTTTTGTATTCCAGCTACACAGTGCGCAAGTCTGTGGCCCGCGTCCTCACTGTGATCAACCAGACGCAGAAAGAGAACCTGCGCAAGTTTTACCGCACCAAGGCCTTCAAGCCCAAGGACCTGAGGCACAAGAAGACGAGGGCCATGCGCCGCGCACTCACCCCCTACGAGCTCACAATCAAGAGCAAGAAGGAGCAGAGGAAGCAGCGCTTGTACCCTCTCAGAAAGTATGCCGTGAAAGAGTAAATAAATTGATTTGTTAATTATATATCTGGGTTTGCCTTTTTTGTGGAATTTTTTAATGTATTGGTTCTGTCGTTTGTTGTCTTTTCTGTTGTAGTGCAAATCTACATTTGTACAAGTACCACTAGCGGATACTAACAGTAACAGTAACACCAAAACTAGTGTAACATTCTACCATAAGTACCATTGGCTGTATACATAGATAGTCTGTTAGGTGTGAGTTTTCTATCTTTCAATCTTTTAGACAAAGTACAAAAAGTGAATCATGAACAAATATCACCATGGTATAAATAATTATCTAAAATAGTAAAAGGAAAAAATATTGTCGTTTTGGATTCTTAAGAAAAATTATTTTGCACAACTGATAGCTGAAATGTCAGGCTATGGTACCTGATAACAGCATCATTTGTGAATGAGATTGAGAGCAATATTCTATTTTATAGCTTGTTTGCCTCAGTCATACATATGAAATAGAGAGTGATACTGATATTGCACAACGAAGCCTAGCCAATAATTCCACATGAAAAAAAAAAATAATATATATAATTCAAAATGTCGTTTTCTATGTAAGTGACTCACCTTCATGCGTTAAACAATCAGGCCATAAGATTAACAGATCACGAGAATTGTGGTTAGGGAGAGGGAAAATAAAGGCAAAGGATTAGCAAGCGAATAGCCTTGTACTATTAGTAACTATCAATCACCATCCTGTAATTATCACTTGCATCTATCACTTCTTGCATAGTGTGCTTAAGTACAGTAGTTCCCAAAGGGAAGTAAATCAATCCAGTTGATAAAGATTAGGAAACGATAATTGTTATTACACCTATTACCTCCCCTGCTTCTGATCGACTCTCAGCTAGTTTTTACGTTTGTTTTGCAATAGGAAAGATGGTACATTGTACCATTGGAGACCTAAATAGAACAATAATTTAGTTTACTGCTGATAAAAAAAATACCGTGTACGTTACTTTTCCAGTCTATAATTAAAGTATAAAAGTAAGTGCCAAAATTGTTGCAAAATATACATCGATAATACATTTTAAAAGCACATGCATGTACGACTACGGGTAAGTCTAATAAGCTCAATGCTGACTGGCCCAGGGTTACTTGCATTATTTTGATAACATTTTACCTACAACTGATTGCTTTCTATAATTTTTTTTTTAGTTTACCGGTATTTTGATCACAAGTATGTCCATACCAAAATATACCGAAATCGAACAGACAGAACATTTTAAAAACAACAACTAAAATGCATTAAGCAAAATCGTACTTAGGTTTCGCGTCATATTCTTAGACCTAGCTATAGGCTCCAAGAACCCATTTGGCCTAGTAATTCATGTACACAACAACAAAAAATGACAGGTGCACAAACAATAACAAAAAGTTCGAATTTATGTGCACACATTATTTTATTAAATGTGTTTCGTGCTGTGTAAAGCCCATGGAAATATTAAGTTCATCAGTGTATCACTACCAGTTATCTTTTGGCCTCAGAAAAGAACATAACATTGTTTTTCTTTCATTGATTTATCTTAATACATGTACATGTATTACTAAAAGGGAATGTAATGGAAGGAGTATGACTATTATTTAATTGGTAACAAAAACAAAACTATAAAAGCAACCAATTTCACCATTGTTTGTCGTCACTTCATTATCTTAGATTTCTAGGGCATGTACCACTGTAAAACGATGTATAATGAACACGCATGCCTATCGTTTTCGATTTTAAAAGTTGATTGGGGTGTTAAGTGCATGCCTCAGACAGACTATAAGTATAAACATAACAATCCTGTTTTGCTGCTTTTTTTTATTCGGTGGGGCTCAGCACGCTGACATTTTGAATTGTCCGATAACATTAACATGTACATGGTTGGGCCCTAGCACACAAAAAAATGTAACATAGGCGAGAAAGTATCTGGTTGTGCTGTACATGTAGTAGGAATCACTGTGACCTAGTGCACCTGTGCCAGTATTACAGTGTGTATATACATGTGTACATATTGTGTATAATTGACGAACAGCTTATTCATAAGTATTTCACGTCTCCTAAGTTTCTCAAAGAATTGATTATCAATTATCAAATTCAAAAGAAAACAACAGGCAAACAAACAAAAAGTTCATTTTAGTTTTAACTTTACTTCATGTTATCACATTCCAGTGAACGAAAACAAAACAAACAAAAGCCTCCCGTCCATCCTCCTCTATTAATCAACTTGTAATTTAAACCAAACACTAGATTTCTGCAGCATTTGGCCACTTGTTCAAATACTTCAATATCATAGTTACATTGTAAATAATGTAACAGTAACAAACTAACATGGTGTATTTATAGGTCAAGATCGCACGGAGCAAACAATATAGTTACATGGTAAATAATGTAACAGTAACATGGTGTATTATACTAGGTCAAGATCGCACGGAACAATGTGCATACCTTGTGATATCGTGTATTATACCACAGGCAATAGATTTTTTCCTCGCTGATTATTCATTTGTACTAATACGTGTACTACTACACTGTATAAATGTATAGGCGGTTTGGTAAAAGGCTTACACTCAGTTACAGTGAGGGGCGGTAGCCCTGGGGTAGAACATCGGCTTCCGACGCACAAGGTCCAAGTTCGAGCCCTGGCGATTTTGCTCCCCACTGGTTGCATCGGTGTCACTCTCAGTCTAATGTGACCGGCTGAGACAGGATGGCATCACCGCCTTGTCTCGTGTGTGGCAGCACATACAATTATCAGACGTCAGTCTTGGGGTTCGTCCACAATATATCCTATATAGTGCTGATGTTGGACTTGGACATTAAACCAACTCAACGCAACTCGAAAGGGCATTCTAGCATAGCATAATAAATTAATATTAACTCTTTTGAGTCTGTCTTATGAAAACATAATACCCAAACAGCCTGTCAACGCTCGAGTCTAAAAGAGCCTGACGCCCCATGACTGAAAGGATTCGTGTTTATTTATCTTCATACGTTTTTAAGTAAACATTTAAAACACTAACTTCCCTCAGGTCAGCAGTTGTTGTTTTTTTCTGATGCAGTATTATTTAATCAAGAGAAGAAAGTGTGTGTGAGACAGAACACACAGAGGAGGGGGAAAAGGAGAGAGAGAGGGAGAAAGGGAACGAGGCGGAGAAAAGAGAGAGAGGGGGGGTGGGGGAGAGGAGAAAGTTATTGATCTGAAAATCTATAGGATGTTTATATATCTGGACAAAAGGCTTTTTAGTGTGCAAGAGGTGATCACACTTTTATGAACATCATAGATTTATATCGACACGTCCATTGGTGAAACCAAAACCGTTAAAAAAAAATTAATGTCATAATGTACAGTCATTCCGTGATCGATTTAAGCTGGGTTGTTTCTTAGTATAGTGTGTCCATCCGTTTTCTTGTTTCGTTTCGTTTCTTATTGTGGCCCTTTGAGTTTTAAGTTGTGAGGCTATTTTTCTCTCTTTTTCTTATGTCTTTTTCTTTTCTTTTCTTTTTTTAATCGGGTACCTTCTTTACATCCCTCTCACACACACACAAAGGGCGCGGTAGCCCCGGGGTAGAATATCGGCTTCCGACGCAGGAGGTCCGTGGTTCAGCCCTGGATCAGCGTCAGTATATTTTGACCAACTGAGATAGGAGCCATGATATCTTCACACTGTCTCGCGTGTGGCAATAGTATACATAAAATTGTCAGACGTCAATTTTGGAGCCCGTTCATCATAATTATAGCATGTAGGCCTATAGTGCTGACATTGGACGTTAAACCAACTTTACTACTACCACATACACATGCAGCCACACAAACAATTTTGCATTTCCTATGATCCTTTTACGTGTAAAACTAATTGCATTTAAAATCATACATACACATGTACATGTAATATTTTGCTTTGAAATCAAAGTAAAAAAGGCCTAATAAGATGACATAGGCCTATAACTATAAAATACAGGCCTTCAAATTCTAGGCAATCAAATTACATAAACTTGATAACATGCCATAATATAATTATGTCTACGTTGTGCAATCATAATTATAGAAGTATCAGTAATAATTAAAAACAAACAACAACAACAAACGGGAAATCCGCCAGTTGTTGCTCCAATTTGAGTCGGTGATGAACCCACTTGGTGTATGGACTCTCCCTGAGATAAAATTATATTAGTAATGAGACCAATGAGGTTATTTATAGGGGAATCTCTTTGAGACCAACAGATAAGACAAGTAGACAAAGACACAATTTTAGACTGATGACACGGACGGGGATCGCACCCGCACCTTCTACTCGGAACCCATTCGCCTTAACCACTCTGCCATCGGCTTTCACAAAAATGAAAGCTCCTGGCAAAGGGTTTTACACACGACTAGCTTTGACTGAGAAATCGTACTTCACTGAGTTAGACCTGTCCAAGTTTATTACAGATAAAATTGATAATAATGTATATAACATGCTAATTGTTATAACATTTGACACAAAACGATTGTGTTGTGTTTATTTATTTATTTATTTATTTATTTATTTATTTATTTATTTATTTATTTATTTATGACGTTGAAGATAAACGCCCAATGTCAAAACAAATTTTCATATAAAAGTAAATAAACCTTGTATGGTGACGTAGACCTAATTACTAGAACTTATACCGTGTAGCACTTCATTTACTAAATTTAGCAAAACAAATAAACTAGAGATTCGATGCCTTGTCATAATCTATTAGAGACCTACATTGTGCAATCATGTAGACAATCATTAATAATGTATTATAAAAAGTTTATATTAACCCGATGTATTCCCAGTTTGTAACTCCAGACCCATGCGGCGATGAATCAAACTGTGTATGTGGACCCAACCCAATATATGTATAACATTAATGATGATTCATGTAACATGCTGTGACATTGGATGTCCATCGACTGGCCTCCACATCATACATAAAAAAACTTTTAAAAATGCATAGGATATATATTATATATGTTACGTTACATCCGGATTAGTTTTAATATACATATATACTAATGTTACGTAACAGATGTATCCCCGGGTAGGTGTATAGTTTTTTATCAGAATCGTCAAGGGTTCAACTGGTCAGAGATAGCGTTGTTAATAATAATTCTTCTCAGCATAAATAGCTTTGTGCCACGGTAAACACGCTGAAATTTGTGTCAGCGTGACCTTAAAAAAAACAACAAAACAACAACTACAAACAAAACAAAACAAAACAAATATCCCAACGTCTTTTGCACTGCAGCTATAGATCTAGATACACTACACCGGTTCACTCTCTCAGTTGCAGTGGAACGATCTGGAATAATTATATCGACTACCAGAACCCCTTTTTTTTTAACCCTTTCAACGCCACCGCTAACACACCTACGCTCCTACTGCTTACAGAATTTGCTCCATATTTTGGAAGGCGTGGAATAATCTCATTAATTCTCCTCCGTCCAACCCCAATTTCTCCCCCTCTCTCTCTCTCTCTATCTCCCATTTACCCCTTCACTTTCCTCCTATTTCTCCCCCCCTCCCTCATTCTCTCTCTCTATACCTTTTTCTCTTTCTCTCTCTCCATCTCTCCCCCTCTTTATCTCTCTCTCTCTCTCTAGCTCTCTCTCTCCACCCTCTCTTTATCTTAAACGAACGTGTCAAAAACGACAAAATAATAAATGCCAGTTCTGTGAGAGCGTTCAATTATTCAAGCCTTCTGGGAAATGTTATTGTTACAAAATTAATGTAGATTTAGCGCATGCCATGAGCTTATCAGCACAGGCGAAAAAAAAAAAAAAGACAGTGCGCAACTGTGCATTATCAACATCCGGCGCAAACGTTCTTTTTCCTCTTCTTTTTTTTTTCGTTTTTTTTCTCTCTTCACTCTTGGCTTACAGCTACACACCTTTTATACATTGTATCACAGAGAGAGTGAATCCACGGAGATTAAATCGTTTTTTTTTTTAATCTGTGGTGGGATACAGTGAGAGATTTTAAAGGAAGGATAACAGGATGTGGAGTTTTAACATTATATCCTGTGTGCATGATGTAGCAGCTATGGGATTAGTAAGGCGTTTGCTTCCTTCTTTGATACAATCATGATTTTACCTTGGTGAAAAAATCAGCGTGAACAATGCTCAGCCGTCATTAATTAATTTTTAATGAAGAAATAGAGCCTACAATGAAGAAATAGTCTACAATGAAGAAATAGAGTCTACAATGAAGAAATAGAGTCTACAATGAAGAAATAGAGTCTGGAATGACGAAATAGAGTCTACACTGAAGAAATAGAGTCTACAATGAAGAAATAGAGTCTACAATGAAGAAATAGAGTCTACGATGAAGAAATAGAGTCTACAATGAAGAAATAGAGCCTACAATGAATAAATATAGTCTGCAATGAAGAAATCGAGTCTATAATGAAGAAATAGAGTATACAGTGAAGAAATGGAGTCTACAATGAAGAAATATAGTCTGCAATGAAGAAATAGAGTCTGCAATGAAGAAATAGAGTCTGCTATGAAGAAATAGAGCCTACAATGAAGGAATAGAGTCTGCAATGAAGAAATAGAGCCTACAATGAAGATATAGAGTATACAATGAAGAAATAGTCTACAATGAAGAAATAGAGGCTACAATGAAGAAATAGAGGCTACAAAAGTACAATGAAGAAATAGATCTACAATGAAGAAATAGAGTCTACAATAAATAAATAGAGTCTGCAATGAAGAAATAGAGTCTACAATGAATAAATAGAGTCTACAATGAAGAAATAGAGTCTACGTGCATCACGCTAGCTCCCCGTATCAAAATAAATATTCTCACTAAACCTATAGTCTCTTATAATACATGTATAAAGGGGGCTCTGACTTTCAGACATTGCAACCGAGCCACCTAT
>RQTK01000125.1:136715-147075 GCA_003991915.1 Elysia chlorotica | reverse complement strand
GGGAGAGAAAGAGAGAGAGAGAGAGAGAGAGAGAGAGAGAGAGAGAGAGAGGTATATTCCAAGGTTACCCCCCTTCTTTATATAAATATGCCTTAACACAGAGCAATGTTAAGATGTTAAAAAAATATAGCTCAATTTGATTCTTGCTGCAAGTTTATGCATTTTTCGGTGACTTGGCCTTCTATTTTTAGACGTCTTGGATCATACATACCAAGCTCATGGTCTACTGCATGAAAGTTGAGATTTTTATATAATATAGAATCGTTATTTTAATTCAATGATATTGTTTTCATAAAGCTATGTTCATTAATCTGGTAAAAAAAAACAAAAAAAACAAAACAAAACAAAACAGCAATCTAAACAAAATAACAAGAAATAACTCGATCCATTATTTTTTGTATTGAAAAATAAAGAAATTGAGACATGCAGATTATTAAGTAGTACATGCAAATCAATATTTCATGAAATGTCACGAAAAATTCCACTCTATAGGCCTACACAACAAGTAGGGAATGTTTATTGAAAGCCTCGCCAAGCCTAGATCTACAGATTTGTAGTAGTACTTCAGACAAGGATAACTTGAGACAATTTTGATAGCTAAAGGTTTTTTTTTTTTTTTTTTTTTTGAGGCACACGCCTACCTACCTCAGAACAAAACAAGCGTGACTAGTTTTATATTAAGTTTATAACACAAACACTCCCTAAGTTTTCCAAAGACAGAGTTCTCAAAAAGTTCTTCCAATAAACAAAGGGCAGAAGAAACAAGAACCCCCAACCCCGTAAAGCCACACGCACACACATACAAACTTCCCATTAAAAATATGTAGCAACTACATTTACAAAGAATATTGCGTCCAACCAAAATTATTATAAAACAAAAGTTTTCTTTTGTTGAGAGCAACCCTTACCAACAGAACACTATAGCCGTATCCAATGATTAGAAAAAAAAAGTACACTGGCTTTGGGATATGTCTACAATGTATTTTGACATGGGTGCTATCAACTCATTGATTAAAATAGCGATGAGATAATTACATCATAAGACCATGGCACTTAACCGTGACAGTTTGAGAATAATAAGACATTGGGGAAAAAAAAGAAACAAAAAAAAAAAAATGACACCAATGATATTTATAACAAAAAAAAAGAAGTATAACAATAACAAAAATAACACCAATCATATTTATAACAAACAAAAAAAAAAGTATAACAATAACAAAATTTTCTGCATAGATATTATAACAAGGGTCATGGTTACAGAAAGCAGTTGTCATTATTGGTCTACAAGTGGCCTTCCTGAATACGTTTTCTAACAAAATTAACCTTAAACTTATTGACAATGTAGACTGTAAAACAAAGAGTGTGTCAAAGTAAAAAAGAAACGCATGACCATAGCTCTAAATTTTCTTACACCAGTTTTGATAGAAAATCTTCTAATTAGTTCTATGTTCGAAGGTAAGGGATATGAGTATTCAAAACAGGATCTGGGGTTTATAGGCTATAGATGGGTCAAATTCAAAACCGTATATTAACTAGCGTTGCTCTACCGGTGCAAAACCTTCTCTCTGTCATGTACATAAAAGCATGTAGTAGTAGTAGTAGTAGTAGAATAATTACATAAAGTATCTAATAGTAATACATTTAATTAAATAAAATAAAGGACATTATTCAAGAAGCCTTCCTCAAGAAAGACTTGCTGTTATCAAGCTCAAGAATAAATGTGTGACATGGGAAGCAACCCTGTATTATTTAAAGACACTTTCAAAGATCGCTATTACTCCCCTTGATTCATATATTATTATACAGCAAGAGTAATCTTCCTTATTATTACTAAAACAAAGGATAATGCTATCCTTATTTCAGCCTTTAAAAAAGAGCATTAATTTAGTGCACAAACGGATTTTTTAAAATCTACTTCAAATGGATACTGTGTAGTTTTTGCTTTTTGAGCATTTTCCTAACTTGTCTTCCAAGTTCCAAAAATTATTATTATTAACAACAAACTAAACAAAATAATAAGAAATAGCTCGATTCATTAATTTTTTGTATTAAAAAATAAATAAATTGAGACATGCAGATTATTAAGTAGTACATGCAAGTCAATATTTAATGAAATGTCAAGAAAAATTCCACTCTATAGGCCTACACAATAAGTAGGGAAAAACTATTATTAAGATATTTCTTAAATTAAATTTATACCTTTTGAAGCAATAAAAGTGAAAAAAATTTGCAGATTTTAACAGTTCATTCTTTTTACTCAATCATCAATGTATCTTTTATTATAAAAATAGATTTCACCGCGTGCATGTTAACTAAACGGAGTCACAGTGATTTTGTTAGCAATGTTCATGAAATCGCACTCTTTTAAAAAAATGGGTTTTCCCGAAGTTAATTTCTTACGAACGAACCAATAAAGATATAGAATTTATTTTTTTGCAGATTTGAAAAGTTCAACGTTTTATCTTTCAAACAGAATGTGTAATTCACGGTTTTCACAGATTACATGTACGAAATGTGACTCGTAGTTTGCGTTAACTTTTTGTGGATCTCACCCCCTATCCCCACGCCCTCCCCTTAGACGGCCCAACAGGTTTATCTCGGAGAGACTCTGGACGCCATAAAACTCGAGACGGGTCCCGTCTGTGAACTCCTTGCCTTGGTACACAAGACGCTGTTGGGATGGTGGGACTCCCATCTTGTTGTGGATCATCTTCTTCAGGTCGGTTACACTCGCGTCCTGGTTAATCTGGAATTGCTGCAACTGCCCGTTGAAGTTGCGGACGAAAATTTGCATCTGTGGTCTGGGTGGATCTGGCTGTACGAAGAAACCAGATCGGTCCATCTGGGGAAATGTTGTTGTTGTAGCAGTTGTTTTTGTTGGTGTTGGTGTTGGTGTTGCTGTTGCTGTTGCTGTTGCCGGGCGAATGAGCTGGGTGAAATCCACATCCATAGCACTTTGCTGCTTCTCCCGTCCTGTAGTAGCATCCTGAAGACACATACACGTTTTGTTATATAACAGTACAGGTGTCATTAACAAACATTCCACACAGCATGATTCAAGGCTATTTTCGTGTGTAAGTACTAATTTTGGTGATTTTTTAGAGTAGATAAAAAGTGCAGTAAAATAGTTGACATTTATTACCAAACAAAAATATAAATAAATAAATACAAAAACACAAAGATGTGTCACATGTAGGAGTGTTACAGTATAATGCGCATGACAAATTTCCAGCGTGGTCTGAACCTCCCCCCCCCCCCAAAAAAAAAAACCCCAAGAAAAAACAAAAAAAAAACAAAACAAAACAACAACCCATCAACAACAGGTATAAACAAGTTCAGAGAAATGGCTCACCTGATTTTGAGAATGCCAGAATAATTGTGTTACAAATTAAACTTAATAATCTAAGGAAATAACTGGCTCAAGTGCTAGAGCGTTATTCTCTAAATCGGAAGGAACGTGGTTCAAACCCCACAATCGGACAAAATTAGTTTTTTCGATTTCGCCCCTTACAATTGGATCAGTGCCAGTAAAAATTGACCGGCTGTGACTGGAATCCAGGTCTTCCCACGCTGCCTCGTGTGTAACAGCACACATAATGTCAGACATTAGTCTTTGGGGCACGTCCACAATAAATTATAGCCTATATAGTGCTAACGTGAACTCTAGGCAAAAAAAAAAAAAAAAAAAAAAAAAAAAAAAAAAAAAAAAAAACGCAAACTCGAACTCGAACCCCGAGTCAATTTCCACCTCGCTCTACCAGTACCAGAACCAACCTGCTGATGTCCGAAAGCCCCAGGCGGAAACACAAAGCTCGCGGTGGAATCTGGAACCGCAGGGGAGAGAACTGGGGTGCTCATCTCCGAACCGCTGGGCGTTCCAGCCACCGACTGGTCTGGGGTGCTGCCCACTGATTGGCTCGGCGTGCTGCAAGAACTCTCAGACCCAATCCCGCTGTCGCTGTCTGCCACGTCAGCGAGGTGACCTTCACCTTCGCCAGTCGTCTGAAGCGCGTTGTCCGCCATCTTGGGAGAAAATTTTTTAAAGAAGTCTGAAGTAGTTTTTTAAAATATTTTTTTATTCGGGGAGGAGTGAGAGAGATATAAATGGGTCGGAGATGCTGTGAGGGTGAGGTAAGGGTTAGGTTGGATAGAGGGGGCATGGGGGCACAGATAAGGGTTTGGTAGAAGCGACATAGGGGTAGAGATGGGGGTTAAAGCATTGTAAGTATTGAGGTTGGTGTAGGAGTTGAAGATGAATTGGGATCACAGAGCTTTACTAAGAGTAGGGCCTACTAGTACAAAATGTCGGCCTCTTTACCGGTATTTCAACATTTAATAGAACTTTGTGGTCGTGGTATAGTTTGTGTTTACGTCCAATTTCGCCCATACTAGTTTGGTATGTGACAGTAGGCCTATAATGTAACAGGCATAGACAGTTATCATGGTATCCTCATACTGTCTAGCGTGTGGCAGCACATACAATTTTCAGACAATAGTCTTAGGGCCCGCCCACAACATAGCTTACATTAGTGCTGACTTTGGGTGTGAAGAAACAAAACAACATACAAACTGCTGCTGCTGCTGCTTCTGCTACTACTACTACTACTACTACTACTACTACTACTACTACTACTACTACTACTACTACTACTACTACTACTACTACTACTACTACTACTACTACTACTACTACTACTACTACTACTACTACTACTACTAATAATAATAATAACAACAGCCTAATGATACACTTCCACTAAAGATCGCCACATCCAGTAGGTCTAAACAAATGTTTGTTATTGGTGACTTACCTTCTCAATAGAATTATATCTGAAACCTTGAGGATAATTTCACAAAACAGTAAATGGGTTGATAAGCACAAAATTTGGACTGTGATGGTTTTCTCTCTATGCACTAATGCAGTATGAGCCCGAGACAATCCCGCTTTATTTTATATTCAGCCTCGGAGAGAGCGGTTCAGATGATGTCAGCCCTTTTCCATCTCCCCGTTCTATTTTTAGGACAGTTCTAAGAAACCGGATATTCCCGTAGCCTATCATGTAAAACTGAAAGACAGGCAGTTTTGTATCAACATTAATGTAGTCGATTCTAGAAATATCTATAACCCAGTTTCACTTTTACACTCGTGAAGAAAAATCTCTCTTATAATTATTGTTAATGACAATGTTTGTCAATTTCTACCGGAAAACAAAAAACAAACAACAAACAGCCCAAAAATATACAGCCATGTGTTAAGTTTTAAAATCCAAAGAGAATGCCATGAGATCAATTTTAATCATAACAAAATGTAATCCTCCCCCCTCCCCCCATCCCAAGGAAAAAAAAGAGAAAAAAAAAGAAAACAACCAACAAAAAAAAAAAACAAAACAAAGCAAAAGACCCCCCCCCCAACCAAAACACCTTACTAAAACAAGACAAAAAAAAAACCCAACAGGAACAGTAAAAATAACAAAGACAATAACAACAAGAACATCAGCAACAACAGCAACAACAACAACAGCAACAACAACAACAACAACAACAACAAAAAAAAAGAAAAAAAAACTCAAACCAAAAAAAAATATATAACGCTTAAAAACTATGACATACAGATAAAAAAACAATAACACAATGACAACAAACCAAATACACAGTGAAATCTAACAAGAGAAGAACCAAACAGAAAACCCAGTAAAATGTACTTAAGAAAATGTTACAACTGGTTGTATTGATCGAGATTAACATTATCTATATCTAACTGTAACTTGCCTACCAATCATTACCAAAATAATGAGACTTGAGACTTAAGAAGAATACAAGAACCCAAGTGAGCTCACAAGAGGTACTGTTCTTGACGGTGAAAGGTTGGCAAATGTCAGACCCTTATTGCAAAAAGCAGGTCTTGACGAAAATAGTCTTAACAACTTTAGACCTGTATCCAATACAATCTAAAATTCTTATGAAAACTTCTGGAAAGGGTTGTCCTCGACCAGCTTCTCAAACATTTTAATGCAAATAAATTGAAAATTGTTTTTCATTCGGCGTACACAGCTTTTCACAGCACTGAAACAGCTCTCCTAAAAGTTACATATGATACATTAGAAATCTTGGAAGAAAACAAGGTGGGTCTTTTGACACTTATTGATCTGCCTGCAGCTTTTGACACAATTTATCATGCGATTCTGATTAGATGATTAGAAGAGATCTATGGCCTATCGGGAACAGTATTTGAATGGTTTGAGTCTTATTTATGTAATAGATATCAGTCAGTTAAGATTGGTAGATCTAACTCTGATTACATTCCAATTCAATTCGGTGTCCCACAAGGCTCTGTCCTTGGACCAGTACTTTTTACTCTGTACACTCAGCCTCTAATCAACATAATAGGAGAACACTCTCTAAGATTCCATCTCTATGCTGATGATACTCAGTTATATGAAGCATGCAAAATTGAAGATTTACAGTCTTTAGTCACTAAAACATCTGACAGTGTTTATAATGTAAAACTTTGGATGAATAAGAATAGGCTAAAACTCAACGATGACAAAACTGAAATTTTACTGATTGGAAATAAAGCTTCGAATATGCCTCAAACAACTATCAACACCAATGGCCATATGATAAATTAATAGCAACAAGAGAGTTAAAAAATCGATAATAACAATACTACTTCTACTACTACTACTACTACTACTACTACTACTACTACTACTACTACTACTACTACTACTACTACTACTACTACTACTACTAAAGAGTCCAATATTTTTATACCAGATAATTATGTCTATGAAATGTTACCTATGTTTCCAGGACTGTGTGATCAATCCTGGACTGATTAGATCTATATCCTGTATGATCCAGGTGTGTCCAGCTGTTTAAGGCGACTCCATGATGAAATATATCCCAGACGCTTGTATCCCAATACTGGTTTAGACAGGACAGATTATGGAGTGAGGTGGTGCATAGAGCTACTTGTAACGGTCTAGCCAACGTTTTAACTCGTTTGCAATTTAAAATAATTATTGCGACACACTTTGCTTCGACAATTTAACTTTTTAAAGTTCTTCTGATAGCGTTAATTCGGTATGCAGTGCTATTTTTCCAGGGCAATCAACACACAGTTATTTCATCATAATTTCAATACTACACTTAAATTGAATTGAAATGTCGTGCGATTTCCATAAAGCTCCTTCTAATGTAGAAGATTCGATACATTGGAGTTGGGTGTACCTAGTTGCAATCTCTATTGCCCTTTGCTATACATCTAGATCTAAAACCCTTTGACAGTAGATCTACACCCTGGTTAGATGGTACATGTACTGGTTGGTAACTTGTATGCTCCCTTTTGTCTTACAAAATGCGCAATACTGGCCCGAGCCCAGCGATGGAGACAGTGCGTATGTCTGTCGCCGTATGGTCAAGCCCTTAGAAGGTTGACCTTAATTATCATACTGACTTGCCACTGTGAAATGTTCATCAGAAGTAAGATCCGCTTAATAGAACATGAGGCGTTTAAATGATCATGGAGGAAATGAGTAGTTTGAACCAATGTTTATATATAATAGGTCCATAGCTAGTTTGTGTTGGTCATTCACTTAAGAGTTTCAGGCTGCTAGGTACTTAAGCATCCTTCTTCAGAACGGTTGATCAAGCTCTCTCAGACATCCGGCTGAGACAGGAGTCCTGGTATCCCCGCCCTATCTCGTGTGAGGCAGCACATAAAATTGTCAGACATCCGTCTTGGGTCCCGTCCACAATATAGTCTATATAGTGCTGCTGTTCGACGTTAAACCAAACCAACAACAACAACTCTCAGACATCCGGCTTATAGATCTATGTAAAAGTATACATTTTTTGTCATGCTTTGGAGTTCCTTAAAGTATGTGTTACTATATAGCTGACCATTGCTCCCCCAAACAGTCCTAGCTATTAAATGGACTGTGGCTACTCCACCCTGATTAGCATGGTCAAGACAGTGACGTCACATACCAACCCTGGACGAATTATCTCACAGTGTTTTGCCTTTACAATGCATGCATTCCAAGGATAATCTTCCAAAGAAGATTCGCGACGAGGCAAAATAAATAGTTTTTAAAGCAAAATTGTACATGTATTTGATTTTTTTAGCAGAATGTAAAATGATCTTTTATTTTAACCTTTTGTTTTTGCTATATGCACTGAATTCCGAAATTACGTATCTTTGTCTCAGTATCATAAGCATAATTTGTAACACATTTCGGACATTTTTTTTACTTATTTCTAGTATTAATTCCTGTTGGGTAAATTGTTCAATGGTGTAAATGGTTAGATCAGCCGATTTGGGGGGGGGGGGTAAAAGGTCCGGATTCGAGTCCTGGCCCCCCGGTTGCCCTCCCTACTGGTTGAGTCGGTGTCAGTTTAATATGACCGGCTAAGGAAGGAGTCATGACATCCCTGCCCTGTCTCGTGTGTGGCAGCATATAAAATTGTTAGACGCCAGTCTTGGGGTTCGTTCAAAATATAGCCTACATTGTGCTGATGCTGGGCGTTATACCAACTCACCAACATCAACAACAGATCAGCCGGTAGTGCTTTAGTGAGATGAGCATCAGGTGCGAAATTCCAAGCCTTAGCTCGTGTCCCCATCTCTGTATAGGTTCCTTTTGGAAAACCTAGAGGATGGAAAAGTTAGGAGGGGGGGGGGGGGTTGCTGCGCAAGTAATAAAGCGTTTTCTCTCAATGGGGATCCAAGAGTCACAACACACGATCGGGCAAAATTTGTTTGTCGAATTTCAACCCCATCTAGTTGGGTCTGGGTTTCTGTAATGTGACTGTTGTTGCGTTGAAGAGTTGGTTTAACGTCCAACATCAGCACTATATAGGCTATTTTCTGGACGGACCCCAAGACTGACGTCTGACAATTCATTTTCATCTTTACACGCTAGTGGGTCATTGGGTGAGTGGGTTCGTTTTAAATAAATAACGTCCAAATAAAAGCAGTAAGGCTATGTGATGGACAAGTCCGAAGACTAACGTCTAAAAATGTGCAGGGATACCATGACTCCTGTCTCTGCCGGTCACATTATACTGACACCGACCCAACCAGAAGGGAGCGAAATCGCAAGGGCTCGAACCATGGATCTTTTGCGTCGGAAGCCGATGTTCTACCCCTGTAATGTGACAAGCTTGGACAGAAGTCCTCGTATCCCTGCACAATCTCGCGTATGGCAGCACGTGAAATTGTCAGATGCACGTTTTAGACCCGTCACCCTCTGGAATCCTTCTTTGGAACCAATGAGACGTAAAACAAGGAGATAACGTCTCTCCTTAAAACAAAGAAACAAAAAATCTGTGATGCTCTTGGCAAAGGCTTGGCCATCAGGATGGTTAACCTCCGGATTCTCCTTTACCTCATAGACTGCTTAAATTCAATGCGTTACCCCAGTTTTATAAGGTCCTTTCTAATTTTTATAGCTGAAAATTTTAGAGTATTCATTTTTTAGAAATGAGATAGAACATTGTGGACTTTGGTGCCCATCACATTTCGGCTTGTTTTTGTTGTTGAGTTGGTTTAACGTCCAACATCAGCACTATATAGACTAAATTGTGGACCGGCCCCAAGACTGACGTCTGACATTTTTATGTGCTGCCACACACGAGACAGGGCGGGGATACCATGACTCCTGTCTTAGCTGGTCACATAATACTGACATCGACCCAACCAGTAGGGAGCGCAATCGCCAGGGCTTGAATTAGGACCTTTTGCGTCGGAAGCTGATGTCCCCCACATTTCGGCAATGCCGTCTCACGATAGGAATTAGAGTTCTTACGAACTGATTTTGGTCGTTAAATTAACTCAAATACAACTACATAGTAGACGTATGAATCCAGCGCCAATGAGCTTTCAGAGAACGTCTAAGAGGCGTAATTATGTCACCCATAACCATCACGTAGTTCGTAAATCCGGTTAAGAGTTGTAAATGGAACTCTCCGGTTATTTTCGTGAGAATACAGGATATTTGACATATAGCTGTCTTGACTGTGTTTAATTTACAGGTCTACTCCCTTACGATAATGATTATGTCTTCCTCTCTTTATCTTTATTTCTTTATTTCTTTCTCTATTTTCCTCAAAGTCTACTTTCCTCTAAGTCTGTCTATCTCTCTCTCGCTATCTCTCTCTCTCTCTCTCTCTCTCTCTCTCTCTCTCTCTCTTTCTCTATCCAGTATACGCATGTCACACATATATCAGTCTGTTTATCTCTATCTCTCTCCGACGCAAAAGTTCTGGATTCGAGCCCTGGCGACTTCGCTCCCTACTGGTTGAGTCGGTGTCAGTTTAATATGACTGGTTGAGACAAGAATCATGGTATCCCCGC
>RQTK01000125.1:111319-131573 GCA_003991915.1 Elysia chlorotica | reverse complement strand
ACCCTCTCCCCCTTCACCCCCCCCCCCCAAACCGCCGAGTTTGAGTTGTTTACTCAGATATTTGTCGATATCCGCCGTCAGACCTATTACGCTATATCGTGGATGGGTTCCAAGACTGATATATGACAATTTTAAGTCCCGCTGTACTGAGATGTAAGCGATACCATGAATTCTGTTCTGTTTCACCTAGTCACATTTTACTGAGATAAGCCAAATCAGTGAGGGGTTGAAGTCGTACAAGTACCACACATTGAGAGGGCTGTAAACGTGTTAGTTCATTACTCATGAGACTTGCAAATACCACACAAAGAGAAGGTTTTGGAGCTGTCATTCCTTACAGTTATAGGACTTACAAATGCCACACAGAGAGAAGGCTTTTATCATTCCATAAAGTTATAGGACTTACAAATACCGCACAAAAAGAAGGCTTTGATCATTCCTTAAAGTTATAGGACTTACGCATGCCGCACAGAGAGAATGCTTTGATCATTCTTTACAGTTATAGGACTTACACATGCCACACAAAGAGAAGGCTTCGAAGGTATCATTCCTTACAGTTATAGAACTTACACATGCCGCACAGAGAAAAGGCTTTTATCATTCTTTACAGTTATAGGACTTGCAAATGTCACACAAAGAGAAGTCTTTGATCATTCCTTAAAGTTATAGGACTTTCAAATGCGGCACAAAGAGAAGGCTTTGGAGCTGCCATTCCTTACAGTTATAGGACTTACAAATGCTGCACAAATTATAGAGTAGGCTTTGGAGCTGTCATTCCTTACAGTTATAGGACTTAAACATGCTGCACAGAGAAGGCTTTGATCATTCTTTACAGTAATATGACTTACAAATGCTGCACAAATTAAAGAGTAGGCTTTGGAGCTGTCATTCCTTACAGTTATAGGACTTACACATGCCGCACAAAGAGAAGGCTTTGATCATTCCTTAAAGTTATAGGACTTACAAATGCCACACAAAGAGAAGGCTTTGGTCATTCCTTAAAGTTATAGGACTTACACATACCGCACAAAGAGAAGGCTTTGATCATTCCTTAAAGTAATAGAACTTACACATGCCGCACAAAGAGAAGGCTTTGATCATTCCTTAAAGTCATAGAACTTACACATGCCACACAAAGAGAAGGCTTTGATCATTCCTTAGAGTTATAGGACTTACACATGCCGCACAAAGAGAAGTCTTTGATCATTTCTTACAGTTATAGGACTTACACATGCCGCACAAAGAGAAGTCTTTGATCATTTCTTACAGTTATATGACTTACACGTGCCGCACAGAGAGAAGGCTTTGATCATTCCTTAAAGTTATAGGACTTACACATGCCACACACAGAAAAGGCTTTTATCATTCCTTAAAGTTATAGGACTTACAAATACCGCACAAAAAGAAGGCTTTGATCATTCTTTACAGTTATAGGACTTACAAATACCGCACAAAGAGAAGGCTCTGATCATTCTTTACAGTTACATATTACCGCACAAAGAGAAGGTTTCGATCATTCTTTACAGTTATATGACTTACAAATGCTGCACAAATTAAAGAGTAGTCTTTGGAGCTGTCATTCCGTACAGTTATAGGACTTACAAATGCCGCACAAAGAGAAGATTTTGATCATTCCTTAAAGTTATAGGACTTACACATGCCGCACAGAGAGAAGGCTTTGATCATTCTTTACAGTTATAGGACTTACACATGCCACACAAAGAGAAGGCTTCGAAGGTATCATTCCTTACAGTTATAGAACTTACACATGCCGCACTCAGAGTTCTCAGCATCCACCTCAGAGTTCTCAGCATCCACCTCAGAGTTCCCAGCATCCACCTCAGAGTTCCCAGCATCCATCTCTGAGTTTCCAGCATCCACCTCAGAGTTCCCAGCATCCACCTCAGAGTTCCCAGCATCCACTCACAGTTCCCACTGAGAACTCTGAGTGGATGCTGGGAACTCTGAGGTGAATGCTGGGAAGTCTGAGTGGATGCTTGGAAGTGGAAACTCAGAGATGAATGCTGGGAACTCTGAGGTGAATGCTGGGAACTCTGAGGTGAATGTTGGGAACTCTGAGGTGAATGCTGGGAACTCTGAGGTGGATGTTGGGAACTTTGAGACTGACACGGATGTTGGGAACTTTGAGACTGACATGGATGTTGGGAACTTTGAGACTGACATTGATGCTGGGAACTTTGAGACTGACATGGATGTTGGGAATTTTGAGGCTGACATGGATGTTGGGAACTTTGAGACTGACATGGATGCTGGGAACTCTGGGGGGAGAGTGGGTTTAGCTGGAAGCCAGGTGGTCATTATTTTTCAGGAAGTTTTGGTTTGCGTTGGTTGTTTGTTTTTTTTTCAAGCTTGAGTTTGAGTGTAAGTTTGTTGTTTAGCGTCCCACGTCAGTACTTTATAAACCATGTTGTGGATGGGTCCCAAGACTGACGTCTGATTGTTTTATGATTGTGCTGTCACACGGAGACAGTGTGAGGATAAGAGAGCTATGCTCATAACTTGTAATGTCGCACTGTTTGCCCAATGCACTGTTAGTCTAGAACAAAATTCCCTTGAGGATCAATAAAGTTCATCTATTCGTATCTTATCGTATCTTATCTTTATTATATACAATGATCTCTGTCCCAGCCGATCTCATTATACTAACACCGACCCAAAACCCTGAATTTGGAAGGGTAACATTGAAAGACACCTGTAATAAGAGGGAAAAAGTCCAGCTATGTATATGTACAATGAAGCTACACTCGACATATCAGTTCCAATTAGTGGATAGGATGGGATGATTTTCAGATCGTAACTATGCGATCAGGGTTTTGGTCGCTAATAGTAAAAAGTTGTTCTCAAAATCTTGTCAGATGCCTTCATTAAAATAGTTACTATCAGAAACTAGATCTAATGGCTTTGTTGTGTTTTTTGGTTTATTAACGTTCATCGTAAGCAACTACACCTAGGCAATGGGTGCGAACTGGTGAAAGTACTAGAGCGTTAGTCTCCCATTCAGGAGGTATCCGGTTCAATACCAAAAAACGGACAAAATCCATTTGTCCCACTTCGTTCCCTGCTGGTTGTATCGGTGTCAGTACAGTTCAAACCGGCTGAAACAGTAGTTCTGGTATACCTACACTATTGTGTTGGTATTCCTACACTATTGTGTGGCAATGCGTAAAGTTGCTAAACATTAGTCTGGGGATCCGTCGTCATATAAGATCTTTCTTGGAACTTAAAATACTCATAACTAGGAGAGAGCTTTTCATCTACACGAAGTATAAATGCATTTAAATTGAAAAAAAAAACTATTATATATAAATATATACATGTATACATAATTATACATATATAAAGGAGGGGTTTTTTCCATCTACAGGAGGGGCAAAAAGAAATATAATTTCTCTCGACATTTTAATGAATCATTTTTTTTTATTTAAAGTGTTTTAAATGTCTTATTGTCTTTTTCGCGAGACTATCAAGAGATAACAACATCTGCTATTAATATTTTAATAGATACTAATATACTCTTATATCATTAATAGATGGATGCTGGGAACTCTGAGGTGGATGCTGGGAACTCTGAGGTGAATGCTGGGAACTCTGAGGTGAATGCTGGGAACTCTGAGGTGGATGCTGGGAACTCTGAGGTGGATGCTGGGAACTCTGAGGTGGATGCTGGGAACTCTGAGGTGGATGCTGGGAACTCTGAGGTGGATGCTGGGAACTCTGAGATGGACGATGGGAACTCTGAGGTGGATGCTGGGAACTGTGAGGTGGATGCTGAGAGCTATGAGGTGGATGCTGGGAACTGTGAGGTGGATGCTGAGAGCTGAGATGGATACTGGAACTCTGAGGTGGATGCTGGGAACTGTGATGTGATGCTGAGAACTCTGAGGTGGATGCTGGGAACTCTGAGGTGGATGCTGGGAACTCTGAGGTGGATGCTGGGAACTCTGAGATGGATGCTGGGAACTGTGAGGTGGATGCTGGGAACTCTGAGGTGGATGCTGGGAACTCTGAGGTGGATGCTGGGAACTGTGAGGTGGGTGCTGGGAATTCTGAGGTGGATGCTGGGAACTCTGAGGTGGATGCTGGGAACTCTGAGGTGGATGCTGGGAACTCTGAGGTAGATGTTGGAAACTTTCAGATGGATGCTGGAACTGGAAATTCTGAGGTGGAAGCTGGGAACTGTGAAATGGATGCTGGAAAATATGAGATGGATTGTTCGGAATTCTGAGGTGGGTGAATTCTGAGATAGATGCTAGGAAGTAGAAACTCTTACATGAATGCTGGGAAAGTTAGTCCTACTTTGAAAGTACTGGGATGATCAGGCTTGTGTGTGCCAACCCAAGGTGTTCAATATACAAGTAGTTGCTCTAGAGATGGTATTGCTCACCACTTAGTAATTGCTCACCACTTAGTAAGGCATTAGATCTGTTATATCGCATTAAATAGTAATGGTGTGCGCTTTATATGGCGAATTGCACAGTGCACAGTGCATAGTTGTTTTCATCCCCTTAAATCCGATGCTCATCTTAATCGGGTCTCGATTACAGGGAAGAAAACTCAAATTGAGGTTCAAAATTCGGTGCCTCAAATTGATCTAGATCTGGATATTACTTTCTTCACAAATATTTATAGATACAAAAGGAACATATCTTTATGAAAACTAAGTACTCTGTTGACGAGTAGATTTGATATATGTGTAAATAATGAAATTCGGATTATAACTCCTAAGCTGAGCACGAATGTTTTTTTTACAAACTGGTCGTTTTAAAGCACCGAATGTAAAATCAAGTATTTAAATCTTTTTTTAAACGCGTTCTGTATTCTGACCTCGCACACTGAGCTACCGTGTAGCGTAATTGTATACATAGAGGAATATTATTAAGTTTATGCAGGGATACTGGAATCCGCGAGGCAATATGAGTGGCAGTCACAATTGTATCTAGCAGACATTAAAAAACTGTAAGGGGTTTTAAGCTCTGTGTTTCTTGTAGAATCCGATACGGAGCTAGCAGTAAAACCTGTCAGTGAACCGAGCTATCACCTCTTATATATGTAGTCACAAATAGTAGCCATAGAGACGTCCTTGGCTGAGATGTCAGTGTGATCAATATTAGGCCAGATGTAAGTGGTTTCATTCGAACTTTGAATTCAGGAACTTTTGAAACTTGGTTGAGAGTAAAGCAAACAAGCAGATCGTGGCACTACAGAAGCTGAGAAAATGGTTGTCTTGTTGAGAAACATCCAATAGAATTTGAAGAAGGTAGTTCTTCCTTCTGGTCTCTTGAGTCACGTGGCTTTAGTCACACCCATGAGGGATGAATAGTGAGTGAGGGGAGAGCAGAGGGAGGGATGCTACCATTCGGAATCGGTTCTTTGTGTCTAACAGTAGAAGCCTTGTGACAGCGGCGCCCAGAGTGATGACGACGACGACATGTAACAAAACCTGCAGCGGCGTCCAATCATAACTCTATCCTTAACTTATGGAGCCAATGAGCGATCAGAAAACGACATACCCAAGGGGCGTGGTTATGTCATCCACATCGTCGTGTGAATGGCAAAGTCTGTAGTAGAACCTCGCACGTGGATCAGTCAAAAGCGCTTTTTTAATAAAAGATGTTATATAACTTTGACGTTTTTTCACAACACGTTTGTTTGTTGTTGTTTTTTCGATTCCATCGGTCTAGGTTGACATTCTCAGTTCTCTGTCCATTAACTATTCTGCACCAAACTTCGATTAGCGCTTACGACACGTAACATTGCACTTTTCATTTGGCTTTTTGTTCATGCTTTTTTTCCGTAAGACAAGTGCAGAAAAGCTCGTTTGAGAGAAGCACTGAGTTTTTTTTCCCTCCTCAATTGTGTGACTTTTTATATAAAGATCCTTCAGATTTTAAAAGCATGAGGGGAAAGGGGGGGGGGGGGTGTTATCGTTACACAAATAGGGGAACAAAATTGCTTGTGGGTTGGTTGTTTTTTTTTTTTCCGTAAGACAAGTGTAGAAAAGCTCATTTGAAAGCAGCACTGAGTTTTTTTTTTCTCCTCTCTCATGTGTGTGTGGGTTTTTTTTAGATAAGATCCTTCTAGAAGGTTGCTGTTATTGTTGGTGGTGGTGGTGGTGGTGGTAGTGATTTATTGTTCAATATCATCGTAACCTCGTTTGTGTCATGTCGCATCTCATCTCTAAAATACTTTAACTCTAGATCATTAGTGTTTTATAAATAAGATAGGATGCGCCTATTGTAACCGATGTGAAATTTTTGTTGACAAATTCGACTTCTGTTGACAGAGGGTTACAAAGAACAAATAATCGACGATTCGGACGACCAAGTTGCCTGTCGCCATATAAGACTCTTCTAACGAACCTTGGAAACGTAAACCTAGAAGACGATCAATTTGAAAGCTGAGAAGAAAGGGGAAAAAAAATATTCTTCGTTGCGTTTTGCCCTCAATTTTTAATATTTGATATTTTGACAGCTCTGTAAACAGATCTGTAGATTATATCACTTTCATGCATTATTACAATATTCTTTGATATTGAAGATTGTCATAATATCCTTTAGGAAACTCTTTTGCACAAAATTGTAGAGAAAAATGTTAAATTTCTGTTGCACCGCTCTTATGTGTTATATTAGTGACTTGTGTTATAAATTCAGAAAGATGTTCAAGTCAGTTTGCAAAGTCGTTTTGCCCGGGTGTTCATTCAACATGTAACACTAGACTAACTTTAATCGTTGAATTTTAAACCACCATGAGTCATTAGTTTGCCTGTGATTATTGTGGCATGAAAAATAGCCCAAACGCATTTTCTCGCTCACGTTTTATGCCTCGAGACTAGCGGGGAAATTTTCGAGAAAATGGTCAAATGGTCGATTTACGAAAGCAGGCGTGTGCTCCAAACAATAACCTTGAATAGACGGGCCTAGTGCTATAACCGTTTAAATCTTTAAGGCGTCGGTGCTTTCTAACACGTTTACCTCCAAGTCAAAGGCCATTATCTCTCTGTCGCACAGTATTTAACACCACTGTGTCCAGGGCCCTTATTCCACTGTCCAACATAAAGCAGTAAGGTCCATTACCTGGAGGGATGTTTCTCTCTCTCTCTGCCCAGTATACGCGTGTCATTAATTATTACCAACGCCCGTTGTCCAGTTAACTTTCCTTTCCGAAAGTTCCATCACGTTTTACAAATTAATTATTGAGGTGAAGGGGACTGGACGAAAGCTATTTTTGTTACCGCACAGTGGTTGACTTCAAACCGAATACAACACAAACAGACTATCCGACATAACAATCTCTATTTTATCTGTACAGTATTTGCGGAGTGCTCTGTTTTGTACCCCTGCGTGTTTTCTCAACGCCTGCTCAGGGGGGGAGGGGGGGGGCGCGGTGGCCTGGTTTAGAACATCTGCTTCCGACACAAAAGGTCCGGGTTCGAGCCCTGGCGATTGCGCTCCCTACTGGTTGGGTCCGTGTCAGTATAATGTGACCGGCTGAGGCGGTCATGGCATCCCCGCCCTGTCTAGTGTGTGGCAGCAAAAAAAAATTGTCAGACGTTAGTCTTGGGGCTCGTCCACAATATGGTCTATACAGTGCTGATGGACGTTAAACCAACCCAACAACTCAACAACAACGCGTGCTCTGTACAGTGTACATGTCCACCTGAGGTCATCCGTCTTGAAGTCAACTGTCCGAGGACAGCCAGATTGAAGTGATGTATGCTGCTGTGTCAAAGGAGGCCAACGCCTGGTACTCCTGCATAATGAGTGTTTTCATCTTCACATTATGAAAGCGATAAATCGGTTGGCGCTGTATATCTACATGTTTTAATCCTTCAACCAACTTCAATTTGCAGGCAACAAATTACCTGCCTCAGTAGGCCTTTCTCGTTCAAGCGCAACCTTGCAGCACTTGTTGATTTTAATTCCTGTTGAGTCCTCCACATTCTTGACCCAACTTATTCGCCTCCTTCCTCTATCTCTCATGCCTTCCACCATACCCTCTACGATCTGAGATCTCTTGATACTAGTTCTAGAATGTCTTTTCAGGCTTTTGGCGTACCATGGTGACGTATTCCTTTATGCTACTTCAAACTGTTCCAACGAGAAGGCCGCCCTTATAAACCAAAGTGACTTTGTAATCTGTGTCTAAACGGAAATTCACCCACGTTCGAAAAGAACGGTGATAAAAGATAAGACATCCGAACCGCACCTTCCATAGATTTTTTATATTAACCAAAAAAATTATATTTTTACAAAAATATATTTATTATACTGTATGCGGTTTTCACGATTACTGTAGGCAAAAAAAAGATACAAAACTGAATAGTTTTCACGTAAAGCTTCATAGATGGTCTATTAATGCAAAAACACCCATGCCTAAGGCAAAAAAGGGTCGCCCTGATACGCCGGCGTGTAGACTTATAATCATGTACAGGAAAATCCACAAAAGCTGAACCTCTCGGGGATAAAATAACAGTTATTATTAATTTTTATCCCATGTTTATACAGTCATGAATAATAAAACAGTGACTTAAAAAAAAATGGTGCCTCAGAGATAGTTTTATAAAGCCATGGTGAATCTTAAACGGGGTTTATCATAAGCGGAGTCCACTGTTATACATTAAGTACATTGCACTAGACAGGACTTCTAATCAGTCAGTCAGTTTCTTCTCTTTCCAGAGGTTGGATGCCATGGTCTTCCATCTTTCTTGTTCAAGCGCAACCTAGCAGCACTCCTTGATTCTAATTCCAGTCGAGTCCTCCACATTCTTGACCCAACTTATTCGCCTCCTTCCTCTACCTCTCGTGCCTTCCACCATACCCTCTACGATCTTCTTCTGCAATAAATTGTGCCTCTAATGAAATGCCAAATAAAGCATGGTTAGGTGTATGTATTTTTTTACACTTTTTTCGCTGAGTTGAGTTGAGTTGAGATGGGTTGGTGTAACGTCCAACATCAGCACTATATAGGCTATATTGTGAACGGGACCAAGACTGACGTCTGACAATTTTATGTGCTGCCACAAACGAGACAGGGCGGCGATGCCATGACTCCAATCTCAGCCGGTCACATTAAACTGATATTGACCAACCCGGTAGGGAGCGAAATCACTAGTGCTCGAATCCAGTCCTTTTACATTGGAAGCCGATGTTCTACCCCAGGGCCCAGTTTCCAGTGCAAGATCTCTGTTTAGCGCTGTTGGCAGGATTGTTTTAAGTCAATTAAAATGAAAATAAGCTTTTTTGCCCTATAAGCAGGAACGTATTAATTGTCTCTTCATAGGATATGACCAAAGAAACTCCAGTGAGCCGACAGGATCTGTAGTGACAAGGGTTATTATGAACAAATGTTAAAAAGAGATTTGTTTGTTATTTCAATGGTATGGAATGTTCAGTTACTATCTTTTTCAGCTGTTTATGATGATGATCATTTAACCTGATTGAGCTTCTCTTCCTCAAATATCTGCAGTTGCAGAGGTACATGTATTCATTTCACGAGTATTACACATCATAAAAAGAATAATTTGATTGACTAGAGAAGTAGAGTATGGAATAGAACCTTGTAATTAAAAGCTACATTATCTCTTGTTTATTATACAATAAATCTTGAAAAGTTGAAGCTCGGCAAGTTGCTTCTCTTTTTCCCATAATCTCGTTACCATACCAATGTTGGCTTTGCAAAATAGGTCAAACTTCTGTCAGTCAGTGTTTTAAAAAGATTTGGAAAATAATTGGGCTTCAGTGTACAATCTTGCGTCAGCAAGTAAAAATTTGACAATAAGAAAAAATTGATATAATGAATAAGATTTTGAAATACCCATAATTACTTCATTCATTTTATTCATTTTGTATAATTATTTTTCAAAATCAATAAACAAGTAATGAATTAACTTACTTTTGATTCACCAAACACTAATCGTAAGATCGTTCATCTTAGGAAAACACAGATCATTTTCTAAAATATAATAAAATGAGAAATATGAATGTCGAAAAATGATTTTAAAAAATATTGGTTAATGCATTGTTTAAAAATTGATCATATTTACAAAGTACACATCAGGACACAAACATTACTGAAAAATATGTTGCAACTTAATTAGATTTGGCGTAAACCTTTCCTATATCTTATTCCTGACGAACCTAAAGAAATATGAATGACTGAAACACATGCACAAAAACACACACACAATCTGTTAGATTTTACATCAACTAAATAATCTTTAAAATGATTAAAAATCAATGCATGAATGTACATGTCCTTTATGAACACCAAGCCACCAAAGCTACACTAAAAACACACACAAGTAAAATGATTGTCACTATTATCAGTATCATGAAAGGAAGTTAGTTTCTAAATTGAATGCTTATACTAATTTTAGAAAAACAAACTGAAAAAAGAAGTTGTTGAAAATCATGTCTACATTGTGGGTGTGAGACTGTTAATTTTTTTACTTTATTTCACATCATTGGAATTGTGCACTGTGTCTTAACTCTGCTTCTGATAGAACTCATATAATTATAAATATATAAAAGGATAGAATGAGAAATAAGTTCTCACAATAAACTGAGAATTGCAAATTGCACATGACTGCGACATTGTGTCGTTAACTAACGCTATCTTACTGTATGATCAGTATAAATCCATTCAGCTATCTATATAAATTCATTCATAGACTGCTCATAATATCCACTCATCCACAAGCATAAACGTACACTTTCCTGTATAAATCAAAAATTTTGCCTGCATAAAAATCCATTTATTTTATGTGTCTAAATGACAAGTATGGTTCAACCATACCAATTAGGTTCTATCACCGTCAATTGTAAATATAGAAGTAGCAATTATATGTATAAGTATTTATAGAATCAAAGTTTAGGTTTTAGTAAAGGTTTATGTAGAAAATGAACACAAAATCTCTAATACTTTACAACAAAGTATGGTCCGCTTGTTAAAAAACTTGTGGTCCGAGACACAACACAAACACCCAGCAGAAGGTACATCTTAAGACAAATATCTCTTGGGTTAAGATAATAATCACAATAATGGAACAAACAGGCCTAATTATGATCGCACACATAAATTCTCAAAGACTTGTTATTTCTATATACAACAACAAAGAAGTATGAGTCATAACAACACCCAAGCATAAACTCTAAAAAGACATTTAGGGTCAAACGTCTCGTTTGTTTGATAAATAGTTGTCAATAACCATATCCCCAATAGAAGGATGTCCTAATATCTCAGATATATGTCATTTTGACATAAGCATAGACAATCACCATAAGAATAGATAACTAATGTGTTTGTTGTATCAGTTTCTATATCATGCTAAAGCTAATCATTAAAATTTGCCAATTTGTTTTAACGAACCAAAGAAAAACAATAGAAGAATGTGTCCTTCCAACACAGGAATAAATCATTCTTCTTTTCTTTTTGTCTCAAAATCACAACCACTAAAAAATGAGTTTTAGTTGTAGTCGAGTTGGTTTAACCTCCAACATCAGCACTATATAGGCTATATTGTGGACAGGACCCAAGACTGATGTCTGACAATTTAAGTGCTGCCACATACGAAACAGGGCGGGGATACCATGACTCCTGTCTCAGCTGGTCACATTATACTAACACCGACCCAACCAGTAGGGAGCGAAATTGCCAGAACCTTTCTGTCCCAGGATCACCTCATCCCCACTAAAAAATGAGACTCACCATTCAGCTAAGTCAGTGGCGATACACAAACAACAAAACTGGAACACTCCGCGCTTTAGCAAGGCGCATCCGACAAGCTGCCATCAAGTAAAATCATGAGAGCCAGGGTACTATACTGGCTACACACAGAGAGCCAAACACACATCTAGAAAATGCACGGTCCTCTTTATGGCTCACAGAAAAATGTAATGCCCAGTACATTTTCAGCAATATAATCAAAAATTTTCTTTTGTTCTCCAAGTAAATCCTAATTTCACAGAAGTTTTATTTATACCAGCTCAGGTAATTTTCAACTGTATGACACAGGCTTATACTACCCGTCCACCCCTGTCCCGCACAAACCCAACCTCTTTTTTTTTTTTTTTTTTTTTTTTTTTGTGTGAAATCAAATCAACTTTCTACAGACCAACTAAACATGTGGTTTTACAGCTAAAATGGAATTGTATGAAATGAAAAGATGAAAAGAACACTTATAAACCACCAAGAGAGCCACAGGGCTAGAGGCTATGTTGCTTCTGGCAGGCTTGAATCTGTGTCTGTGTCTGATGAAGTTTTTCTCTTTTTCTCCGCATCGCTTCCAACGTCAGACACTTTACGCTTGGCTGCCGGCTGCAATGCAAAATGAAATAGTAAAATTTTTTATGCATTAAGATCATCCTCATGGTGCTGTGTCATTTTGCTTTAGTGTAAATGCCACTCAACATCTCGCTGTCCTTGTATTTGACACGTTGGTTTCTGTCTACCTTTCGCTCTATTTCCTTTCATCTTTCAAATTGTAATAAATATTTTGTTCTAAATTATGTCTGCACATGACATGACGAACAAATCTTTTTGGAAGAGATTTAATCCTCAAGTGTTCTATTCATATAAAGATAATATATTTCTATTATGTTAATTGATACAACCTTTGTTATTCCGGTATGCACTGTATAAATATTATGATCTTTTACTAGGCCTTCGTATAACTAACAGGAGAACTATCTTTTTGGCAAAGGTATTAAAAAAAGTCAACTAATTTTTAAAGTAAAATACCCAAAACAAAATTGTGATGGATGCAAAAGCTCAATTAAAAATGTGTGTCCTCGATTCAGTGTCGCCATCATAGGACAGGGATATCAACTGGATCAATCTTTTACTGAATGCTTAAAGCTGCAAAGCATATTGAATCATCAGGGCTCATGACAGCAACAACGTAAAAAACATAACAAGGTAAAATTAGTGTACCTTCCTAATACAATTAGATCTGTAGTATGCTTACTTGTATTTCAGTGAGCTAAGGTAATGAGTAAGGGAGGGAGGGGGGGAGGCGTAGCCCAGGGGAAGTGCATCAGCTTCCAACACAGGAGGTCCATAGTTCGAGCCCCTACTGATTGGGTCAGTGTTGGTATAATGTGACTGAAGTTCCAAGTAATCTGGTCAGGGGTCCTGTTTGCTGTGTAAGACATTTCTTAAGAATTTCAACTAGGAGAGAGCTTTGCTCTCTCTTAACAAAAGTGGAGCAAAATCACACCAACCATGATTTTAAAGGTTAAAAACTTAACGGATGAACGGGTGGATCTTGAATAGTACTAATTCGGAATGCCAAGAAGATCAGTTTTTTCCTTTACGACTACAAGACTACTTTGCAATAAAATAGAAAATGTAATAGAACAACAAGGTCTATATTATGCTTAATAGGAAAGAATTCATTTTTATGGCATCCATCCTCAGCTTCCCAATCCCCCTTTTTTTAAACTAAAACTATATAAATTAAACTTTTCTCATGGCATGATTCACTATTTTGGAGAATTTTCAAACAGTTTCAAAAGATAACAGCTTTGCTATTTATTTTTTCCGGCATGGAAGGTGTGCAGATAAATACAAAGAGGTGCTAGCACAAGTGTATTTCGATGCGCACAACAAGTGTGCAGAAGATGGGAAAAGGTTTAAGAGAGGATGAGGAAAACTAGCTATTATCTTACAGCAGCTGGGGGTCCCATGTTTTCCGCCTCGGGATACATCAACGCGGTCGCCTTCGCCTTCATGGCTTCATCCTGAAAGACGCAAGACAGATGGACATCAAGTACAATGAATGTTACAGGCAACAACAGCCCCAAAAAATACTGTGAAACAATAGACTAAAAGGTTGCCACTAGTGACTAAATAACATAAGTCAATACATCACATTCCAGCGTTCCTTGGAAAAATATTATTAAGTACAATTGAAACAAATAAAGGTTGTATAATTTCAAACAATATATACAAATACAATTTTATCTTTGACTATGATCCTCTTTTTAAGAAAACTGTCTGACAATTCTCACAGTTATGGCTACTGCAATAGAAACAGGAGGTTTCGTGCTAAGATCAGTAGCTCAAATAGAATTTGATGTCCCTAGATTGTTGACCATCATACATCCAATATAAAGATCAAATTACAGTAGCAAAGAATTTTCAATAAACATATGTCAGGATACACCATTTAGAAAAAGTTAACGTGATTTATATGTAAAATTAACCTATATACGTTGACAAAGCCCAAAACATATTTCCAAATCGGATGAATTAAGTTGACCTTACCTTACTTTACTTAAGCATTTAGAATGTGCAGGCTATAAGAGCTTCGACCAGCCCAGCTCAGAGCACTCACCTGAAGCCAGGGGTGGGCCAGAACCTCATCAAATGTCAGACGCTTTGTGGGGTCCACGACCATCATCTTCTTCATCAGATCAATAGCTGTAAGATAGATAAAAACAAAGGAATCAGCCACTGATAGGATGATAAGGGCAGAAAAAGACGGAAAATATAGCATTGACTCACACTGGTATCTGCTCAAACCAAACCCTCATGGACAAATTCTAAATGAACAGTGGGTTTATCTAAGAATTTGTAACTGAGGAATCTCATTTATTAAAAACACCCACATCTTTTGACCTATTTATTTTATCAGTCTAAGAAGGATAATTTGTATTCAAATCTTTCTTCTGTCATTACTCCTGTGACTTTGAATAGACAACCCTTAAAGCTCCTTGTAAATTGCATAATTATTCCGTATTTTGTAACCTGTTTCTGAGACATCCTCCCAGTACTGCTGTGGGAAAGAGTAGTGGCCCCCCATTATCTGTTTTGGTAGATCCATGTCTTTGCGTTCATCGGAGAAGGGAGGGTAACCAGACAGCCTGAGAGGGGAGAAATGTACGTTATTAATAATGGACAACTTTCAGATTCTGATGAGGTTGTTTTTTTTACCCCTTCTTCCAAAAGGCATTAAGACTATGTTTCTTTAAGAGAGTATAAGGGCTAAAGAGCTTAGTGGTCAACAGCATGATGGACATAACTATCCAAGCAGTGCAAAAAATACAACAGAGAGAGGGCAGTAAAAGCCCACTCTTGCCTCTCATTTTAGAAAACAAAAAATACACTAGACAGAAGGCTACTTCCACTGGTTGCAAAAATGTATCACCTCTCTGCCCAATCTTCAATAAATGCAAAGTGCTCTTGCCTTGTTTTGCTGTGTTGCATTATTTTCCAAAGGATAAGTAAGTTTAAAAAAGTGTCGTTTTTTTTTTATTTTGTTAAACTCATAAATTCCACTACACACAAAATATCTTGAAATCTGCAATTAATCCTAGTATATTTTCACGTATTCATCTTTTCTTTAAGGATCTCCTTTCATAAATTTCATTCTCTTAAGCGTAGTAAAGAGGATTTTTGTAAGCCTATTAATGAACAGAAACAAAGTTCTTAATTTCTACGTATTTCATTAGCAGACCTGCCAACCTAAATTTTCTCTTGGAGTAATATCAGCTGCCATAGAGAGTAATTTTTGGAACTTGGTAGTAATAAAATGCCGGAAACATACACACGCGGTGTGAGACTCCTTGACCAACTTAAACAGTAAAACCTATAAAGAATATGCCTAAGTAATACTACTAGTTTTTACGAGGATATAAAGGTAAAAAATTAAATGTATTACCTCTTGATATTTATAACTAGAGATAATCACATGTCTCCAAGCCCAAAGAGGTTTGGAGGAGTATAGAAAATGAATTTAGTAAAATTATTTAAATAAAGGGCCACTAGTGGTGAATTGAAAATTAAATATGGTTCATGGGTGCACAAATTGTGAAACTATATATAAAAACTAAAAGATTTAATGCAGGAAAAAACACTTAATTTAATTAACCATGGAGATACATGAAAGGAGACATTCTGTTTACAAACCCTCTTACAATGGTATATGTCATTGAGAGCCAAAGATAAATAAAGTTAACTGTTAGTGAACCTTGTCAATGTAAAAGAAAACACTGATTTGTACATCCAACTGTTCAGTAATTGAATCTAGTGTAAAAAATCGAGATTAAGATGATCTTGATATCAGATGATCTTCCTTCAGACGAACTGTGAATCATTAACCTGTCAGTGCTACATGGCAAAGCCTTAAGAATGTCTTGAAAGTTAATTCCCTATTAGATTCTAAAGAAGAAACAAAGTTCTTAGTTTCTGCGTATTTGTTTCATGTGAACGACATAATAACCTAGTTGAGCTTCATTTTGGTTAAAACGATCAACACTAGAAACCCCGCTTTCTCCCTATTTCTTGCAACTAGATCTAATGAACAATCAGCCACTACACTACACATACATGTACTTTCGGTTTCGTTTTAAAAGTGAATTTTGACTGGTGCATTGAACATTCTGTTGATTCCAAGAAAATGGTCGCGGGGTTATAAACGTAGCCAATATAGCCTATTTAAAAGATTGAAGAAAAAAAATCATGCTATAACTTAATTTCTCCTCATAAGACCTTCAGTACAATACAATGTACAATTTTCTCGACTGCGTATCCCAGTTGCATGAAAATCTTTGGTTTAATAAGGAAAGATTTAGATCTATCCGCCGACAACTAGGCTACGGTCATTACATGTAATATATTATACGCGGACAGGGGCGTGTGAAGTCCAACCCGCCATGTGTCATCAAGCGAGGCAACCTTCCATGCAGATTGGTGGCTTCTGCATCCCTACCTCAGATTATTGCGAGCATAAAAGGGCCACACTCTAAAATCTGAGGCGGAGTCACTCCTTTCAAGGTACCTTATCGCTTGCATGTGGGCGCAACATGCACATCCCTATGCACTGATCACAAGCACCAGTGACATAGAGTCGGGTCATAGACCACAGGAACATGAAGCACCGTGACTGATTACTACTACCTAGCCCACATAACGTTTAACTGAAAGCTTATATGAAATACGATGGAAAATCCAAACTAAAAAAACTTACAATGGTCAAGGTCAAAAACATTGATCAATGCAAATTGATGCTTTGCAATGCAAAAAACAACTTTGTTTTACAATATTGAACACAACCCAAACGAAAAATAAATACCGGACGTTAGTATACATAAAGCTGACTATCGATATGCGGTAAATCAAACTACATGTATAAAACTAGTGGTAATAGTAATGGTATTGAAAAAGTGAAAACGAAAATACCTAATAATCGAATAAGTAATATCGATAGTGTGAATGAAGTCTATTTTCTTGAGACCAAATAAACTGAACCAGTGGCTAGAAGTTAAGATTATAGATAGTACTATTTTCAACTCGGCGTAATATATGACAAGGACCGGGCGTAATATAACAAGGACCGGGCGTAAAGCGTAATTTGCCGCGTTTGGGCGTAATAAATTATGTGTACGCTCCGCTGCCCGCAGTCAGGAGAATCTCCGGTGCCAGATAGGACGGTGTGCCGCAGAACGTCTTCATCATCGATCCAGCGTCCACAAATTTGGACAGGCCAAAGTCTGTTACCTGAGATGGCAGAAATAAAAATACAACACCATATTTTCTTACCTGAGATAGGGCATAATAGAAATATTGAATTTCAGATTTTATTAAAATTTCAATACATTTAAAAGCGACAATAAATGAGTTTCTTGGAAACATCGCTCTATAACTGTATATATTGTACAACTAAAAACAAAAACATTGTCAGAGGGCTAGCACAATGGCATATCTCTGGGGTCGGTTTTTTTTTGTTTTTATAAGTTTTTTGTTGTTGTTTTGAGATCATAGAAAATGTTGTTTTTTTTTATTATTAGTGCAAATGTGCTTTTGTTTTTCTTTAGTTCTTTGGAAATAAATCGCCCATTTCAATTTTATTTTCTCCATGAGATATAATTATAACAATTTAACAAACACAAACGATATTCCAATTTCTATATCATCATAATGCAGAAAGGTTGAAAAGGGCCTATTTCCTTTTTTTTTTTTTTTTCAAGCAGACAACATATTGAAAAAAAAAATATTTAACTAACTAGACCTTTCTAAATGTATTCTTCTTGGGTGAAAACTGGCACCTAACATATGTAAAATATTTATATTAGTAGACCTCTAGACTATTGTGCATGACTAAAAAAGTCATGACATCACAAAAGGGTGGAAAAGTGTCTTCAAGAATATGAGAGACTACATATGTAATTTTGTAATAGTAGCCTTAACTACATAGATCCACTCACACTCAAGAATCTAGGCTTACAGAAGAACTAAGGGTTGATCTCTCAACCCTTGAAGACCATTAATGCCTAAAAAGATTTTTACTTAAATGGTAGACCTAAAAAGGAAAATTTGTGGACATCGAGCTAAAGGAGGAAAAGTAGGAGGAATACGGAGGAAAAGGTGGAAAAAGTAGCAGCAAGATAAAAATCGCGGATTTCCAGGGAACCCTGAAGATTATGATCACAGCTAAATGGCAGATATCTTTGAGATATGATGTTCTGCTTACTTACTCAATTATACCAGGATGCCATAGTAACTTCATCTACCAAATTTAACAGAAGTGCAGATAAATCATACTTTTTTTCATGGTTTAATCTTATATTTTGTCTGTCTTTTTTGCTTTATTTCAATTTTCTAAACACTCTTAATAAAAAAATAAAAAACTTAATCCTAAAAAAAAATTAAAAACTGCTTATGCATATCAATCTTACTTTGATTAAAGTTTCTAGATCATCTGTTCCAAGCAGAATATTCTCAGGCTGGGGAAAGAAGCAGACTGAATGTCAACTTGGGAAAATAAAACTGCTAGTAACATGAGCATATTCTTTAAAGTAATTGACATTTCAATTGGAAAAGCAGCTTTGCTTTTCAGAAGCAAAATGTCAAAATGTATACAAACTCCATCATAAACGTTTTAATTTGTTTTTTAGGGGAATTTTCAACGCCTTCATCAGCACTTCCTAGAAATTTAAGCATATAAACTAAAAACCAACAATTTAGGTTGCCAATTTGAATTCACATTTCCGTCCAGTTCAATTTTATTGAGATGGATCTTTCTTCAGGAATTTCAATCAGAGAGTAGCAAAATAACTATGCATATACATAATACATAAACTTAAGAATGAATTACATTATACTCAAAACAAAGCTTTTTAAGACTTACGGAGTAAATTATCTCACAGATAATTGATAAACAAACACAACTCACTTTCAGATCTCTATGTGTAATACCTTGGTCATGAAGATACTGCAAGAAAAAGAAAATTTCTTAAACTATTTTGATCATTTGACAATATTTTATCTTCTCATTTCAAACATCAGATAAGCATTTTGCACTTTCAAAAAAAAAAAAAATTAGCTTCTTTATTGCTTGTCACATTTATCAATCAATGTCTGAACAAAGAATGTTGTTCCATTTTTATATTCAATTGATTTTTTTTTTTATTGGAAAAGGGTATCTGTTACAGTGCCAAGACAAACCTTTTAAATAATTTTAAAGCAATGAACTTTCCTGTACTCATGAGCCACATGATTTAAACTTTTCTTTTTCTGATACAAGAAGGAAAATCTAGGATAAATTTATTCCAAAACTAAAATCAAGAGAAGAATGAGAAGTGAGTGTTATTACCTTGATGGCCACTGCCATCTGATAGAACAAAAGCTTTGCTGTTTCTTCACTGTATTTGTCAATAGAGATGATCTTATCAAACAACTCGCCGCCTTCAACTCTGGTTTGAGAAACAAGGAAAAGCTGGTCAAAAATAAAAAGTGAAATTCAAAATTGTCTTAAATGCCCACAATCTATTCTTGGTGTTTTTATTTAATTTTAAAAAATCAGCATATTCATTTACTATGCATTAGATACTGATCTTACAAACACATTGATAAGCTAATGTGATAATAATGGCATATATATCTCTAGAGCAATAATGAATTTCTATCTGTGTTTGGTAAATGTAGCTAAAGTTCACACCAAGAGCATTGGAATTTTGTAAGTGTCACTCACAGCTCTAAGACAATATACAGCATGTCTGGTGTGTCGATGACATCCTCAATACCAATAATACACGGCTGAAAATACAAAATTAAGAGAGGGTTTGAACAAACTAAAAATCATAATCATGTAGTAACTTATGAAAATGATTTAATGAAATGGGAAAATTTAACCTCAACAGCCATGTACATTTTATAAAATGTAAATATAGTAATATTTATAATAATAATAATAATAATAATAATAATAATAATAATAATAATAATAATAATA
>RQTK01000125.1:0-111279 GCA_003991915.1 Elysia chlorotica | reverse complement strand
AATAACAATAAAGGGCATTTATATAGCACCTTTATGTTGATTTTTTCAAGCGCATGATAAATTTTGTTTGTGGTACATTTAATATGATGCAATTACAAAAAAATCACAGTCATAGTAAAGTTGCAGTAAATAGTATAAAGGCAATATACTTCATAAATACTTAGAATCATAGTGAAATAACAGCAAAAAAATGGCATCATGAAATCAATAAAATCAAATGAATGTTTAGTTCATATCAACTTACATGCTTCAAAGCCTTCAATATTCTGACTTCACCCATCACTTGGGCAGACAAATTCTGATGAATAGAATCAAAGAAATAGACGTGTAGGGCATATCATAGTACAAATATAAAACATTTTTTTAACTTCTTTTTTTCGGAGCAAAGTATTCAGAATTTTGGCGTCTTATTTTTTTGTCATTTAGAGGTAATTAAGGAAATGATAATTATATTTTGTTTTACCAGTACAAATACTACTTTGGGTTGTTTGTTGTTTTTTTTTGGTTAATTAAAAATATTGGCACTTTTCAATGTTTTTAATTCACCATGAGATAGATACTGATATCCTTATATCAAAATAGAACAGCTCTGAGATATTACATCCAGTTATCCTAGTGAAAATAGTTTTAAATAATGGATTTAAAACATGTTGCAGGATTACCATTTGCGTTCTTCCTCCAACAGAAAATTTCTTTTTGGATATCAGTTTACAGGCATATTTCTCACACGAGCCCTTGGCGAAGGCGAGTTTGACCTCTCCGCAAGCTCCTCTGAAAGTAAAGAATATCAAGATTAGGTGAAATTACATGCGTACAATTGTTGGCTGGTTAGTAGGTTATATATACCCAACCCATCATAAAGTGACCTCAGATTTCAAAACAGTTTATTAGTCATTCTAACCCTTTGATGAATATTCAGCTTTCAATAGATAAATATTTTTTTTATATTGTTTGAGTTGTTTTCATACAATAGGTTAAAAACAAGAATTAAAGTTACTGTAGAGAGTCTTAGATTTTGTTTTAACATAGCATAAAGTCCAAAATTAAAATGATATCCATGAGCAAATCAATTAATTATGAAAAGTGTCACCAAACATAAACAGAGATTAAAACTTTTCATATATATTATACAGTTTTAACTTGTTTGTTGGGTTTTTTTTTTAATTTCTTGGGGTTTTTTTCAGATTACCTAGACAGACCACATGGCATTAACAATGAGCTTGCCTTTTATTACAGTTCCTCAAGAACGTATCTGATCATTAATTTGTATCAATGAGGCCTCATAGTTAAGAAAAAAATACCAAAATACAGAAGGTTTTGTAGTTTTAATTTCCAGATTTCGGTTTTAAAAAAATAATACCGACCTCATATTAAGTCCTAAATTTATGAATAATCAGTGTTTCTGTCCCTATTTATCCTGAACATTGGCACCCCTGTTAATAATACTTAACACATGAGTGCCTTACTTGCCAAGGGTTCGAGTGAGAGTGTATTTCTCAGAGAGCTCAGGAGGCAGGCTCGAGTCACCATTCGCTGTCAGATCCAAGAATATATAAGCTGTAGAGGAAAAACAGAAAACACACCAAGATGTTATAATTTATATATGCGGTACAGCCACAAGCAAAAATATCTTAAATTTCCTCACAATTTCACTTCTTAAGAACATTCAAATCAAATGTATGGTAAAGGAAACTTAGCATAGAAAAAAACAGAACCCAACAGTCATGGTATGTCAAGATCACAAGATAGTAAAAAAAAAAAAAGAAAACTGCAGATGCACCAAATAATTACTTTGATAACTAAGTAGGAATTCTTGAATAAAAATGTTGCTGTCTATTGTTGTTTTAAACTAAATCTAATCATTCTGACTAGGTTTTGGAAATTTAAAACTCTTGAAAACTATGTTATAAGACTTGTATCATAGATTAAAATCAGAAAAAGAACATTTTTGTATGCCTACCTTTGTTACTTTTCATGGCCAGGGCAATTTCATCATTGTTGTTCAGAACTTGTTTCTTGCCTTTACCTGTAGTTAAAATGAAATATTTTAGTTATATAAATAAGTTATAAAGACATGAAAACTTTAAATTCCATGAAATACGAAAAAGTATGGGAACTAGGTGTTATGATAATGCATTCTGGGAATTGTAAATGATTATACAATTAGGGGAAATCAAAGCTCTCAACTAGTTTAAAGTCACTTGAGCATCAAAAATAGGAAAATGAAACCCAAAACAGGATATCAAGGACTTAGTCAATTACATTATACTGACACCAACCAAACCAGAAAAGAGCAACATGATGTGTTGATAGGAGCCTAATCCAAATGTTAGAATTAAACAGTTCCCAATTGCAAATATCAAAAGATTGAAATATAAGTTTCAACAGGAGTGTTGCTCCAGAGATACTAACCGACTTTATCTCCATTGATGAAAGTTCCATTACTGCTTGTGTCTTCCAAAAAGATGTGAACACCAGTCTTTGTCTCTTTCTGTTCGAGAGCAATAATAGATGGAGTTCTTTTTTTTTTTTTTTTTTTTTTTTTTTAATGATGCTCTTGTTATCTATGAAAAACAAGTTTCATTTTTGCATTAGTAACTAAATTATTTAATTCATTGCATAAATAATTAGATATTTTTTTGTTTCTTGTTCAGAGTTGTTCATTTTGACCAAGTTATACTTAGACCAACTAAGGCATATATTGATAAAGTCTAATGTTGGCACCCACCCTGATCAGCTTGAAGTGAACCTTGCTGTAGGCCTGAAAACACTGGTGAGACTTGGCAGCCGGGCTACTGAACGGCACGTCGCAGCTTTCGCCACGACCAAATGTGTACTGGTCTTCCGTCAGATCTGTTTATTTAAATAAGGTAGAAGGTTCGTTAGTTATATGCATATATATGCAGTCTTCCATAATAAGCGATCTCAGGGTTTTAAGAATATGGTTTTATATTGGTCAGAAGAAGAGTTAGGGATTTCTTATGTTCATTAAATACAGGATGCACTTTGAGTCTGAATTGTTTGATTTCAGTCATAGTGTATTGCAATAAGCAGAATGGACTCAAAGAACTTGTACATGGGAAATTTCAGAAGAAAAAAAAAACATCACTCATACAAAATAATCAAACCTCTTATTACATTTGTGTGTGCACTGATCTCGGTCTGGACTTCATCGAACAATTATATATTTTCTTTTTCTCATGGATCGTCGGGATTGAAAATTCTACAACAATGTGCGAGGCATTCGTTAAATAACATAGAATTACGAGGATATTTGTGGATATTAAATCGAAAAGTGAGAATAATAATAATAACAATGATATTGCATTCCTACAGTAGCTTTCCAATAGTTAAAATTAAAAAACTTAACACAAAATTGATATATATACCTATTCTGAATAATTACTAATTGGTAAATCATTTTTATAGCACAAAACTGCGGAAATTAACATTTACTAATAACTGACGACTGTAAAAACAAAAACACCTGTACGACTTTAATTTACTAAGCATTAAAACTTAAGAAATAATATTACAGTAAAAATCGGTAATGACCAGATTTCTCATTTTTCTTAATATCTCTCGTTATAGCAAGGGTTTTTGTTATTCCCAAAATAATATTAAATGAGATTCTTTTTCCTTTAAAATAGTGCTAAATGTTTGAATGCCAAGCAACAAATTCTATCTAGATCTAGTTCTAATTTTTACACTATCCTTTTTGCTTAACTTTTTGTTTCTGTTTGTTTTATTATTTACAAGAATATCAAGTTACATACGTACTACAATGTACCTTAGTTTAATTTATGAGTTTTGTGAGAGGGTGATCCATGAGGATAAAACCTAATGGTATTATTCAATTGTATAGACCAAGATCTTAAGCGAAAAACGATTCTAAAACAGCACATATGTGTAAACTACTAGGGATTGGCTTGGCTGTTCCGACATGTAGCACTGCATGTTCATTCAGCTTTGTTTACTTTGATAAGGATGACAAGAGGAAGGTGCCTGTAGGGGAAAGGTGGGGATATCACTAATATCACTTTTGGCAGAGATGACAAGAGGAAGGTGTGGGGAGAGTAACTGGACTTCTAATTTAAGAAACACCTCTGTTACCTTTTCCCCCTTCAATTTACAAAGTCCTAAATGAGAGACTAGTATAAATTCTTTTAAACCTAAAAATGATATGTACGATATAGAAGCCTCAATTGATTCCTCAGATTTAGGTATAGCATACAGGAACATTAAACAATAACATTATTCACCTTGAGCTATAAAACTTGTCCCTAGTGGGAAAAGTCGACCCCAGGCTTCCGATGGTTTCTCTTCCTCTACAGCAAAGTCTCCATCAACAATGTCCTGAGTAGGCAAGGTCGCCATCTTGAGGTCCCTGCAGCGTCCATACGTGTGGCAGCACATAAAAAATTCAGACGTCAGTCTTGGGGCCCGTCCACAATTTAGATCTAGAATATAAAGTGCTGATGTTGGACGTTAAACCAACTCAACTGCAACAACGAGACGTAAACTAGATCAACGTCCTGTTCGTGCATTCTGCCCCTAGATCTAGATCTAGATCAAGATCTAGCAAATTTCCGACAGATGCACGAATCTCTTACTATAAAACGGAAAACCGTTTGATTTTCTTCCCGCAGTCGTGTATTGAAACCTGTTTGCAGACACTGACACATTTAAATCTCAAATTGTTCTATTCAGTATTTATGACTAACTTAACTCTAGATCTAGAATCTAGCCTAATATAATGTTCTCACTTCGGTTTACAGGTCGTGCATTCATTCACACAAAATTATTAGAAGTTACAGCATGAATAATAAGGGAGGCTACTCCAGAGGAACCATGAACCGGTGAGGGGGGTGGGGCATGTCATTCCAGACGGCTATCGGTGGGTGAGGGCAATGACTGTAGAATAGTAATATACTTTGGTGAGGGTGATCAATTGATTCCTCAAAGAAGTTATTATAAGCGCTTAATTATTTCAAAAACAAAAAAACTTTGCGAGGAATTATAAAAGAAAGAGAAGTTTTATTTCAAAATATTGTCTAGATCATAGTTTATTTTTGATAAAAGTAAGGCATTTTAAAAGCGTGAACCTTCAAGATTCTCAATGGGATTCCAAAATCATTTCGCCGCACTTGCGCAGTCATTTAATTAGAACTAGTTTAAAATAATGGTAAGATATAACCTTAACATGGAACTGCATATAGAGAGAGGGGGAGGGGGGAAGTTGAGAGGGAGGGGAGAGAGTGAGAGAGAGAGAGAGAGAGGGAGAGAGAGAGAGAGAGAGAGAGAGAGAGAGGGGGGGGGGGACTAGATAGGGATACGTGTACCCTATTTATTCCCCAAAAATGTTTAATAAGTAGGTCTGCACAGGACATGGTTGTTGAGTTGGTTTAACGTTCAACATCAGCACTATAAGTATTATAGGCTATATTGTGGACGGGCCCCAAGACTGATCTCTGACAGTTTTATGTATTGCCACACACAAGACACTGCGGCGATACCATGACTCCTGTCTCAGCCGGTCACATTAAACTGACACCGATAGGCCTACACGTGACTTAATTCTTAAAAACTTTCTTTTTATGTAAACTTACGCCTTTTAAACATAATAAGTAAACCAAACATTTGCCACGTATAGAAATGAACAATGTCATTAAATATTCTTATAAACCTTAATAGATGTGTCGCAAAATTTCTAATTTATTGATTATTTGCTGGTCTCAGAAGTCATTGAAGTTTGAACCTATTTAGTATACAGAGATTATAGAAGTACATAACAATGACTACATGTAATTAATAAACTGTGCCACGATTCTAGTGTCAGAACGCACATCCTCTCGACACCTATCGTAACTCACTTCTCAAGCATTGTAAAGCATCTCGACAGATAATTAATAAACTGTGCCACGATTTTAGTGACAGAACGCACACCCTCTTGACACTTATGGTAACTCACTTCTCAAGCATTGTAAAGCATCTCGACAGAAGCCCCCGACACACAATATGTTCTGCACAAGACACCCCTATTTGACAATCCATTCAGTCCTGGCGTACACTGACTTCACCGAACGTTTCATCCTCGAAGTCGGCCTAAGTAATCATGGATTGGAGGCAGACTCACCACAGTCAACTGATTCTGGATCCAAAGTTCTGGCCTTCGTGAGCAGGGGGTGAGGTACCATGAGCAGCGGGTTGAGAACTACAGTTCTTTCGAGATGGAGCTGCTAATCCTCAATTAATGGAGCGTAAAAAACTTATACGGCTATCTGTGGCGAGTCCCTCCACTGTCTTCACCGACAATAATCCTTTGCATTGGTGCGAAGTACCGGTACCGTACATCCAAGGAGAACGCAAATGCGGACGCAATGTCGTGGTACCCTACACACCTGCCGAATACAGAGACACAGTGGGCTGCTGTATCCTGTATCAATCCATCCTGCGCCGTACCAGAACTACTGGTAAATACGGTCGCCAACATCGCCAGTCATCTGACAGTTGATCCCGATGTCAATACGAGCACCGCACAACTGCAGACCATACACGGCCATGTGTCTCAGGTTCACCAGTTTGTAAAGTAATATCACCACCATTGGTGATTGAAAGAAGTGGACTGTTTCATTTTGGTCAATGACTCTTGCGGCTTTTCCCAATGTTGCAGGTTGTTTTTCATTTAACATAATTGTAATTTGTATTGATGTTGTTAAATTGAATAAAATCTATAATATTTTGTTCGACCAATGAATTTTTCCCTATGGGACCATGTAGGCCTTTAATAAATGTCTTATATTATCAGCAGAAGTGTCTCAGGTGAGTTCCTGCGGGCACCCCAACGACAAGCCATGGAGCTGAGTGACGAGACCTGAGGACATCATGGCCCAGAAAGGACGCAGGCACAGCGTCAAAACCGTTGCTACTGATCTGCCATGTTTGTTGGTGTGTTCAAACACAGTGGAGCCAGCCCTTGCAGCCAGGTTGTCAAGAACACGACGAGCAGCGCCTAGTATCCTCCTGGCCACCCTGTTACATGCCCCCCCCGCTCCCGCCCTGGAAAAAAGTATCCATGGAATTTTATACCTCTGAAGATGTCCAGAGATGGTTACGAAGGCGTCCGTGTCATGACAGACGTGTATAGGGCCTACTAAATGGGTTGTGGCGGTTCTTATCAAGCACCAATCTGCGGAAATCGCTATGAAGGAGCTGATCGACTAGTTTGGAGCGTCCGTCCAACTCCATTCTGACCAGGATCGCAACTTTGAGTCACGTCTGGTCGTAGTAAGATATGCTATGATTCAGCGATTTTCTATACTCAAAACTTAAACGGTGCTGGAGGTTTGTTGTTGTTGTTGTTGTTTCTTTTTTGTCTCTCTGTTTGTTTTGTTGATGTTATTTTGTTGTTGAAATGTGTATGTACATGTAGGGCCTATATATTTCCGATACTCACTGGGATTTTCTAGATTTCTGTATGTAAATGTCTGATGCCTCATCCTGAGTCTTATGTATTTTACGGAGTTGCACTGATTTTGTTAGCAATCATGCTCATGGAATCGCGTTACTCTCAGGAATTTTTCCAAACTTCATGTCTTTTGAATCAATAAAGATAGAATAAAAACTTTGCAGATTTGAGGACAACACTAACACACAGAAAGTTTCAAGTCGTTTGTATTAGTAGTTTCGGCGCTTTCGCTTGTTGGTGGTGTTAAGCGAGGTTAACCTATTGACTTATCAAATAAATCATCGCTTGCACTGAGTTACATCCTACATGTAACGTTTTGTTTTTGTATTCCTTCGTAATAAGCTTAATTAACAAGAGAAACTACTCAGGTTTTTTTTTTCGAGAACTAGTGAAACTAGAAGTAGAAAGTGTTTTAAGCATCACCTCCCTTGTCTGTGGTGTTGCTGTTGACATGGAAGCGGTCTTCTCAGGTAATTCTCCTCTTAAGGTATTATGATCTATTATCTAAACAGCATAATTTATTTAAAGTCTGCGGTAATAACTATTATTATAACAATTCTAGCCCTTGGTCTGTGGACTCTGCACGAGCTCATAAGTAGATCTAGATCGGAGATTTCAGATCAAATGCGTTGGCATTAGAGGATCCATGAATGTAACAGGCTTTTTAAAAAGTGAAAACATGGGATCGAAAGTTGATACAAGTTTTACAATCGAAACATGATTAATATTTTCGCTCTATATTCTATGTTTATAGTGTTTTAACCTTGGACTTGGACTAATAATCTCACAGATATAATCTAGATCTATATCTAATCTGCATATAGGGTCTAAATTTGGATATCTAGATTAGTCTCCAGAGATGTTTACAATCGAGATCTTGATTAATAATGCGATAACATTGGCAGGCTTACAGTTTGTTGGTCGAGTTTCTCATTAGATCTGATAAAGAGGGAGTAAACTTAGGTACATGACCATTCAGCTGCTATTCGTCCACATTATCTAAGTCTTTATTCTAAGTTAGATATATTTAAGGTGTTTGTAGACACCCTAGATCTAATTGATACAGCCCCTCATGATATTTTTATAGTCCTGTCATTTCATCATCGTAGTATTATAAATTTACAAATCTGATCTCACTGAAAATGAATTGTGCTGGAACTCTTTTATAATGTTTGCACTTCATTCCAATTTTTATTGACAACACATTTTACTTTTAGTTGCTCTGAGGGGCTTCAGCTACACAACTTAATTTGATGTCCTGAATCTTTGGTTGAATGCGTTCCTTACTAAATATTTTTTTTAGCAACTCTTTGCCGACATGCATCATGTGAACATTGTTATTTAATTTGTTCTTGTATAATCATTCCTCAGTCATTCAAACAGCATGAAGCTAAGAAGGTTTGCTGCCTGTGTAGCCCACACATCAAAATTGCAACTGGGATCGGCTGGAAGATACTGCTGCTACGCAGTCTGTGTTGTGGCTGTCATTGAGTTTGTGTTGCTGAATATTCTCATCCTGTATGCAGTGAGTCAGTTTAGCCAGTCGCTTCCTAGCTTCACATCGAGCGATGGATCACCCTCGGTCTTTAACAGTTTACAGGAGAATGGACTTTTAAACAATATTATCAGCAGTGCAAAATCAAACCAGCTTTTTCAGAGGACACTCCAAGAAACGTTGGAGAGAGTCTATATAGTGCACGAGCCACAGCAGGGAAAGGGCAGACTGGGGAAACCTGTACTCAAAGATGTCAGAGCCAGATCCATGAAAGACATCAGCTTTCTTGGGCTGGATGTGTCCCACTCGAGAGAGGCAACGTATATCTACAACAGGATTCTCTCACGGAAGAAATTCCCCTACCAGTTTTTCATAGTGGACATTGGCGCCAATGATGGCTTCCTCTCAAGCAACTCGTTCAACTTCATCCAGTGGGGCTGGGATGCTGTGTTAGTGGATCCACAGGGACAAGAACTGCAGACAGCTTGGCAGAATATCAAAAGGTAAGATTATTAAGATAGTAAGTTTAAAATTTAAATGGATTAAAGATATATACTCTGGTTGATGTTTTTTTACATTAGATATATTGTCATCAAGCTATCAGAATGGGCAATGGCTTAAATCTCTTTTTCTTTTTTTTAGAGCTTAGAGATTATTTTTTAAATATTTATTTTGAGATATACCTATACATGTATCACTATTGTTTTTCTTTAGCCTATTAACTGTAAGTGCTACTATTGTGGTAATTAAACTGTACTACTATTGTTGTAAGTACAATGTACTACTGTTGTTGTAATTAAAATGTACTTTATTTTTATTTTTTTTATTTAACTGTACTGCCATTGTTGTACTATGTGTACTGTTGTTGTAATTAAACTCTACTAATTAAAATCTTGTTCCAGTTACATCGATCGGTACAACCAAGGGGAGCAATCAGTGGAGCTTGTCCGGGCTGCCATCACTGAGCGTGACGGTTCTGTAGAGTTCCACTACAGCAGCCGAGGCCAGGGGGCCATGAGTCACGTAGCGGACGCTGGCGTTCCCCAGAGACTGGATGGAGAGGTCAAGCTTCGGGTCAGCGGACTGACAGTGAAGACGCTGGTGGCCAAGTCAAAAATACCCAAAAACCTTGGTATTCTCTCCATCGATGCGGAGGGCATGGGGGTTCAGGTGAGAATTCCAAACACCTGAACTGTGGCAACAGTTCTTTGTGATTTTATAGTCATAACTATAAGAAAGATAAAGATACACAGGTGCGGACTGATGCCAGTCAAACTTAGACACCAGGACTACATGATTTTAGAATTATAAGAAACAAAGATACACAGCTGAGACTTGCAGCAAGTCAATCTTCAACACCAGGTCTTAGGAATTTTATAGTTATAAAGAAATTAAAGATACACAGCTGAGACATGCAGACAGGCATTGAGTCAAATTGAAACACCAGGGCTTAGTGATTTTATGTTTACAACATTTAGTGTAAGAAAGTTAAAGATGTATACACAGGTGCAAACTGTAGCCTGTCAAATTTTAAGAGCAGGTCTCTGTGTTTGTTTTTTTTTTTATAGAAAGTTGCAGGTAAGAATTCTGAACGGTCACAAGTGTTAGTAATTTTATATGCCCAAGTTAACAATACATCTTTACAATTTACACTGCCTTGGCTAAATTTCCTGCTATAAGTGTTATAACCTAATTTTAAGTTTGATTAATTTTCGTTTTTATGAGTGCTGAAAAAGTTTTAGAAGATATTGTCCAGTTTCATAAAATAAAAGATTTCTTACTTCAGTTATCCTCATTTTTTTCTTCCAGTTATGATTCGTTCCAACTATCTCTTTCAATTATTGACATGGTCTTGTGTAACTAGTCATTTTCTGCTGGTTCCCTCACCTTTGTATAGGACTGTTAGGCGGTAATCTGGGGGAATGCTTAACTACTCAGAGTTTTCAAATGTTTTATAGGCTGTAAATTATGGGGCATTTCTTTTTCTGCTATCCATCCCCGCATAGGGGGGAGAACTGGCGCAAGTTGTAGAGCATGTGTCTCTGTTGAATTCAGGGTTTGATACTGTACATATAGTACATAGTATGCTAATTGCTATTTATTGTTAATATCATTGGCCAGATCGTGAGGCAGTGGTTGGACCTCGGCTTTCGCCCAGCCTACATCATCCTGGAGTATCTGAATCTCGGAGAGCCTGAGGCCGTGCTCATGAACAGACTGAAAATGAACGACTACTTTTATCTCGGTAAGCGTGGCTGGAACTTTATCTTTGAGCATCAGCCTTCTCCGGTTCCTGCGGGAACAGCTAGTCAGGATGTTTGAGTTGAGTCAAGGGAACTTATTTGGTGTGGTGCCAAAGGAACTTGTTTTGATGTGAAATCAAGGGAGATGACATGAATGTGACACTCAGGTGTTTTTTTTTTGTTTTTTTTTTGTTTGTTTTTTCAGTAACTCTTTTATTATGTCTTTCAACTTTTCCATCTTGAATCATTATATAGAAACCTAAAAATGTATCAATGATTATAACAATCCAGTGGACACATCATGTTTTTTTTTTAATGGAAATATCTTTTAGACCAACGTGTGATGCTTTGGATGCCATATACAGTGGGAACCCTTAGAAAAACAAGTCTGGTAATTCTAATTTCTCAAAAAGCGAACTTCCCATGAGGGTGGATTATTTTATTTTTATTTTTTATATGCTCTATTAAAATGGGAATCATAATTCTTTCTGGCTTGGTTCTCTTCATTCGAAGTTAGTTCCATCAATAGGCCTTACAAAAGTATTACAGATCTGCCAATCAGCATTCAATTCTCATTGCTGCCCAAGACATGCTTTATTTAACCAATTATTTATGGGAGTGCCCGCAATCGCCCACTCGTCTTTTTTACTATAGCACCCACTATCGCCCGCTTAGAAACGAGTTTGGCATACACATTTTGTGTAGGCCTAGCAGCTATAAATAATTTTCCTCTGGAAAAAGATTTACACATTGTCATTGAAGAGTTTTTCTATTTAGATCATCTTGGAATGGCTCTTCATTTTCTTGCTCATCTTACTCAGAATGCTAGTCTTGAAGATAAAGTTGGTGAAGATAGATCTAATTCAGTAGATGAGGAAGAAGGAGAGAATGGAGAAAGTGATATTGAAGTAATTGATCTCCATTTTCTCTTAAAGCACAAGCAAATGATTTTTTTTATAAGTGTCAACATTGAAAGACTTAAGCATGAGGCAGATAATGTGTGTACATGTTATGCACCCCATCATATTTTCCACTGGAGTTAAGGTAACTTCTGTTGTATATGTTTTGTTTTAAGCTTATTATATATGTTATCATTTTTTTGTTTTTGTTGTTTTTTTTAATAGTTTGCACTATTAATACCAACGATCTTTTTACATATCACAAACATGGTGAATTTGAAATAATTGTATTTTTGTGTCAAGATTTTTCAAAACATATCCTTATGATGCTATGTTGTGAAGATTGTACAGTATTTATCAACAAGCTTTTTTTTTAACCATGGTTGTGACACTTTAATTCTATTCACTCAGGATCTCTACAAGATATTAATTCCTACACATTTATTTAAATTAACCGCATTAAGAGATGTATACCACAAGTAGTTAGAAATTTCATGTTAAAATTGTCTGTCTTTGTACAAAGATATACATGTACCATTGATCAAAAGGAAAGGCTTAGAGAATGGACTGAAAAGACAGTTGTTTTTTGCTCATGTAAATAATCTTCAAGGTTTTCTGATTATTTGCACTGTGCCCTCCAAACCATTTCTGTATCAAAGGGCAAGTGGTGGAGCGTTGGTATCCCATTCAGGAGATCCATGATTCAAAGCCCATGACTGGTCAAAAATTAATCCGTCTGATTGTGTCCCCTACTGGTTGTGTTGCGTTTGTATGATGTGGCCTGCGGAGACAGGAGTCATGGTATCACCACAATGTCTCTGTGTGATAGCCTGTAAAAATTTCAAAAATTATTCTTGGGGTCCATCCATTATATAGTCCTAACACTGGATCCTAAACAACAAACTCATTTGAACACCCGCTCAAGAGCATAACTGCCAACCAGCTGCCAAAGAAAAAGTTTATTTGTATTGTATTTTTATTTTCTTATATATTTTTTGGCTAAAATATGCAAACTTTGATGGTTGGGTTGGTAGCTGTCCAGTCTCTATCTGGTTTCCATCCATGCTAAGCTTAAGGGGCAGTTAAAATATAATCTTACGCCTATTTTGGAACATTTTGACCCCCGCCTCTCCCCCACTATTCTTACAACAGTCAATGATTCCCCCCTTCTAGGGTGTAAGATTGTATTTAAACAGCCCCTAACACTGCCACGTTGCCAGACTAATGGCTTCTCTCTCAGTCTTATATTTCTCTCCGTCCCCCATATCAGTATTGGTATTTACATAGATATGATAGACCATGACTTTTTAGGTATCACGTCAACTTAAATGACGATCGTTGCTAAGTCAATGCATGAAAGTATGTAAATGCTTATTGTTTTTCATATGTACCAGGTTATGTTTGTTCTTTGTGCTCAGTGGCTTCCACAGTGAACTCAGATATGAAGAGACACACATGATAAAGTGTTAGAACGTGAGTCCAGTAAGGTTTTATCTTTTCAGTTTATTGGTAACCCATATTTAAAGAAGAAAAAGCCTACATTTTTTTAATAATAAAAATTATCACTCTCCCCATCAATTTTAGAAAGTAAACGCCTTGATCATTAGGCAAGCCTTTTTCTGTTGTCCATATACTTTTTATGCTCGTCTTTGAAATCCTTTATAATAATATCAACACCAATCCTACCTTTCTCATCAATGGAATATTCCACCAATGCGTATGAATTGAAGTTTGGGATTTTTGCTTGAAAATTCCCTGTCTATATGTCCGTGATTTTGAAAATTTGGTGATAGTTGAAACAGGCAGTTTAAATGTTAATGAACTTAGGCAGTTTTAGAAAAAAATTATAATGGTTATTCTGAAGCAAATCAAGATGTGATTTTACTGCACAAACTTTTCTTGAAAGCTTACCAAAGATATGCTACAATTATGTGTTTGATATTCCCGTACCTGTCTGGTTATACATTGCGTACTGGTACACTTATGAAATTAAACTTAATGATTTTTATTAGGTTTGAAATTGATATTATTTTAAATGAATCTGTGAATTTCTGCCCATTGATTGATATTTTATCCATTTCAATTCATTCCAATCCGCCCATAAGGTATCTGATACTATTATGTAACATATTTAAAAAAATTCATGCCTGCACTATTTTGTTTCACAAATCTCTCAATAGTTTAAGTGGCAAGAATTGAATCAGACCCTGTATCCTGGTACAGGTAAATGTACGTATGCTGTAGTGTGATGAAGATTTGGAGTCGCTATATAATTTTACCACTGAACTTTTTTTCTATTTTTTGGGGGGAGATTTTATGTACATCAGTAGGCCTATATATAAAACATTTTTGTAAACTTTACAATCCGAACAACAGTATGTTGTAATTTGTACTTACATATGTGCATGTTTTGCTCAATTATTATAATTTTTCTTAAAACACCCCGCGTTGTCATTGTACATTTATTTATACTGTTCGAATAATGCATTTAAAATAATGTTTTATCATCAAAATAAGTATGCATTAATACACCAGGGTAATGTTTTAATTTTATCATTAACAATAACATGAGTAACCAGCATAAATTACCTTTGTGTTGCACATACGCTAGGTACATAAAATTATGTTCATAGGTGCAAAATTAATGTGTACCTATGATGTTGGATTGCAGCTTCGGAAAGGATGTGTGTAAGACTGTAACCCCACATATAAAAAAACATTTTTTATGACGTCGTTTATTATAATTGGCTTTGAAACCTCCAATTACGGTATACAAATGAATTTGTTATCTGAAAAATCATTTTTCCAGCTAGAGAGTCTATATCTAAATTAATTTGGCCTTCTGCAGTTTGTCTACAACATTTCTGTAAGCCTGAAGTTAAATAAGATTTCCCAAATGGTGATTCTCATATTCACTGATAACGCACAAGGTATCATTATCAAACCCATTACTTTCTAATCATTGCACCAACAGCACCCCCACAATGTATGTTTATATCTAATGGGAACAACTGTTTGATACCAAATGCCTCCAATTCATACCTTAGAAATGGTTTTAAATTGGCAAGATCTTTCATTCAAATTTTATATGATATTCCCTGTTGGAAATAGTAATCAATTCACAGCAGCATGTTTGCATTCGCATGTATGGTGTCTTTTCTCTTTACACTAACTAGAATAGAAAAGTATTTGCAGGGCTGCCAATCAACTGAGGAAGAAAAAAACCAGCTGAAATTTAAAATAATTATATATTTATTTAAACTTAACAGGTATGAAAATATGTGTTGTCCTTTTTTATATTTACTTGTTTTATTTTTCATAAGATCTCTTCAATGTTATTTATATGATGATTGTTTTACAATTACTTCTACATTCTTTTTGTTTTAAGCTGCAGACACAATTTTGTAGCAGTTAAAACCAGTGATATAAATAGATCTATACTTGTCATTGTATTTCTTGTAGAAACTTTTACATTGTGAATTAATTTTTTTTTATGTTTGATGTATTTGAAATATGGATATAATGTTAAACTTAAGGGTAATAATTTCATGTAGTGTGATTTATACATGTATTTTTTTTTTTTTTTTATAAACAGTGTTCAAACAGGTTTTTGTCCAATCTTTAAAATATATTAAAACAATCAAAAACTTTTTATATATTTTCATAATTAATTTTACTGATCTTTAAATATTGTGGATTAATTGTAACATAACTAATCAGTATGTCAGTAGTTCAATCCAACAAAGTCATTATTGACTTGCAGGTTGGAAATTGTGTGTCCCCCCAAAAAAAATTTTAGTCACACAATAAACACATAAGTAAGATAAATCTAGCGGAAATACAGGAGGTTTTAGACTGCAGTAATTGACACACAACAAGACTTCTAGACACACCTTCTCTACATTTCATTCATTTTAACCAATCTTTTTTCCCCCATCTCTTCAATACAAGCTCCAACACAAAATGAACTGCACATAACGTAACACATCTCCATCTTGAGAATGGATTGCTAGTTCCTAGAAATCTTCTTTTAAATTTTCAAAAACACTAAGCCTGTATAATTTATAATCCAATTTATATCTGGACCTAGAAAGGGTTATAGATCTCATCAGTAAACAATAAAAAAAAAAATGGAGGTAATATTTCCTATGATCCTTATAGAAATATAATTTCAAAAATATATACAATCTAGATCTAATCTATTGACAGCCTCCATGCCATCAGTACGGTGTTGCTTTTCTTCAAGTACAAACTCTGTTCTATAATTCCACATTTTTCACTACATATTCATTATTAATGATAAAATTATAGTGTCTGGTATAGACCGTATACACCCATTCACTTTGGTTTAACTTATAAAGCTATTTACTACATTACAGGGTAGAACATCAGTTTCCAAAGCAGTAGGTCAGTGGTCCAAGCCCTGTTCTGACAATTTTGTCCCGTACTGGTTGGGTTGGTGTCAGTTTAATGGGACCGGCTGAGACAGAGTCATGGTATCCCTGCACTGTCTCTGTTTGGTAGCATGTAAATGTGTCAGATGTTAGTCGTGGGACCCATCGACAATAGAACCTAGCCTAAATGGTGCTGGCATGGACGCTAAGGAAAAACACACTGTAACTCTACTGCATTACCAGTATGTCTGACTCTAAGCAAATGCTTTTGGTTCAGCAAAAATCAATCATTTTATAAGAAAAGGGGGAAAAGCTGAAATTTTCAAAACAAAGTTAGGTTAGTGGATGAAACAGATTTTATTCCGTAAAAATTAAAACAAAACTATTTGACCCTCAAGGGGAAAACAAAAACAAAAATCTATTGTTCCTTGAAAAGGAAAAACAATTCAAAAACTAATCAAAGGAAAAAACAACTGTCAATTGCCATGAAAAGTTCATTTTCTATTTCCAAAAAACATTTATTAATTGATTTGAGAACAATAGGTTGTTGTAAAAGAATTAAAACCTGAATGTAAAATTTTCACAATCTAAACAGTAAACTAAAAGATTCCATCGAACAAATTAGTTGGGATGTCGTTTGCAGCGTCACTTGGCGAACTGTGACGGAAAGAGAAAAAAATAAACAAAATGTGAGAAAAAAGATGGGTAGAAAACTAAAAAGTAGCACTCCACTTAATTCAACATCTGAATATTAGAAATTTCCCTTGTTGGGCATACTTAAAGTGCCGAATAAATCTTTTTTAACTGCTTCTTGAACATTTTTGCCTAATTTGACAATTCACTGCTCCATTTCCATTTCAACATGTTTCTAACCCAATATTACAATTTTACTTATTTAGTTTAGTTTTTGTAAAAAACAAAAGCAAGTGTTTTGTGTCTGTGTTAGACTATTAGATAACCTTGCAAATGCAAAATTTAATGAACTTTATATTTGACAATTCACAATGCACAAAGAACGCAACTGAGAAGGTTCCTACCTAGACCCACAGTCAACCCACTACAGCTTTGGCACGGGGGGCGCGGTAGCCCTGGGGTAGAGCACAGTCTACCGACGCAGGAGTTCTGTGGTTTGAGCCCTGATAGTTGGGTCGTCTCAGTCTAATGTGACAGGCTGAAACAGGAGTCATGGTATTCCCGCCTTGTTTTGTGTGTGGCAGCACATAAAATTGTCAGATGTCAGTCTTGGAACCCGTCCACAATATAGTCTATACAGTGCTGATGTTAGACGTTAAACCAACTTAACTACAACCAGCTTTGACATTCTCTTAAAATATGATATCTTCTAATTTGACTGACCCTTAATTCGACATGAAAGTTCTGGTCTCTGTAATGTCAAATTAACAGGTATGCACTGTACATCCTCATGACTTCAAACTCATCATCATCATCATCATCATCATCGGTATTTTGATTAACGTGCAGGTACTGGTTCACAATAAAATCTTTAGCTCAATAGCAGCTTTATTTAGAGCAGTCAAAATTTCAAATTTTATGGCCATTAGCAGCGGTCTGGTTGATTAATGTCCAAGTACATTACAACACTTTTTAAGAAAATTATGAGAGGCAAGTGTTTTGATAAAATAAAATGGTAGACGGACACCACTGGCCCTGACGTTATGATTGGTGATGTTACTCCATTGCGGCAATTATAATTAAATCTCTCGGGTTCAATGTTTGGCCTGACTAGGGTTAGACTGCCACAGTTGAAACTTTGTTCATATACAGTTACAAACACAAGCGGTGCAGCTGATTGGAAGTAAAGTAATATAAAATCAAGGGCAAACAGCAAAGTACCCTCAGTGGGCTGGAGGATTAAATCTACAGAAGTCAGCTCATTCTGTAGATAATTTAATATCTTTAAATGTTTATATGAGAGCTTGAGCCCTGCTTAATTTACCAGTCACTCAAGTTTGCACTGCCACACTACCATGAAGGATTTTAGAGGTGCTCCCCTAATTTAATCATCTTGGCCTTTGGGATATAAATAGTGAACAGGATCTTTAAATCTGAATTGGATTTCACAATATCTGTTTGAATGAGTGTAAGTAAAGACTAGACATGAATTGTGGGTTATGCTAAACAGTAATCAACAGGTGCAATGTCATAACTATAAATATAGTCTCATTTTTCTATTTATTTGTTCTAATTCAGGAGGATAGGATAATAATTATAAATAGCTGAAGCCTCACCTGTGCACCTGGTTGAAGAAGCTGAAACCTGTATTCTTGTTCTTATTGTATCCTGGGGTCTGTTCTGTGGTACACTGACAGACAGAGGAGAATCAAAACAGAAGCACAGGATCATTTCTCTCCTTAGCAAGGGCTTTACTTACAAGCAGAGGTTTTTCAGCTGAATATTTTTAAACCAATGGTGTACTCACTATTAAATGACTTTATTTATCTGAGAAGTGGACCTAAACATTACATTTAAGTTTGCTATAAAAAAAAGTAAGGTATTTTGTCTTTCCTTTCCAAATTTCTTCGAGTTCCGCGGTTAGGAAATTATTTGTTCTGAATTGACAGTGATTTTGTGGAGAAAATAAAGACAAAACAACGACTGAATGTGAAACATAGATGAAGTGCATTGCTGCATAAATGCCATACAAAGTCTAACTTATCTTAGCGATTATTGAATGACATAATTTTTATCAGATCCAATCTCCTGATTATAAAAACTTTAAAAAGTGAAGCGTTATGGTTATCAATTCACCGTCTTCAAGGACATACAGTATTCTTCAGAAAAGATTTACACAACATGCCTAGCTTGATTATGATATGTAGCCTCTAGACTATCTCTGAAATCTATTTTATCTGTCACGACTAATCACGACTTTATTATTTGACTTATAATTTGAGACATATTTATGTTTCAACCATGTCTTCACGGGTATAATTTTGATGTAGTGTTCTTCTTATTATTTTCACTCGGACTTGTTCTTCTGGGTTTTTCTTTGTGGTGTAAAATAAATAAAAGTTTGCAACATGTGCTTAAATGTCTTTCTACACATCCGAACATTATGATACCCTATAAAAATTAAATTTAAAAGAAACGAGCACTAAGTTCTGCTTAAGAGATCGATATAAACTACAAACCTGTTGGTCAGATCGGCTTCCGCTAGCCTTGTTCCACGCCAAAACATGACCGTAGCGGTGAGGAGTCTGCATCACTTCCTCCGCAGATTTTGTCTGCAGATCATGAGAGGATCTTTTTGTCTCTTGTGTTTCACTAACTCTACTAGAGTTATTGCTGAAACTGAAAGCCTTTCTTTGGGCCTCTGTTTGTTCCCCATCTCTACCCTCAGAGTGATAGGCAAAACCCTTGCTTAGATCAAACTCATTGCAGTTTAAATCCAACTGTGATAGAATGTCCTTGTTGGATGACTGAGGGGTCTTTTCATTCCCCCTGCTGGCTGGGTTCCTTGGCTGAGAGAGACTATCAACTGATACTTTATCGATGCCATCCTCATGCATTACATCGTATACATAGCTTCCCTCACTGGTTTGCCTGTTTCCACCTAACGAGCATGGATGGTGAGATCCGCCACAGAGGCTAGTGACGGAGACTTTGCCTTTGTCATCCTCATGGATCGCACTTGATAGGTAGCCACCATCTCTAGCATGTCTGCTTCCGCCTGACAAGGATACTCGGTGTGACTGATCAGAGCTGGTCAGAGAGAGTACTACTGAGGGATGCCGATCACCCATGGGATACTCTGTAGAAATACCAGACCCTTGCGATAAAGTTTTTGTAAAGGTATGAGATTGAGAGCCATAACAATAATTAGCTTCTTCTACGGAATCATCAAACTCTCGCCAAGATTCTCTCACTCCTGATGTTTGATATATGGCTCTCGAAGGAGTGTTTAGGGCTTTCCTTGGTATTACTGATCTGTTATTTGAGTTAAATGCAGCTTTTTGGGGTGAAGTAGAATGGCATGTGCCCTCCTCATAGCCACTCATGTTGGTGTGGTTCTGTTGAGGATATCTTGCTTCATCTGGCAGGTCTGCGACTTCATCAACCAAGTGACAAAGCTCTTCATCACTGTAAATAGATCAATGAAGTTCCCATAAAACAAAAATGTAAGATGGTGATGGAACAAAATACTAGTTTTGCGCCCACTGAAAAATCTCTCAAAAGTAAAAAGACTTTTTTTTTTTGGGATGGGGATGGGGATGGGGATGGGGGGTTATCACTTATGTCAGCATGGAAAGATTCAGGGAGATTATTGGGCTGGGGCACTTGCAAGTTTGAGGTGCCAGAATGAAATGTTTACTATTTGGCACCTTTCTCAATTTAAAAAAAATTTTATTTAACGTTGTTAATGGGTTTAGAGCATATTTATTCTTGAACTTCTCGTTATTATCAGGGTTAATTGATTTAGGTTCTAGTTATCGCCAAAATAAATTATGGGGCGCAAATAGAGAGAAAAACAGGAATTTTCACGGTTCCTGTTTTTCCAACGGTTCTCGTTATTTGCTACTGTACAGGTCAGTAAAAGAAGAGGGATACTTAAATCATCAATTGTTTCAACACACAGACAAAACAACAGCCATTGGCCACATAACTATACATAACAAGGAACAAGAAGGAATCTTGAAACTCTACTGACAGTTGCCCAGGACAGAGAAGAGTGAAACATATTGCTGCAACAAATTACAGATCAGCTTGTTGGTTGTTTTTTTTGTGGTGTTGTTGATGAAAGTTATTGTTATTATTGAAACCACCTTATTACAAACAAGATTTCCCTGAGAAATTTTAAGAAACATAAAACAATTTGAATTGCTCAGCATAACTTGGATAGTAGTACCACAACAAAAAATGTAGGGAATTTCAATTGAAACAACCTTGAGCTTGTAGTTGTCCAAGGGCAATCAGCATCTTTCACAGATCTTGAAAACTGTTGTTGTAGCGGTTGGTGCTGTTGTTTCATCTGCTGATGTTGTTGTTGCTGCTGCTGCCACTGCTGTTGTTGCTGCTGCTGCTGTTGTATTTGCTGTTGCTGTTGATCGTTGTGCAATGGTCTGACAGGGAGGGCTGGTCTCTGGTCTGGGCTGTTGGTGAGGCTGGGCAACTCATCATCAAAATCCTCGGTACATTCATCATCTCTAAGGTGTATGGGTATGCCTGAGCCAGATAAGGGGTAGTAGTTATTCACAGGGAGCAGATTTAGAATCCTGGCTAAGCATGTGTTTAGCTGCCTTTCTCCTTACTCATACCTACCAAAATGTAATGAAATACTCAATAGTCAAAGTCACACTAGCCTAAAGTATTTGAAATGCTCCTGGTTAATAAGAGTAAAAAAAAAAGGAAAAAGGCAAATGTGTCCAATTGTCAACGGAACTTTGGGTAGCCTTAAATAGAAAAGCTTTTTGAGAAAATTTGTAACTTGCTCTGGGAGATGGACCTTATCATGTAAAAAAGAAGCTGTGACAAAAAAAAAAAAAAAACAGATGAAGGAAACATGTCCAGAAGTAAATCATATTCATCTAGGGAAGCTATCAATCATACAGTGGAGTTTTATGGGAGAGCTGTGTTATATATTGTAACAGTAAAAGCTTGGATGCCAACTGGATCATTATTTTTTACTGAACATTTTAGCGAACAACAGCCGAGCATATTGAATCCCAAAAGATAACTCAGTCTCACTGACCTATCTTTTTTAATCCTAACCTGCCAACTTTTCTTTTTTTTACTGAAGATTTGTAAACTTACAGAAAATTGGCATCACTGTGAATGTCAGATCTTAGTAAGCTTACCATCTCTGAAAAGGCTCTGCCTGCTGTGATGAAAGATGTCCAGATCTGCCCAGCCACTGGCCTCTTTGGATAGAGTGTCAGCCACTCTAAATTGTCTGTCTCTGCTCTGATTCTCATCTGCCGGCGCTGGTACAACCAACACAACACAGGTTTAGGCAATTTTCATAGAAACAACAAATACAAAATTGCTGAAAATGTACAGTGCATTCCACTGCAATTGGTCAATTTCTTGAAAATTTTGATCAAATCCCATAAAAAATTCATGGCCTCTTCAATGTCCTATAACAGAACTTGAGGGAGGATTTGATACTGTTCAGGCTGCCAATGACAGGATAGCATTTTGGATTGACAAGCTTAACATGGAGAGTGGGAGAGAAAGAGAGATTTAGATAAATAGATAGAAAGATAGATAGAGAGAGAGAGAGAGAGAGAGAGAGAGAGAGAGAGAGAGAAAGAGAGAGAGAGAGGGAAAACAAGAAAGAGAGAGATAGAGAGGGGCAGGGATAGAGTTAATAACCCAATTTTTCTGGGATCGCAAGTCCACTAATTGCATTCTTCTATAGATCAAGAAGATTTTGTATTGAAGGCACATTTTGTGTTATGTGGCCTAAGTCAACTGTTTAAGATCCATCTATTCAGCACCTTCTTATAGCACGTCTGTTCATGGATGAGCAGTGCTCTATGAAATGTCATATTCCTTGGTCTAAATTAAGTTGATGAATGAAAATTACTCTTTGGATCATGAACCCAAACAGTCAGCCATAGTTAACATTTCAAGAAAAAAAAAACGCATGAAAAGATTTAGATCCATATTGGTAATGCGATCAGTATTACTCTATGCAAAATCAGCCGATCCTCATAACGTTGGTTTTGATGTATTTTAATTTTTTTTTTTAAAGAGAATTTCAATCAAAGTGAAAACGAAGTCAGATGCCACGCAAGGCGTGCTTTACAAATGTTGTATGACATATCTGTCTCGTAGCGCAAGAGTATGATGACAGACTGAGCCACAGAACGTTATAAGTGTCCACTTGCGCAGACCTGCAAAGCCATGCTATTATCAGTCTAACAAATTTACAAGCTGCAACACAGAGACAGAGTGGGGCTACCAGGACTTCCCACACAGACACAGAGTAGGGGATAAAATCAGACCATTAAATTTGCCAAATTATGGGATCAAACTCGAGTCCATAGTTATAGTAATCTTAAGGCAATATATCTGGGTATTGAGGCCTGTACCTGTACTTAACTTTTTTACCCTACTTATTTGCACAGGAAGGGACCTTATCTCCATACTGACATGAACTATTTACAAAATTGAAGATGAACTCACCTGAGCCTTTCTTGACAATGTTGCTTGGTTCGCGTATATCTTGTCCAGCAGCTCCTGGCCTTGTATTTTTGTGAATCCCTGAGGTCATTACGGAGATATTTTTTTTCTGGTTAGCAAAGGAATCCATGATTTTTTTATTTGTTTCGAGCGTTGTTTTACTTTTGGGAATATTTTGAGGTCCACAATGTTGTATACGAGTCATTTGTGGCAAAACCTCCTCCTCAGGAAAGCCATTTTTATGCGGAGGGCTTTCCCAGAATTGTTTTCCAGTTTGATTTGAATGAATACCTAGAGAGGATTGCTTTGGTAGAGTATAGTCTGTATTATTGCAAAAGCTGCTGCCTTCTCTGTCTAGTTTGGTAGATTCAAAGCCGCTTTCAAAGTCAACATCGTCAAGAATGATAACATCTGGCAGATCTTCACTGTCAAAATCATAAGACTCAGCATTCACCATATCCTTAGGCTTATTAACAGGCATTGCTTCTTGTATTTGATCTGGATTCGAGAGCTTAAGTTGGTTTGGGGTACTCTCTGAATGGGTCACCACTCTATCAAACTTGCTCTTTGTGAGTTTCTGAAATTGAAAGTTTAATGGACACCATAAGTTAATTTATTATATTAAAATAATAGAGATCATATGTATGAGCTTTTTGAAAAAGGAGAAAGAGAGAAGATATAAATAACATAGATGAGTGAACCGTTGTATTGGTGTGAGCTGGCTTAAGTGGTAGAACATTGACTTTCCATGAAGACAGTCCCCCTTTGAGTGCAAAACGGGCCAAATTTATTTATTTGATATTAACCCCTACTGGTTGGGTCAGTGTCAGTATAATGTGAGTGTCTCAGACAGAAGTCCTGCTATGCGCACACTGTCTCTGTGTACCAGCACATAAAATTATCAGACATTTGTGTTGGGATCCATCCACAATAGAGTCCAATTTATAACATTGGAGGTTAAGACACCAACAAACCAAACCATTGCGTTTCATATTATAAAATAAAGCCACAACGGCTCAAGTTCAAGTTGGGAACTGTTTCATTATGTATTAACAAAGATTATGTTTCACTTACTGGCCCAGACTGCTGTCCGCCAAAAATGCTCAGAATGTCCTTAATTTCTTTACTTTCCTTGTAAGAAGATTTCTCTACTTTCTTCACTTTACTGCTGTCTTCAGATTTGGCACTAGACAATGTGTCAGTTGCGGACCTCTTGTGCGACTTGCAACATTTGTGGCCACATGTTGATTTGTTCACACATTTGTGGTTGCAAGAACTTTTAGGTGGGTCTGATGGAATATAAACTCAAAAGAATAAATAATGAAACATTTTATTGTAGTAATTAAAATAAAATTGACAGAGGAATATTTATTTTGTAATCTAAAAGCTTTCATTGTACGAGCAGCTCATGTTATCCACCAACATTTCAAATTAAGCTTATATATTGATGTTGCCTCTATGATAAAGAAACAATAAACAGGCTATGGCTCATTTTCAACATTGTGTGATATATGAATATGTTTCAAAACAACAAAAGTACAAAATATAAAAAATATTCAAATATTTAACGTTTCACGACTTGGCACTGCACAGTAAATTTAGAACGTTAATACAATGCACTTACTTAATGCTTACTTTCGGGGGGTTACAGTGAGAAATAAGTGACAATAACTTACTATCTGCCTGAGCTTTATCCATTGCCGCCTTCAGTTTTGAAGCTGGTGTTTGATCCTGAAGAATAAGTTAAGATTTCAAGGGTATTTCAGGTACTTTAATATCAATCTGTTTTATCAAGGGAAGATATTTTCAAGATTACCACAAAATGTAGGCCTGAGTGGGGTTTCATTTTCTATGATTTCCTTTAAAAAACATCCCAACATTCAAATTTGTTCAGTAAACAGAAAATTTAAAGGTAAATGATAAATTTCCATATATGTAAACAATGCTTGTCATTTAAAACATGATAGGAGATGCTTGAAAAAAAGCAAACTTCACCCCTAATGTTTTGTAAGTACATTTGACATATTAATTAAATGGTAGACAAGTTTCATGCCTTTATTGCCCAAAATACAAAATTTTTTTTATCCCTGTTATGAGAAGCAGCTGTGAGGAATGCATGTGCAATTCTGAACAGAAACTAAGCATGCAGTGTAGTTTTTTTCATTCCAAACAATGTTTAGAAATGCCTAATATAGCTTGGAAATGAGTGATACTAAACATCACCAAAATACCAGTAGTAGAAAGAAGTGAAAATCCCTTCACAGTGCTCTTAGTTTAGTTAGATTATCTTTGCATAAAAGTTTTCTTTAGTAGAACAGTTTTTTAAGTTTATCATCTCCAAGGTTTTCATTGAAGTTTGGTCCCAAAACTTACCCTCTGACAATTTTCATTGCTACCAAACAGAGACAGAGCAGACATACTAGAATTTCTGTCTGAGCCGGTCACATTATACTGACACTGACCCAATCATTAGGAAATATAGAAGGTTTAATAGAGAATCCAACCCATGACATATTTAAATCTGTATTGTCTCTTCCAACTGATCTACAGTATGACACATGAGATGTGATCCGATCATACTATCATGTCTTGACCAGGAATCAAACCAAGAGCCTGCCAGCTGGCAGCTAAGCAGTGTATGTACTGAGTTAACGGCCTACAATCTACAGCATATTTGTTGAGAAAATAATTCGAAAACTGAAATGACATTCCTTTATAAACAAAGGATTCTTACACTTTGGCGACATCTGAAGGCTCATTTTCTGAGGGAATAATACAAAAACTGAAATGATTTACCTGTATGGCAAAGATTTTTTTTTTACATATTTACTGTCGGAATAGTACAGAAAAAAATAAAATTACTTACCTTTAAAGCCAAAGGTTTCTTACACTGTGGAAACCAGCCCTCCTCATAAACTGGTTCATACTCAGTCTGAATGTCCAGTCCCACTGAAAATGGTGGAAAAACAAAATTAATTTTGTCGTCATAATCTAATATCTTGTTTGTTATCACCCGTGTGCTCACCGTGTAATGGCAGTCCTTAGGTAACCGACCATGTAATACTTCACTGTCCTACAACAAAACTTAAGAGAGAGGATATGATATAGGTTCGGCTGCCGACGGCAGGATTGTCAAACTAGGGGTATAGCCATGATACTGCCACTACTACTACTGCTACTGCTGCTGCTGCTGCTACTACTACTACTACTACTACTACTACTACTACTACTACTACTACTACTACTACTACTACTACTACTACTACTACTACTACTGCTGCTGCTGCTGTTACTACTTCTACTACTACTACATTGTTGATTTCTTAATGGCAATTGCCAAAAAGTAGACTACCTTCTATACAGAATCCTAAACTTATTTCTGACAATTTTCTGTGCTTCTTCAGAGAGGCAGAGCATGAACACCAAGACTTTAGTCTCACATTTTAGTGGCACCAAACCAACTAGTACAAAAAGAGGTAGCCAGCACCTATAAGCACTACACACTTAGGTTGTTGTTGAGTTGGTTTTAACGTCCAACATCACACTATATAGCCATATTGTGGACGGATCTCAAGATTGATGTCTGACAATTTTGTGTGGTACCACACATGAGACAGGGCGGGGATGCCATGACTCCGGTTTCTGACGGTCATATTAAACTGACACAGACCCAACCAGTAGGGAGCGAAATCGCCAGGGCTAGAACCTTGACCTTTTGCGTCGGAAGCCGATGTTCTACCCCTGGGTCACAGCGCCCCCCTCTACACATAGGACACACAGTGTAAACGCACGGTACATATTAAATTTATAGAGGAGAAAAAAGTTTAAACGTCTATATTTAGCAATAACTATGCAGGCAACAAAACAAACTATGCTTTCCACAATTTTGGTGATTATAGCATCATTTTATAGTTCATACCTTGATTTGGATATTCCTGAATGCCAAAATATTATTCTCCAAATTTATGCAATAAATATACAATCATGTGTACATCAAAACAGCAATGCTCTTTGTCTAACCTGTATCTTGGCTGAGTAGACTGATGCTCAGTTTGTTTCCTTTGGATGCACGGTTTACATCCACTGTGCGCATCAGCATTCCATCACGAAAGATTGCTGCATCACTGAGATAATGATGTGTACATGTATAAGTATTTGCAAAAGCAACAGAGAAATTTTGTGCAAGCTAAAGCAATGACTTAACTTGACTTAATAAGATATTTTTCCAGCAGGTCAACAGACCTTGCAGATTTGGCTGTTCTTTAATTTTTGCAGTAAAATCAATACACTCGTGTAAGTTTTGTGGAATTGTGTATATTTTATCAAAACCTAATTTTGTGGTCAGTCCAATATTTTTATTTACTCAAAGTAACACTACAAACACCAAAAAAACAAACACCACACACAAAAATACATACACACTCAAAAAATGGTATGAAATTTGCATAAGGTCAGAACATAATGATTTTGAAGGACCTTTAAAGGACATTTTTGTAAAAATAAAAAAATAAAAAAGGCTAATTTTGTAAAAACTACTCAAATTGTGAGAATACCACATCAATAAATATAAAGTAGGTAGCTGGTGCCTTTCATGTTTTTTTTTTCCATATTGACTGCATCTTTTTTCTTAGGAGTTGTTTTCATGAATTTTGGTGAAAGTAGTTTAACCCTACTCTTTGACAGGGCATTGGGAAGCCAAAAGTTAGGATTATGATTTTTCGTGGCAAATGGCATGAATTGCTATTACTTTCCTTGCCGCATTTTACATAAGACTTAAGAGCATTGGTAATTCTTATTACAATTTAGTTGAAGGATGCATAACTAAATGCATATATTTATGTTCTCTGGAAATGGGCTAAGGCAGTGTTCACTGTATTAAAAAAAAATCTCTTCGTACAAAAAATCTGACACTCATTTATTTAATTTGCCTTCAAATGATCCTCAACCAACAAAACCTTTGATTTGAAGACAATTGTTATCTGTACTTCCAACAATGAGAATATCCTGGCCCCCATCTCCTCCTCAATATCTATCATCTCCTTTATATTGCATCTCCATACCCTCATATAGACAAACCACACCAATATCCTCAACTTACAAAACTTTCCATTTGAAGACGATATTGTTATCCGCATCCCCAACAATGAGGATCGACTGATGGGTGATCTGAGAGCTCGGTATTTCCTCAAAGGCTGAGCGGTTCAACAAGTCCACGCTCAATGAAAGGACACACCGGTGGGGTTTGTAGCACTTCATCTGGGCAGAAGTCAGAAGTAAATAACAAACAAATCTGTACCTCAACTGAACAAGCTTAGATTTTTTATGAAAAATAGGAGCATTTTTTTTTTAACCCCTAAGTGCAGTATGACGGATAAGGTTATTTTGCTTATTCTAGCATGATTCCCCTTTCAAATATACATACTGATTTGCCTTTTTGAGTTAACATTTGCGAAAAACACAGAGCACTTTTAAGTAAATAGATATAATCTGGGCCTGTCCAGCAATGAAAATATGAGTGGGTAGGGAAAGAGATCAATATTAAAAAATTAACAGTGGTAGAGCAAGTGACTTCAATTAAGAAATCTCAGGTTCTGTCTCACCATCAGGCATTTTTGGTAATCACAGGTTGAATCAGTGTCAATAAATATAATGTGACCATCTGAACCATAAGTCCTCTCTAATTGTCTCTGTGGTGCAGCACATGAACAATTTTCAGACCTCGACTTTGGACCCATTGCCATAAAGGATCCTCCTTAGGGAATTATGGAACGTAGAGATAGCCCAGTCTAAGAAAAAAGCTGCCCTTTTTAATTATATTCGATATTTTCTTCAGCAGTAACTTAAACACAACCAACTTATGGTTACACCCTAAAACTATAAATAAAGAAGAAGAGATGGTTATGGATCATTGTACCTGCTCTACTGCCAGCTCATAGCGTGGCAGTTTGGCCAAGGCCTCTTTCACCTGGTTGCCAAAAGGAGGGTGTCTGTTCACTATCTGTAAGTGAGAAGAGTAGAAAATGACAACTCAGTATGCCAGTGAATTTATACGCTTTAAAAAAAATTTACCATCCAACAGTGCCAAGAGTAAGTCTTGACAAGTCCAGAACTTAGGGAAAAAGAAACTCAGCAGCAGCTTGATTGCTAGAAATACAGCTTTCCCCTGCACAATCAGGGACTAAAATAATAAAGTTTAGAAATAATTCACCAACAGACCTTAAACTGATAATAACCATTACAGTTTTTACAACTTATTTAATTAAACATGCAAAAGTATTTTTCCTTGAAAAGAAAAATCAATGTTCAAGCTAACAGAAATGTGTACTATCTTAATGATTGTAAAAGTCTGATGGTTTAATAGACAATGAATTCAACAGGGTCACTGCACTAATGGGCAAAATGGTGACGAAAATTAAATTGCTTGTCTAAAAAATATCTACAAAAATACAATTTTCAAATCTAATTGTAAACTGACATGACAACACAATTAGGTATAATGGGACATCAAACTTAGGCACAGATATAAACTTAGGAAATTAGATCTAAATCTAGACTTTTGTGAATTGCAGAAACAACAATATAATTATATGGTGATAATAACATGAATTGTTTACTTCACTAAATAAATGTGAAACAATGTTCTATAAATAAAAAAATTATATATCTTTAGATCAAATAGTATATATCAAGGACATAACACAAAAACAAAAATTTTGAATTATAAAATCCATATAGACATTCAAGTAAACTATTGGTGTCTACATTTTGCAGGTGTACTCTTATTACTGAGATAATTATCATTATAATATTCCACGGGATTTGACAAAACTTTTTTTTACACAGCTTCCAGAATACTTAAATTATAAATAAAAATCCATGTCATGGTTTTATTTTTGTTATGATGTTAAATAATTAGCTGTGAAATGAGAAAAGTGTGTTTTTGCCACTCTGTGTGTTTTAGCCCCTCTGTCTGCTTTCCTCCATGCATTACTTAGTTGGAAGTCATGAGATGTGCTTTAGGTTTTAGTTACCTCAACAAGCAGTATGATCCGAAGACAAGAGAGTAATGCTGATACGTGTGGCAATTCTAGCCACCAACAGAAACAAAATTTAAAAAATGACACTCTGATGTTTCTATCGGTTGAACAAGGACTCATGTTTTCTAGCAAAAAGTAATAACTCCATGAAATCACATTACCTATGGGACTAGGCCTTTCACTTTAAACTTACCACCTCAATGTCTCTGGGGTGAGCCTCATCCAGCTTGTGAAATGAGGACAGGCCAGCATTAGCAAGGGCCAGAGACATTGTTGGACCTGACCACACAAAAGAACAAACCAGTTAACCCCTTAGTGAAGAAAAATGACGTAGGCTATATTTCATCACCCATGACTGTGATTATTGTCTGGGTGGTTAATTTTTAAATGTCTAATTCTCTAGAAGTAGGCTATGATACCTATTTCACGGTTGAGTACCATACTAAGATAAACATTTGATAATTTTATGTGCTGCTTCACAGTAACAGTGGCGATTCCAAGGCTCCTGTCTGAGACAGTCCCATAAACTGGCACTGATCCAACTAATAGGGACAACATTTGGCAAATAAATATGTCAGATTGTAGGATCAAACCAGCAAACCAACGTCTATGTTCAGAAATACATGTATCTTGCAAAGTTGAGAATTAATTGTAAAAAGCATTTTTAAATACCACATACATGATTAAGATTAACTTAAGTACCATACATTAGACCAGGATAAAGTCATATGGAAATATTAAAATATTCACAAAACATTTTGAATCAATGCTGCTGAAAAAAATTAGTAAACAAAATTGAACTAATATGAAATTGTAAGATGAACTTTAGTTTAAGTGAAAAAAAAATCAATATAGTGGAATCAGCATTACCATAAACTATGGCTTCACATAAACTATCATGAGGAACGAATTCCTACTTTTTTATTTTATAGTTACTGTTTATCACAAACTTGGGATAACATAAACTTTTGGGCTGCTACCAAGATGTTTATCCTGAGCAGATTCTTATGTAAAGTTATACTAGAAATATTGACAAGAAAATTGGCTGACCTATGCCATCGAGCTGCCTGGCCACATATCTTGAGTCAAACCAGAGCTTGGCCTTGAACGCCTTGTAAACGAGCACAGCATGAAGCAGCACCGAGTAGTTGTTTCCCTGGTACATAAACTCCATCAAGCCTGGCCAAGGAAAAAAGTGTAATTGTTGATATATTATACTTCCTTTAAACTTCCCAAAGAATCTCATATGAAAACACCCATGCACTTTTTATTCTCAGCAAAGGCGACTAACCAAGCAGTAGTTGCCCTGATACTTAAAATTCATTATGAGAGAAAGTGTCTTCTTTGATTAAGTTGAGATATGAAAAGAATATTTCTTTGCTGGTATAGACCATGAAGTCAAGGCAATCTAATGCTGCATTATTGAGTTTTAAAATATATGTAATAATAGTATCCACCAGTTGGAAAGCTCTCTCATAGTTTAACGTCTTGTAGATCTTATGAAAAATCCTGCACGACAGTGCAATCTCAGAAGGTGATACCGAAAATTTGCTAGTCACATTACACTGACACTAATACAACCAGTCTTGAAAAACGCGACAGCTGGTGCAGGTCTTAACACACAGCCTTTTAATTCGAAATTTCATAATGTTTGTACTGCGAAAACTAACTTACATTTGGCCACTCTTTGTCCCACTCTGAAGATCTTGGCCATGTCCTGAGACAGAGAAAAGTCGTGCACTGGGAGACAGCTTAACTGGGCCTGGATTAGACTGGGAGAAAAAGCAAGATTTTTTTGTAATGTAGGACAGGAAAAAGTATGCATCTTCTCTTTGAGGTTAATTGTTCCTAGATTGCCCCAGGACACCCTTTATAGCGGAGGACAGAAAATAGGAGTTATGGAATACTTGACATAATTGCAAACTGAATAGCATATATAATTCTGTCAGATTTAGCCAATATGCTTTTGGTCCCTGCATTTCTGTAATCAAGATTATATCCATGATAGTAGAAATGACAGCAATTCACAGCAAATTTTAGTGGTAGATGTATAGAAAACAAAATCATAGCAGCTTTTAATTTTTATGGATTAGAGTTTTAAGAGGAAATAATGATATCCTACTAAAAGTGAGTCAAAAATTGTACACTTAACATAGTTTCAGATTTGAATTTGTGCAAAAAGTCCTTAGAATCATACAAATCATTTTAGGTGTATTTTTTTTTAGATATACAAACAAAGAAAAAGATACTCTAAAACTCATCGTGCTTTACCAACAAATCACCTACATAAGGACAGTATTTGTGGAGATAATTATATCCCACCAAGTAACTGTTGGACAATATTTTAGACAAATTGTGATGCCGACAAAAATGACAGTAACATTAACAATAGCAACATTTAAGTTGTAATGAGAAAATAATGTTGAGCAAAAAAAATGAGAGATAATAAAATCAAACACTTCTGGCTAGCTTTAATGTGCTGTTGTGTCAGTTAGAAACATCAATCTGGAATCCATTCATTGTTTTAACAAGGAAATTCATATCAATACAACTCATATTCAACACACAAAAAAAAAACCCTGATCACAATAGAAAAAATATCTCAAAAGATACTTATGCTCATAACCAATGTATTAAACAAACTAAACAATTATTTCTTTGAAATTTGCCTAAAAGTGTATGCTCGGTTATTTCATTAATTTATTTTCAAAACAGTTTTCTGGAATCAAATATTTGGGAATTTTTGGTGTGAAAAAAGTGAAATCTTTTTAAGAAGAGACCAAAAATGGATACTCACCAATTCACTTTCATTTGTTTTGTCTTCACTTTTCCGGGTAATGGGAATCTAATGCAATGTATAGATAGATAGATGGATGGATGGATAGATAGATAGACGGATGGACGAACGGACGGACAGACAGACAGATCTTTTTTTGTTTGGAAAATTATGTTACCTCTAACATTTTCAATCTTTTTTTTACTATAAAAAAATTTGTTGCAATGATCTCTAAGATAAAAGGAACGTAAGTGGATTAAAAAACATACAAGCAAATTTCATTGGAAGCACATTACTTTGCAGGATGTTAGAACTGTCCCCAACACTACACAAATGAAAATTGCATGCGTATATTAATTGTTCACAGTCATGGTAAATTCACCACATGATGTTTGCATCATTAAATTATAGAATTGTTTAAACAACTGCAAGAAGTGCAACTTCTAATTTCTGTGTCTAGATAAATTTTTTTTTTTACCAAAAGTTAAAATTGATAAAAAGGCAAAACGTAAACAGCAAATTTGTATATTTTTAAACGCTTCAGGAATTTGTAAATATGAATCACCCTGACATTGCATAAATTCACTATACAAATAGTTGGTTGACTTTCCCCACCCCATATGGTTTCATGGTCCGATAATGATACATTTGGCAGATGAGTGTTCATCATTACAGTTAGCCACCTGATGTTCTAGTTCATCAATATGAAATGCAGCCTTTAAAATTGTTTTTTTGAATTACCACGCCTGATAATTTTAAGGAATCAAGTTGTTAGTGCATGTTAATTGAAAACTAGCATTAAAATTTTTCTGATAATGGAAAGGAGTTACAGCAATATTTTTTAAAAATTATTTTTAAATATTACAAATATGACAAATGTTGAAGACTAAAAGATCTTTTCGGCCGATTCACCTACCTTATTGTCTCTTTGTTTTTATCACGGTTCAAGGAATTCAGAATTCTTTTTTCATTAATTCTCAGTTGAATATCATCAAATTCTGCACAATGAGATATTGCCTTGATCTAAGACGGCATTTAAAAAAAAAAAAATGACGGCTTATAATAGGGTAAAAAAGTTGATAAAAAAGTTGATACTACTTTAATTATTATTACTTTACCACAACAATTTCAGAAAGAGGTAAATGTAAAACTTCCTCTCTTTACCAATTATTTTTCTGCTATATTTCTAATATAGGTTAGATTTTTTTAAACCGAGAATTCCTGATGTCTTCTCTTTTACAATTTTGTTTGAGATCCTGTAAAGACTCATAGTGTTAAAAATTAATTTAGATCACCTCATATATGACAATCTGATTCTTCACACTTTAATTGAGGATAATAATAAATATAATTCATTATTATGTAAGATTGAATTCCTCACCATATCAGCTATGTTTTCTTGGCTTTGATCAATGCAGCTGAAATGCTTCATTGTTACAAAAGCAATGCAATAGCGTGCCATCAGCTTTCCATTCTCTATACAAAAAAATTAAAAGATGCATTAGTTTTATTTTAAAACTGCAGTCGCAAAGCTGCAAAATAAGTTATTGTATTTGGAATAAATCAATCAAAACTAAGAGACTGTTAGCGTTACCAAGTATAAATTAAAATTGTTAATGGTTTGGAATATTTTTAAAGATTCACAAAGAGGCAATTTTTTAAAATTACCAATGTAAAGCAAAAGCTCTGATTATAGTTTGAAAATCAGATTGAAATGCATCCTTTTTCAAAGTGGAGACAAGTCAGTTGTCACTGAGTGACAGAATAACAGATGAATAAGAGGGATGAAAAAAAGTATAAGGGACAGAACAAAAGATATGAGAGAGATATGCCATTTCAAGAATAGAATATCAATGTGCTTGTTAAATCAGTATCTATCTCAGGGTGATATTTATACTACCATTAAATGCAGATATACAGTTGTATAATGTGTACTACCAACACAGGAATAAATAAAAAAATAAAATAATTTTTGTTCCTTTCTTTTTCGATTATCTCAAAACTACCAAAAAAATGCAATATTTTATTCTTCTAGCTCAGTGAAGATATGTGACTCACCAGTGGGCCAGATTGAGCCAGCTTCATCGTTGACATTGACTAAATGTTCATTTGCTAAGTGGGTCACATTCTGCAGACACAGATCTGAGAAATAAAGAGTACAAGGAGTCAGAGCCTGGTGTTCATGTATGGAGTTTATTTGACAAAAAGAAATGATTTTTAGAGAAAAGAGAAAAAGTGGAATTTTCTTTACTTCAAAAATCATACCATTTAAAAAAAATGCTTTACAAAAAGACAGATGAAATACCAATTTCCTCACTATCCTGGGAGCAAGAATGACTCTTTGGTCATAAATGGTAGGATATTGGAGCATCAGCCAACACGGTGATGATATAATATTTCAAGATACAAACCACTCAAAGAAGAGGGACATCAAAAACATCCATCGTCTCAACACTCAAGCAAGATTTCAAAACACTAAACACATCCCACTGGCCACATATATTATACACAACAAAGGATCTTTTAAGTCTGCAGATACACAGTTACCCAAGAAGGAGAAGAGTGAAAATACCTTGCTACAAAGGAGTTTAATGACATTCCAATTGAGGCACATTAAGTCAAGTGCCATAGCATTTTTTATTCTTCAAGGCGCATAGAGTGTTAAAGGTTACATTCATGATTAATTCATTTTATTGGCAAATGCAGCAATAATTGAATTTCCTTTAAATATACAACTGAAAATGTCATCTCTTTCTCTTTTTATTGTTATCATGAGTATTGTTTTTATTATTATTACTATTATTATTATTATTATTATTATTATTATTATTATTATTATTATTATTATTATTATTCACGACAGGCCTAACCTATAATTATTATATTATTATTCATTATTATTATTGTTGTTTATGTTGTTGTTATTATCATTATCATTATTATTACTATTATTATTATCATTGTTATAAATTTTATCATAATTATTATAAACAACAACAGAAAAAGCAAGATTGAGATAAAGTAGTGTAAACTAAAGAGGATGTTTTAAATTAAAAGTGACTATTTAGGTGTACAGATTTTTCAACTTATTTCTCTCATTTTATTAAGTGAGCTTTGTTCAAGAATATAGAAAATCTTTGTACCTGAATAACCAATTCCTTTAATAATACTTGCCTTGGAGATTTCTCTCAACTTCCTGGGTACTGAGGTTGGATGAAAGCCCTACACATTTTAATTTGGAAAGAATGGAGAAAATATTGAGAGTAAATAAAATAATTACAATATTTTATGAGGTAATTAACAAGTGATTCACAGAAGCAGAACTATTTGTGAGGTAATTCAGGTGAAGCAGACACAGGATGGAATTTTGTCTTTTTAAAAAATGTACAGTGTGGTAAAAATTTCAAATACAATTGAAGGTATTAGAAAATTATTTCTAGCCGACTAGTTACAGTACTAGATGGATTCATACTGTTATGCCTTTAGATGTGAATTCATAAAATTAATTATTCTGTAAATCCATTTGGGGTTTGTTTCCCCACATGGCTTTAAATCCCATCCTTGCCTCCATTTTTTTTTCATATAAGTGAATTTATGTGTAAAAAAATATAATATCGAGGCAGAACTGGGATATGATATCATACAATACGGTTGAAACTCAACACGACACTCAATTCTGATCTTCGAACATGATTAAGTTATCTATACTCTCAATAGAGCAGAGTTCCTTTCTTACTGACAGATTGTGGAAACAACACACAAAACATATTTACCATAGAAACAAGGGTTTTTCAGCGCCCTCACATAGAGGAAGGTGTGTCGAATCCACTTCACCACGAGGCTCATATCACTGATGGTCTGTAGGACAATCTCTGCATTCAGATGCTCAATCAAGTTCTTGTGTAAGCTGAAACGATGGGTGAAAAAGATTTGGTTCCAACAATTTGGTGACTTGGTCTGTACTTAAGGAGGGCTTAGTACTAATAAATTGCAAATGTGCTACCACTTCTACATACCTGCTTTCAATTAGCTGAGTACCATTGACCAGGGTTGAATATTTACCCTGAAAATATGCAAAATTTGACCAGGGTTATATATCTAGCCTGAAAACATACAAAGGTTGATTCAGGTTGAATATTAAGGTTGAAAGTATAAAAAGCTTACCTAAGGTTGAGTATTTAGCTTGAAAGCATACAAAATTTGACAAAGGGTGAATATTTAGCCAGAAAGTATCAAAAGTTTCTGATACTGGCAAAGCAACAAACTACGAACTGGTTAGATTCCTGGTGAGAAGTAAAAAGATTTTCATTATCTTCTACTTATTACTTAGGTTATTACTTGTGCTGTTTAAAGTCTTTACAAGTCGTTTAATGAACTCTATGTTTTAGTTTTTCCTAGTCATTAAACCTTAGTTATAGTTTGAATTAAGGATGGATTAGAACTTTGAAGTAATAGGATTCAATTACTAAAAGGGACATGTTGTATCATGAAAGGGGTATAAAGTATAATAATCCTCCCGTTCCCCTGTCCTTTGTTGCTATAAATATGAGTTACTATTGGCACTCCTCATTGTAATGCTTCACTTTTCCTTCTTTGCTTTGGTACTAACACTGAGTAGCCTTTTACAGGTATTGATTAGCATTCCCGTCGCATGTGAGATAGTCATTTGCAGTGATTCATGTGGTGGTATTCAAAAATCTGGATAACAATGACTTCAAGTAAGCAGATTTGAGTGTGAAAGATTTTGAAATATGAGACTAATTCTAACAAAGCCGAATAATATTCTCTCATAATGGAATAAGGTATGAATGAAGGCCCTAAGCCAAAGCTGGTGGAGCTCAGTCTGGAGGTGCTAAGCCAGTTAAGTGGACTAGTGCAGCGTCCGCAGTTCCCAAACAGAGTCAGTTAACTGGCAGATCAAGCTTTACAGGTTAAAAGCAGATTGACACATTTTAATTTCAGATTCACCGAGAGTATCTATACTGATTTGTCAAATAAATTGATAGGCAAAGACAAAATGGCAAATCTGAAATATGCCATCCTGATAGCCCAGTGATGATTTTGATATGTCTTATTTATTGGTAAAGAAAGTGATTTTTTATATGTATTTTATGATATTAAATTTGATTGCATGTTGTTTGTTTGGGCAAACATAACAATGAAATTTGGTTTTCAAAGTTTGAAAATCTGTTGGAAATATATATAGGCCTACTATGAACATTTTAAATTTTGTCATAATCGATGTTGTGTAAAAAACACAATACGAAGTGTTATTTGGTGTGTCGCTAAACCAAACTAATTTGTACTTGAGGCTTCAAATTTATTTTTCTGAAGGTTTAGCACATTTTGTACCTAGGAAAAAAATATTAAGTATATACCTTTCATGTTGAGACTGTAGGAAGCTTCCAAAAATGACAAAAATACACATATTTGGCAAACAAAAATTTTTAGCTTTGCCAAAACTATTTCAAGCCAGCGGTGTAAAAACATTTTTGGGATTACATGCTACAAAATTATTAGGGTCATTACCAATACTACTGAAGCTAAATTCAATTTTTGTCAGATGTCTAAAGAAGCAAATTTTAAATGTATGCACCTTCAAAGTCATTCTATTATTGAAAATTGCCCTATTTTACCAAATCTAAAGGATGTATAGAAATGCAGGGCACTATATATTTTTTTTAATCATGAAAAATTGAGAAATAATGCTAAAGCAATATATTAATATATCAAATTAAAGTTTCCTTTCTGCTCTACATTAATTATGATAGCATAACAAATCCTATGAGTCCAGTATATTACAAATGAAATTTAGAAAATATTTGTTCCTCTGCAGGCCTGAAGAAATTCTGGACACCTGCCTTTTCCTTCATCAATTATGTCTTTGAATAGCTTCAAGTATACTATCCTCTGTCAAGAAAAAAAAAAGAGATCTTTATGGAACCTTGAGTTTAGAAAAAACTTGAAATAAAGACAAGGAGAATTATGTATCAGGGCTTAGCATTGCTATAGAGCATTATTACCCTATTCTACGAATTTAACAGTTCATCCCAAACTTCGACCATCTGGCATACCAATGAACAGTGATCCACTTGGCTATCTTATCAAAATAATGTATAGATTTGTGACATCGAGTTAACCTTTCCCCAAAGGTCTATGTTATAATTAAAATTAAATGTTAACTACTAAAATAAAAAGAGATTTGCGAAATTGACGCAGGCCTAGAGATCAAGTGGTTCTCAATTAGACCTATAATTTCCGTGTGATTTAATCATAAAAATATTTTTAAAAGCTGTACATGTATGTGTTTTGTAAGATAAAATGATATTATGGCCATGATTTCTACAGACGCCAAAATGATTTGACTGTTCCATTTGTTATTTTTACTACCCCGGATGAGATTTATAATTTCGTTATTAAATTTGATTTGTTTTGAAGATATGCAAGATAGCCACAAAATGTAATTTTACATTTACTTACCTATTAAATTCTGCAAGATATCCGATGAAATTGGATTTGGAGAATCATTAACAGTACACTGGATCCGAACTCAGACGTAAGCAGCAGGTCACTTACCGGCCCTCAGTTCACCCTTCTTCAGCCATTCTATTTACTACACTGAGTTGGCCACTGCCTTGATGCCGTTTCTTTTTTTTCCCTATCTTCACAGCCATCCGATCGATTCTCACATATCGTATGTTTTTACAAACTGTAGAAAATTTGCTCTCCAGAAAGTTCTTCATAAGCAGTTGATTTGCCTAAAAAACTGCATTCCAAACACTTAACTAAAACTTTTCTCCATGATCAGCTGTTAGCGCTCTAGCAAGCCCCACATCAGTAAAAAGATGAGCTCATGCCCTTTCAAACGATTTATGATTTATATTTATACGACCACTGGTTGCCATGTAAGACCAATACGAGAACAAAAAGTGTAGATCCACGCGCCATTGATTGACAACCCTTGAAGACTGATAAATGAAACACTTGACAAAAACACTTTCACAAAATAGACCGCTACAGAGTTTTTAACCAATATAAAAGAGATATTGTTTTCTACAAACTGAGAAACTTAATAGAGCAAAGATAGGGAATTATTTGGTCAGAGTCGCCGATTTCCGCATTTTCGATTATGGCGAGCCATGCAATGTCTGCACTCATACTTACCTTCAGCTGAGTTTTGGTCATAATCACTGCTGTTGCCGATGTATCAAACTGAAATGCAGAACCAGAGTACCAATGCCACTTTTAAGATACAATGATTCTGGGAAGAGCAAGAAGAAATATGGACATTGATAATCCATTTACCTAAAATTACCGGTATCTCATCCACTTATCATGCCCCTCCACACTTTCCGATCCTTCGCTGCTTTCAAAGTTTTCATTACTTTTCCTACATTTAGCCATTTTGTTAGTCTGTCCATTATCTTTTTTCGTTGCTTTTCCCTACTGCACTTCCCTTCAATTATTCCAGCTGTCAAAAGATATTCCAGGTTTCTCTACACATCAAATGTGCGAAAAACATTACTATTTGTCTACAAATTATATTTATAAGTGATATTTCATATCTCATCTATGGAAATTAAAACTCCTCTAAACAGTAACTGTTTACCTGTGGTCTGCCAGCTCGCCCAATCATCTGCAGAACCTGCATGTTGGAGTACTCCTGTACCATGCCCATGTTGTAGAAGTGGGTGGACTTGATCACCACCAGGTGCGCCGGCAGGTTCACCCCCATAGCAAGGGTTGACGTTGATACTGGGTCATGGAAATACAAAAAAAGAAGGCAGATCTATGAACTGAATGGGTTTCAATGTTAAATCCAATTTTTATTAAGCAGTGATGCTTATGCAAAAGGTTGGAGTAAATACTTGGGATTTCTTATCAACAAAAAGACTGTCACAACTTTAAAAGAAATGGGCTTATGTCTTAAATTATAACAAAGCAGTAATGCTAATGGAATTACATTAGTTTGGAGTAGATGCTTCGATTATGCTATCAAGATAATTTAAATCTTTAAAAGAAATGGGGTTTTATGTTAAATTCAACTTTATTCACAATGATGCTAATACAAAACTTTGAAGTGGATACTTGAGATTTCTTATCAAGCATATCAAAACTTTAAAAGACATGGGCTTCAATGTGAAATTCAACCGTCATTTTGAGGACTGGAAGCTGTGACGCTTTGAACAGGTCCTCCACCGTGCGTCTGTCCTGGATGTCCAGACCAGCGTGGTGGATTCCAATGCCTCGGTGGAGCAGCTCTGGACCAAACACAATAACGCAATGGCATATTGTCATCGAGTTAGCAGAACGGCATATCCCATTTTTTGTTAACTAATCAATTTGGAACTTCTCTGACATATGCTAAGCTGCTAGCCCAGTGACAATATTTGCCATTAAAATAATTGTGCCATTAAACATAGTCAATAGCAGTAGCGTCAGGTGGGTTGGAAAATGCATGGGGCTGACCAGTGTCCAGTGCCATAAAAGTTTCTGACATAGCCAACCTGTCCAATATTAAGCCCAAATATCTTAGTTTAAGAACAGCTTTCAAGCAACACAAATAATGCAATTATTATCATTTGTCGACAAATGTAAAAATCCCATCAAAATACATTAATGTTTCAGCATATGGTTCATATTATGATTCATGAGCTGTACTATTAAGAAATATTAACTCACCTCTGCCTACTTAAACATAGCATACTGAACCATCAGAGAAATATTTCTCTAGTGAAGAACTTCCCCTCCAGTCATGACTACGTAAAATAAATCCATTCAGTCTATATATTTGAAGGCTTCAATGATTTTGCCTTATTCTGCTATTGTTCAGATTTTTATAGTGGACAACCTTGCGGTCAGGCAGTATCCTGAGCTGGGCATATAGTCCGCGAAAAATTCATCAATTTTGTCTGAATTTAAGTCACACCTTGACTCAAAAACACATATTTATAATAAATAGTTGCTTTTAAGCTTTTGGGATATGAAAGATAAAAGGTTTAACCTTCATCTAAAACCATTAGCTCAAAACACACAGGTTATGACCTGACCTTGGTTTTTGCCTTATATCTCGATTGTAGAGCTAGCGACATATGCCGTGTTCTTGCTTGGCGCATCACATATACGAATCTAAAAGCAATGCATGTTTTGGGATGCTTTGCCCTTGTTATTTCTTTGATAAGTCAAGTTTAAATTCAATGTTTAGTTGGTTTAATATGGTTTGATATTTTGAAAAGGATATTTAATGCTTTTGTGAATTTTTTTCTTTCATTGATTTGATTCAAAATAGATACAATTATTTTACCAAAGAGTTATACAGCTTAGTTGGAAGTCGTGAGCTCTATTTAAGGTTTTACTTAGCTTATCAAGCAATGGTACCCACAGATTGTGCGACAATTCTAATCTTTATAAGAGGACAAAAAGCGTGAAAAGGAAAAATATTCACTACAAAATCACACTTTTGTAACCATGACGGTTCTGCTTCATGAAGACAACTGTTTTGCAGAAAAGCTGAATAACTTTTTATGAAATCACATTCCCTGCAAGTCCCTTCAATTTGGACTAAGAGTAGACAGGCAAAATTTGTGGGCCTACCTGAAAGTTTATGTTCATGCACAGACTTGGCAGCCATGTGCAAAGTTTCAGCACTGAAATGATTGAGGAGATTGTTGGTCCTGAGATCACCTGCCAATGCCTCTGCCGACTGCACCACACTCTTGCGTGAGGAACAAAACTGAAAATTTTCAGAGTCCAGCAAAAGAAACATTTAAAAATTGGAAAGGATTTATCAAGTTTTAAGTTTTTTTACATGGAGTCTATATTCTTGAACAAAGCTCGCTTAACAAAATGAAAGGCATCAATAAAACAATATTCATTTAAATGGTATATTATACTTTCATCTAAATGGTATATATTATATTTTCATTTAAATGGTATATTATACTGTTATTTAAACCAGAAGAATAAAGTAAATTATATATTTGTATTCTTGGAGGGTTGACTCAGACAAGCAGAATATCCTACCACCAGTGAAGGTTTGCCATGGGAGTGGGTTTCAATGATAGACTTGAGCCGATAAGACAAGTTCATGTCAAAACGAAAATCAGATGTTCCTTCCTTGAATGGGTAGCCGAGAACAATCCTGTCCAGCTTAACTGGTCGGAACTCTTCGCCAAGACTGAGGAGCAAAAAAAGTTGATGAATGAACAAGGCTGGCACTAAACTGAAGGAAAAATGTACAAGACTAGCAATGTTGTTTTTGATGCAGCAAACTTTGGGCTTTTCCCTTTTCTCTAATACTATATTGAGGTATCTGCAGCTGCTTTTCAGTCGCTGTATTGTCCAAATCTACTCCCAGTTCGGTTATACCACCAGATACTGGGGTCGCACCTTATGTTAACTCAGTGGTAACAAAACAACTGGCACACACAAGGTCTCAATACTCTCATACACAGACATGTCTGAGAAGGAGAGAGCATATATATATAGTTATGTCCAGCCTATGCTGCTAACTAAGTAGAAGTAACAAGTTAATATCACGCAGCTACCACTTCCCCTGGCAGGAGTGGCTAAAAGTTGCATGTAACTGCTATCACTCTCTCCAAGACCTGCTTCAGACTGGGAGAAAAAAAGTTGCCTGATAAATGCGCTAGGCTGGCATTCAGTACCTTTCAAGCACATGTCGCTAATTTACATTATGACTCCTCTAAACACACAAAACTACTGTATATTGACCCCTTCATTTTAAATTATAATAAGCATCTCTGCCTCTAGAAATAATAGAGCAATAATGTTATAAATTGCACTTGTAGAGGTTTATAACAGGTTACCCATGTTAAAAATTACTCAAGAAGTACAAATTCCCAAGTGTGCCTGATTCACCATGGTTACCCTTAAAATAAGTTGCGCAGATATTTAAAGGTATAGCTCTTAATATCTAGACTAGTAGAGCAATGCAATTTTTTTACTTCTCAGGAAAGAGGATTGCATGGAACAATCAGTATTTTCATCAAGGATATCAAATTTTTTGTTCTTTCACTATGTTCAAAATAGGAAAACAAAGAATTATTTCTCCTTGAGGGATAAATAAAGATTTTTGTATTATGCATTCTGTAATTATCCTACGATAAAATCTTTTTATTTTTTTCTCATTGTTGTTATTGTAGTAATGAGCACTGTTTTTGGGATATCTTTTTATATTATTGTTTGATACCTTTTTAATTCAATTGTATTTTTGTGAACGTAACTGTGAAAGCACTCACTTAAACGCCGACGCTGGTTTGCTTGGTGTGCCAAGCCATTCAGCAATCTGTTAAAGTTTTAAAATTAGAGGATGAATATTTATTACCCATTTCAACAAAATAGAAGAGGTTTTTTTGTTTATGTTTTGGATTCACATCTTAGAATTACTTGTGCGAAATATACGTTTAAAAATTAGGGATTTAATGTTTATTTACTAACTAAACACTGGGTGTTTGTTTAGAAGTTATTTTTCCTGTTTGTTTTGGTTTCATATCTTACACTGACTCAGTTTTCACGTTTAAAAAACAGTTAAAAACACATTTGTTTGATCGCTTAGCTTATTTATGTATGCAAATCATGTTCTTTTAATATGAATTAATTCTTTTTGCTGTTAATGTTATGACATGTATTATTATCTACGTTTTATGTCACTATGTCATATATTCTTTTTTAAATGGGATTTTAATGTGTAAAAAACCGAATGAGCTGAGTTTATTGGATATGAAAAAAAAAGTATTATTATTACTTATTAATTCGTTGAACTAATTACCATTCATTTCCTTTTTTTTTATTATGAAAGTTTGATACAACTTTTAAAAAATTCCTCTTATTAATCATTATTAAGACACACATCCTTATAATTAGGGATGGTAGCAGAGACTGCCACAAAGCGAATGTGTGTAGAAGTGTCAAGCTCTTGCGCCGTCTCCAGGGTTTTCATGCGGCTCACGACCGCCTCCACTGTAGCTCCTCTGTGAGGGTCATTCAGAATGTGGATCTGTATGGTTAAACAAACACTATGAATGTCCTCAAAAAAGAATGGCAAGGGCATGGAATGGAAATAAGCAGCTTCTCAAACCAAAAATGGAAATACTCTGAAAAATATTTGATTGTTTAAGTATTACTTGTAAAATGGTGATGAATTTTTGGTAAAGACATGTATTGAGCAGCAGACCAATTGGTCAATGTAAAAATGTTGATGAATCATTGAGTATAAAGAGATGAGGGATATTGCAAGCATCACGGAATGAAAGAAACATACAGGGAAATCCACTAGAGATGAACCCTGTCTGAGAAAAACTATGGTCTTATATAACTATTTCTCAGGCACCATTTCCCTTAACTTTACAGACGCTGTCTGATACAAACTTGATATCAAACAAATTTTAGGTTGTCCCAAGAGGTTTACATAATGCGGATTCAACTGTAGTTTCTTCAACAAAAAAGAGAAATGCTTTCAGAAGTATAAAAATCTTACTCTACTAACAGTGATGAAAACATGCCAAAGTGTTATGGAAATGAAATGAAAATCATAAGATGGTAACGAATATTTGTAATATATTGAGAGGAAGATTTTGTTTCAAATGTAATAATGTGAATGAATTAATGCATGTGGTTACGAGTAGGTTGTCAAACCATCCAATGTGAATGTCTGTAATCAATTTTACTCTGTACTTTCCATGTCATAAAATACATTGTACTTCCATTTCCTGAGAGGATACCAGGTAGCTTAAAAAGAGCCCTGCTGTGTTGGATTCAACTCTAACTTTTTATACTTTGATCGGATTTAAATTATCTCAAAAAAAACTTTAAGTTCACTATTTACCTCATCAATGAAGAACAGTTGAATTTGCTGAAACAATGTTTTGTTGTCTTTCCATCTACGAGACACGCTGTCCCATTTTTCCTAAATAAATAAAAAAGGAGCAGCTCTGAAAACATGTCTCAAAATTTCCTCTAATATTAAAAATTTTAGTTTTAAAAGAACAAATATTTAATTATTTTTTTTATATAAGAAAAGCAGGATGGTCCTTTTTTTATTGAACGAGCATGCAAAATATCATTTAAGCAGTTTTGTTTTTTGAATTTCATATTCACCAGATAATAATTAATTATTTTAGAGAAGATTTTGGCAAACAAATTCAAACAAAGAAATCCCATACTGACAGCATAGGCCAGGTTTGCAACAGATTATTTCCAAATCACTTCAAGACATTCTGTTCCCAGTAAAATGTGACCGGCTGAGATAGAAGTCCTGGTATCCCTGCTCTGTCTATGCATGGCAACACATCAATTATAAGACATAAGTCTCAAAACATTTCTGCAATAGAGCCTAGCTGCTACTGTAGGATGTTACACACAAAAAACCAGACCAACAACACTGTTTCAATTTGATAATTCTGTATATTATATATTATATACATTTTTTTCTACAAAAAGAGAGTTCAATTCTTACAGGTGTAGTGCAAATTAAGTTTGCATTGACTAATTTGGAAAAATCATCCAGCTCTGTATCTCCAGTGATTTCCAGGCAGTTGATGCCTAGGTTTCCAAACTTGTTGTTCCAGTCAGTATATCTCTCACTGCAGAGAGCTTTCATTGGGGCCACTGAATAGATAGATTTTTTTTTTTAAGTTAAAACTATTGTAAAATAATTAAAACTTGTGTTAATGATCTTTATCTCATAAGGCAAGTACATGGATACACCAAATAAAGACAACTTTTTTAATGATTCGCATTTGAAACTACAACAAGAATAATTTAATTATTTTGATATTTATCTTCATTTTCTGTTATAATATACATACCATGAGACCTTAGCTAACAAAAACATTGACCCTGTGGAGTGCCTACTTTAAAGGCATAGCGCTATGACATAAAGGGGTATCTCTACAACCCCAGTTTAGTTGAGCACCCACTATTACACTATTAGTGGGTGACTTGAGGACAACCTTGAGATGACATCTTGTTACAGTAAGCCTTGTCTTACTCACTTAGGACTCAATATTTCTATTTTAAGAAAATCAACCAATGAAAAGGTGCCACTTTCTCGATCTCGTCTGCTCCGTCAGCCTTATGATTATGAGCAGGCTTTGAATTAAGGTAAAGCAAACGGACAGACCATGGGGTATCAAGTCTGGTTACTTGGTATGTTTGCTTGCCACAAGAATATTGTTCGATGTAACTGACCAGTGGAGGGTATGATGAGTCTTTGAGCTATTTTATAATTTAAGAACACCACCCTTTGTCTACAGATGTAATAAGTTGTGGCTCTGCTCAGTTCTGGGTGAAGTGGAGATGAAAACCATTTGTAGTTTGTGATCACACATCAGTCATCAGACAAGAGAGTTAATATTGGCATCTACTCTCTCTGATTTGACCAATCAGCAGTATTGAGTGGCAGCTCCTCTGTCTGATATGACTTTTAATTTGGCATGCTTAAAAAGTCCAGAATAAATGTCTTTAATTTCTCCTGGCATATTTTTGCCTAATTCGAGATTAAGTAAAACATTTCTTTTATTTCTACATATTTTCAACCCAAAATACCATTAATACTAACCTTTTTAACCACTTGACGGCTCATTTATAATTTTTTGGGGTTTCAGATTGTCAGTTAAAGTTTGTCTTTTTTTTTTCCTCATTTGTAATAATTGCCAACAATTTCATAAAAATCGGACATTTTAACGATTTTTTGTGCTATAAAAGTATAAATCAAAGCAAACATGTCCAGTCGCCATTTTGATAAGGACTGACGGGTTCGCCAGTCAGGCCAGATAAACCGCATATTTATCACTTTAAAAAGATACCAAAAGTAGAGATACCGTTTTCGGTCTCTGCGCAGTCCGACAGGGGAGGTCTTTTTTTTTATCTCTGTGCAGCCAAGTGGTTAATAAAAAAAGCAGGTGTTTGGTTCTGTATAAGACTGAAAGACAACCTTGCAAAAATGAATAAACTGTCTACAGGCTAAACAAGCCAATGCACTGTGCACAAAGATCTTCTCTGTGTAAATTCCTATCTAGACCCACAGCCAAGCCACTCCAGCTTTGGCACTCTCTTTATCTTCTGGTTCGACTTTCTCATTATTCAACATGAAAGTGATGAAATGTCGAATCATTAGGTATGCACTGTAGATATATTTTAACACATAACGTATACTGTCTGTCTTTCTCCTCTGCCCATCTATCTATCTATCTATCTATCTATCTATCTTGTGATTTCACACTTTTACTTGAATACCCCACCAGGCACTGCAAACTTCGCAGCCACACTCCAAAATTCAGTCACATTCGGCCGTAATAGTCAGCCCCGCACTCAGGTAACACTTTCGGCTGATCACACATGCACTACTTGAATTCAGGAAGTGTGAGTGCCCGTTTCTGCTCTCTAACCAATTTCACTTTTTTGCAAGTGGTAAATTTTTTTCTCACTATAAGACATTATTCCTTTTAGAAAAAGAGTAGGCTTTGTTGGGGTTATTTTTACTTCCCCTGGCTTTCCTAAAAAATCCTATATAGAAGGGAGTACCAGTTGAGATTCAAACAGCAGATCTCCCGGTTTTAGTCCAGATCACTAATCGATTGAGCTACAAGGGCTCCTCGATTTAGGAACAAGTCTTAGGTGCCACGCTATGATCACTGATGTAATTGTGAGAGTAATTATTCAAAATGTCAGAGCAGCTTTTGAAAATACAAAACAACTTACTGTAGATTATCTTTCTCCTCAACTCAGGAAACTCTGACTTTGCAAGCAGACGAATTAACGCCAGTTCAAAAATCACCGTTTTCCCTGATCCAGTCGGTGCTGAGGCTACAAGAGACTTGTCAGTGTACAAAAGCTGCAAAGAAATACATGAAAAAAAAAGACAGGAAACCAAAAGTAAAAATTCCTTAACTGCATGCAATTTTTTTAGCATCATTTTTTTTAACATCATTAAAAAATATACGGTACGGTACAAAGTAAAAAATTTTTTTTTAATCTAACTTACCTCATCAAGCAAGAGTGATTGCAATATGTTAAAGTAGGGAAACTTGAAAATTTGCTGAAATTGTCTAGGTGCTTAGGTCAAGAAAAAATATTTGAAAATATTGTAAGATACAGAGCCATGTGTTGTCATTTAAAGGTACCTTCCTATCCAACTATCTATCAATCTATCAATTGTTACAGATATACAGTGCACTCCACTTAATTTGAAATCTAATAATTCTGAACTTCTTTTAATTTGGCATGCTTAAAAAGTCCAGAATAAATGTCTTTAATTTCTCCTGGCATATTTTTGCCTAATTCGAGATTTAGTAATTCATTTCTTTTATTTCTACATATTTTCAACCCAAAATACCATTAAAACTAACTTTTTTAACCACTTGACGGCTCATTTATAATTTTTGGGGGTTTCAGATTGTCAGTTAAAGTTTGTCTCTCTCACACACACACACACACTCTGTTCAGAAAAATATATAAAGGCATTAAGTGTCAGATAATACATATAATACAATCATGGTATATTAATCTTTGAATAGAAAAAAAGATATGAATTTCATCCACTGAGCGCAGCTCGACTCCACCAACACTTGGATTGCGATAATTGCCTACAGGGAAGAAAGAAAATATGGCTGTGTAATGGATGATCTATGAGAGATGTAAGAATGTAAGAATTCTAGGAACAGATATTGTACTGAGAGGTGCACATAAACCTTTATAAAAGGTAAATTTAAAAGAGATAGAGATTCAGGATTTTCCATAATCTTCTTACCAATTGGCGTCCACCTGTTTATAAGAAAATTGATTTACAAGTGAATTCACATTATATGTTCTTCACCATCCAGTGTTCTTTCAATCACTTTGTTTTTAATGGCTTTTTAAATAAATTATAGGAAACTAAATGTGTCCCATACTCTTTGACAGAGCATTGAGGAACTAAGTATAAGGGCCATAATTTAGAAACCAAAGTCTGGTTGGTTCAACCCTCTTGATTGGAAGTTGATTGAAGGATATAGCTAATCATCTGGTTTCTATCTACAACTCTATTAATAATAAAGCATGAATTTGAAATAATGTAGGCTACAAAGAGAACAAAACTGATTTCTCTTTCCTTGCAAATTTACCACCACATGAACCATCACTACAATTGCCCAAGAAAAAGATAAAAATATGTTCACTTCATAATAAAAGATAGAAACTAAATATACAAAAAAAAATAATGGGAAAAAAATAAAACCATTAAATCTAGTTACAAATAACACCAAAACACAGCATGTAGATTATAAAGAATCACTCTTATCTAGATCTAGATTTCAAAGATTTACAGAAAAATCTTATTTTCAGAGAAACTAAGTGACTAAGTGTTGATAACAAAATGTTCATACTCGCATTATAACTGTTTCCTTGTCCAGTCCTTTCCCTATATTCAAGATCATGAGTCTCTCTCTGTGAGGTGGATTTGTGAAAATGCGTCTGCTCCTCTTTTGCCAAGGGTTTACTACATCTAAATCTATATGAATTTTGAGAAACAATTGGATTTGTGTATCTCCTGGTCTCTGCAATCTGTTTATGGTTGGTTTGAGAAGGATACTGCCTGTTTTGGTCCTGTAAATTCTGTCTCCACTGCAGTACACAATTTGTAGGATAACTAGGCCTAGATCTTCTAACTTGATCATTATGTTGATTAATGGCTTTAAATTTATACGATTGAGAGCCATATTGGTAATCTGCATGCCTATTGGTAATATCACTTGATTTCACTCTAAAGAGAGTAGGCGCTGCAGGAACTACTGGATTATTTCTATTGGTGGTAAGTGTGTCTTGGAATTTTAGTGGCATCCCACGAACAGTATGATCTGTCGATTCTGGTTCTGAATTGACCATTTGAGTCAGTGAAACGTTTCCAAAGGAATTCAAGTCTAGGCTGAAACTTGTGTCTACCGCTTGTGTGATAGGCCTGGTATGCAGCGCCCTTGCATTCTTCTGCGACTCAATGGTTGCCATAGCAACAACAGTTCAGAATAGATTAGATCTAATCTAGATTGATTCTAGATCTATAGTTTGGTACAGAAGTAATCTAGATTTTTAAATTTGGCCCACTAGAGTCTAGGTTAGATCTCTATTTGACATTGTCTAGATCTAAATTATCAATCTTAATACGGTTTACGAATCGGTCTGTCCTATTATGCCAATGTACATGTAAAGATTGTAAACTTAAGAGGAATATTTCGAAAAGCAGCAGACGGAGACTCGTGGTACCGGAAACGGTACGTATCCGATTCATGGCGATTACTACAGATGAGCTGCTGAGCAGCAGATTTTGGTACCGGGTACATGTAATCGAGAACAAGTACATAGTATGTGTCTACGTGGTCTGGTACAGTCTGCGTACAGCGGAACAATAAAAACTCGAAATTTAAGCGTCAAGCAAGACTCCAGTTCGTTTGGCACTCTTTGCGCTTGTAATGATATTTTTTTGTTGAATTTGTTAAATGTGGTTTCAAGTCCCACGTTCGTATTTTTGGCTAAATTTGCATGCAGTTGGAAACTAAATGCTTAGGATTTTTTCTCCCGAACACCCATTACGGAGAAAATGAAGATGAGTCTGAGACTTTGAGGCGGGCGTAATCGCTTTCAACCCTTCCGGGAATTTCACAAGGAGTGGCAGGCATACTTGACGCAAGAAATACGAGGCTTTACAGTAAGCGGGCAGACATTCCCTCGGTTGCGAAAACTAAAATCATCGCTGCTTACGTTCAGTTAAATATGCTTAGTTTTTCTTGTTTAAACGGTGTCAAATGGTTGGACCTGTTTCGGCATCCATGGCCTGATCCCCTTCACCAAGGCAAGGCTAGGCATTGGACCTGTTATGTGTTCCGTTGCCCATATTACTTTTTGTCTAGGCTGGGTATGTCATGAAGGTGAAAAGTTTATCTTGTGTATTTCTTTGCTGGCCAATGTTTTGTCTTTGTAACATGAACGTTTTGCATAACTAATTATAGCATTTAAATATTTAGAGTACATTGTGATTTAAGCACATGTTTTACATAAGTAATATTCATCGTCTGTGATAAACAACCTTAAGTTATTAGCTCGCTTCTGTATTTTGTAAATCGGTGCTTGTTCTATATATATCTTTCCTTTTAAATTTTTATTTATATCTAAATATTTATATTCAATAAAACGGAAAAAAAAATATAATTTTGTACTGTGTCACTTTGTTTATTGTGATGCACATTACTACGGAAAGAGTTGGCGTTTTTATAAACGACAAAGTTGTATCTTATCTTAACTATCTATCTAAACAACCCATCCTTTAAATATACTATTAATGCCAAGCACCAGACAGGAAGCTGAAGCAATGAATTCGAATCCGTGGCCTTTCACTCCCGAAGCGTTCACTACCACTTAGCTAAGGAGACTGGCAATTGGTGGTTATTGTTGTTTAAAAAAAAACTTAGCAGTAAAACTACAACAAAACAAAACAACTCAGTAGTACAAACTTTGAGAAGCCAACTAACCACATTTCCCTCCAAGGACGAAATTATACATTGTGTACACTGTTTCTAGATTCCAACCAGGAATCGTGCTGTTAACCTTTGGTAAAAGAATTTCCCTGTAAAAATAAACTACCCCACAGAGTCACCGCTCCTTGTGAGCGCTGATAAGTTGGTCTCGGCAGCGTCGGCTTTATCAGAATGGAAAAACAATTATTTTTGACGTTGAAAACACGAGAAGGGCTCACCGCGACCACCGTCGCCGGATGAGTGACACGATGGGCTGGACTAGGGCCATTTATAAAATAGACAGAGCGATGCGTGGGCTTCATGTAGAACAAAACTGATTATATTTTTGTAACAGCGTCATCAAATTAGTTATTGAGGATAGAATATGATTTTAAACTAAAATTTAAAAAAAATAATGTCTTAATTTTCAACGACCTCTTAAAATTAAATTCTTCTTTACGGCGTGTATTTCTATTGTACTTTCGCACGGTTAAATAAAACAATCATTTCATTAGAGTCTTGTCTACACGCTGAGTTGAGTTGAGGTGAGTTGGTTTAACCTCCATCATCAGCATTATATAGGTTACATGGTGGATCAACAACAAAAACAACAACAACAACAAGAACAGTAACAACAACAACCTTAATAATAATAGTAACAACAACAATAACAGTAACAACAACAACAACAACAACAACAACAACAACAAAAACAACAATAAAATCAGTAATTTTATTTCAGTTAGATCAAGTTCTACTTAGTTTTGTTTTTAAAAAATGTCAGAGAGTTAGTAACAATGATTCATTATTTTTTAGCCATTGAAGCCAAAAGAGACCTGTCTAAATATCTAGATCTAGATCTATATCAAGAAAAATTATTTTTTTTTTTTTTTAAAGGGAAACCAAGTTTCTCTTACGGTATCATTACTTTTCTGTTTCGAATGGAAAAGAAAAGAAAAAGAAAGATTGAGTCTCTATTACAATTGATGGCAGAGCACCATTTAAAATGCATTTTTTTTGCAGGTTTCTCTATTGTGCTTTTTACGGCATCGTTAACAAATACACAAATAGATGCAGCGCAGTGCTGCAGGATACATTGCATGCAAAGCCTGATGTACTAACTGCCTTGCGGAACTTCACCGCCTTAATTGGGGGGCGCGGTGGTCCAGGGGTAGAACACCGGCTTCCGACGCAAAAGGTCCCGAGTTCGAATCATGGCTGTTGCGTTCCCTACTGGTTGGGTATAAAAATAATTGTCAGTTTAATGTGACCGGCTGAGACAGGAGTCACGGTATCCCCGCCCTGTCACGTGTGTGGCAGCACATAAAATTGTCAGACGTCCGTCTTGGGGCACGTCCAAAATATAGCCTATATATTGCTGCTGTTGGAAGTTAAACGAACCCAACCCAACCGTCTTAATTGTGCAGACAGCTGGCCGACCCAACTACCGCCTGCGTGCAGCGTCTCGCTGTAGATTGTCTCTGAATCTGATGATACCACGCGATCCAGTTGAAACCTGCACGGTCCGCTACAGGTACAATTTCACCCACTCTGTTGGTGAAATTTCTTTTTATTTATATATATTTAGGGGGGTGTAATTAGAATTAAAGAGAGATAGTAACAATGATTCAATATTATTTTAGCCATTGAAGCCAAAAGAGACCTGTCTAATACTAAATCTAGATCTATATCAAGAAAAACAATACTTTTTTTTTTTTTAGGGGAAACTAAGTTTCTCTTACGGTACCCTATCATTACTGTTCTGTTTCGAGGGGACTGGAACAGGAAAGAAGGGGGGAAAAAGATTGGGTCTTTACATAGACATATAACTACTGGTAGTTATATAAATCTATGGGTCTTTATTACAATTGATGGCAGAGCACCATTTAAAATACAGTTTTTGTAGGTGATTTTTACACATTTTGCAGACGGCTGCCGGCCCAACTACGCCTGCGTGCAGCGTCTCTCTGTAGATCGTCTCTGATACCACGCGATCCACGGATCCAGTTGAAACCTGCACGGTCCGGTAAAGGTACAATTTCACCCAAACAGGTTTCTAACAATCATGTCCACCGCAGACTAAAAATAGCATATGTTTTTAAAACATCATATCAATTTTGTTCATTGACACATCCGTAAATTTTACCCATGCCCTAGCAAGGGTATTGATGAGCAGTTTTACAGGCTTTCTAATCTTTGCTCAGTAGCCACACACAGTAACGCACTACTTCGTGCCTTTAAAACCATGCGGATGATTCACGGATAGTAACTCTCAAAATAGTTTGTTGGTAAAACCGAAACTAGAGGCGAGAGCTAGTAAAAGTATAATTCCATCTTTGTAATATTTAAGGTAGAAGACGTAGAACCAAACTCCAAGTCCAAGTAAGATTTTAATTAGAACTAGACCTAATCTAGATCTAGACTGCTATATCCAGAGAACTCACATACAGATTAGATCTAGAAGTGTAAAGAGCGAATTTGCTCAATTTGCCAACCTCCTTTGTCCGAGCAACGGTAGTGTAATTCAGCCATTTTTACCCATACTATTCCGTATTGTATACATCCTTGCATTCATTATTTAAAATATGTAGAGAGCGGGGCTTGCTCCTTTTTTCCACATCTAAGTAGCAGGTTTCTATACGTGTACAAAAATATATGAATCTTGTTTGCATACCTTTAGTTATATTTCAATCAAGCTTTGAACTTATTCACTTTTTAACTTTTTTAGAACATATCTATAGGCCTACTATAGATCTAGATCTAGATAGGTTCTATATCATTCATCCAATTCCAAAACAAAAAAGAAGTGAACATTTCATCAATTTTTTTAGGCTTTAATACGTAATCATAATAAGACAGTACATCTAATTATAATTTCATGTTGATTTTTTTATTATCTTAGATTCTTCAACATTTTCTGATCTTCAGGGATCATCTTAACGATAAGCAGGTTTACATTAGTTTGTTATCCATTTTGAAGTATTGAAACCATAGACAAGTCTAATCTTGGATCAATATTGAATCACATTTTAGGTGAAGAAAGATATCTTGAAACGTCGTCAATTGGAAACCTTTCTGGTTGAATTTGTTCAAGAAAGGCAAGAGTTTCAAGTCTTCTCAAGCCTCCTGAACTCTACAGCTGTGGTTGTAGCAACCATTCAGTTGTGTAAGAGTTACAATCATCATGGCGTCATCTACTTGGGAGGAAGTTGAAGCTGTGCAGAAAGAAAACAAATATGAGCTGTCTCTTCAAGGTTCCTATGTGAATAAGAGAATCAAAAACTCAGGTTTAGATCCTCATATATTTGAACTTACTAGCCTCAACTTGCTTAAGATTGCAGGAACTCCCATTGAGACGATTTCTGACAGTTTGGGAAATTTGACAAACCTTACATCACTCATGCTTGAAAACAATTGTTTAAAAAAACTCCCCGACTCAATAGGAAATTTGAAGTCTCTTAAGTTTGTGGACATTTCAGGAAACAAACTCGAGGCCCTGCCCGAGACTTTCTCAGAGTTGGTTAATATACAATCTTTAAATGCCACCTTGAACCTTTTGACCAGTTTTCCAAATGTTTCAAACTTTAAACAGCTGGCTTACCTATATATATCAAAAAACAAGTTGAAGGGTCTGCCAGAAGGTGTGTGTGATCCTAGTCTTACACTGCTTAGCACCATTGAGGCTGGAGACAACGAGATTGCAAGTTTACCATCTGAAATCAGTAACTTGGTGCATCTCATAAAACTTGACGTTTCCTCAAACAAATTAAGTGCATTACCTTATGAGCTTTCTGAGTGCCCAAAATTGAAAGAAATTATAATCACTGGAAATAACTTGAAAGATCGCAAATTGCTAAAACTGGCGGAACATTCTAGCAAAGCTCTGCTCAATCATCTCAGCGTACTATTAGACAAGGAGAGAGCGACTGCTAATGGGGCTAACAACAAGGGGAAGAAGGACAAAAAGAAAAGAGGTCGCGGGAACAAGGGAGAGGACTCAGATTTTGAGAGAGACGCAATATCGGTGCTGCAGTTTGAGCCAGAGAAGGGACTGTTGGTGACATCATCACCCGAGGTAGTTGGTGTGCGGCAGTATATCGTTTGCTGCATCATGAGGGATCTAGACTTCAGCAAATCTCCCAATCTCTACAAACGCTTTATACAGCTGCAGGTAAACTTTCACATATTACATTATATTATTACATTAACGAGATGGCAGAAAGGCATATCTCATTTTCTGTAGTTTTTAGCTCTTTAAAAAGTAAATAAAATGTATCCCTGTGTAAATGATACAAATTTTACCATTGCATTTCTTCGGTTATTCAACAACAGAATAGTGCAAGTGAATTTTAGCCTCACCATGAGTAAGGTACCGCTCTCACAAATTCAAATATTTTAAAATGGTTCCTCCATGAGATATGTCGCCGTGCTAGCCAGGTGACAATGTTTTTCCTTCAATTTCAATTTTATTGTTTGAAAATGAAAATGAATTATGTTAAGGCAATAAAGCCCCTTGGTGCTTGATATGCCATTCACTCCTTTTAATTAAATGTTTATTACCTCAATTTTAAATTTTAAACTCTTGGTTGAGGGAGGGTTTGTGTCAGGACATTTTAGTGTAACTCTGAACTGGCAGCAGCCATTAGATATAAATTATTAAATTTTTGCGACTCTACTTGTCTTTTCAGTTTTTGCAGTTTACATAAGAAACTTTGAACAATAACAAGAAAAATATGTAGGCTCTGGGCACCCTTCCCTCATGATCTAATTGTTGAAAGTTTTTCATTATTGAGAATTTGGTTTGTATTTAGTTGTTTCTAAGTTTTTCTGTAGTGTAGTACAATTTACATTTCAGACAAAACTGCATGAGAATGTCTGTGAAAAACGTCAAGGTGCGACCATCGCTACACACGATCTAAAACTGGTAAAGGGTCCACTCCGTTACACTGCTATGGATCCGGCAACGATGAACCTTACGCCACTTAACACTGCTAAGGCCACGACAGCTGAGGCTTTGGTCAAAGAGTTACGCGACGAGGCTGAGGCGTTTAGGCGAGAGAAAAAACGCAGTGCTCTGAGCGGAATTCATAAGTAAGCCATGTTTAATAATATTTTATGCTTGCGTTTATTTGCAGTGGGGCGAATTCTCTGTAAATTTCTGCATTTTCAGTAATTTTTAATAATATGCTGTCTTTACTACCCATATAACCATAATATAGACATTATGTGATTTAATGTGCTACACAGGGTCACAGGGCAAATAGTTCAATGAAATAAATTGACCCAGTTGGCATCACTGTCATGGGCGCAAATAAAACTCTCAAAGCAAGATATTCGCAAATGAAAGTAAATTCTTTGCCATAGCTGCTTAGCTAAGACATGTCTACTCCGGCTCCAGGTGACACACCTGGAAAAATCAACATGTGTAAAACATGTGAAAAATCAACTCATGTGCCCTTTTCACTAGACTGTAAATAAAATTTATGAAAGGGGGTCCTGTGAAAAGAAAATACACAGCCTGTGTTTGTCAAGATGTTACAAAACATTGATTTGCAAGTATGAGTTGTTCTTGAAGAGCCCGAGTCAGTGTCTTATGGTGACTCATTGGTCTTGAAGTGGTAGAGTACTGTTTTATTTGAGAGTGTCTCAGTTTGGTCCCACAACCAGCACATTTTCTGATTCGGCCCCCTACTGCTTAGATTGCTATTATGATGATGTGATTGGCTGTGACATAAGATCTGGTATCACCGCATTGTCTCTGTAGCACTAGCATCAGATGAAATTATTAGATGTGAACCTTAGGACCTGTCCAGAATATAGCCCAGCTGCTAACGTTAGACATTAAGAAACCAACCTTAACTTCACTGTAGTGATTCGGTGTAAAGATGTTTTTCTTTGCAGCAGCATCCATTTTATTTAAACAAAAAGTATTGATAGGTGAAAACAGGATGATTGATGGTAGATGTGCCACTACCTGGATTGTGTATTTCAAACATGCTTGTGTCGTGTACAAACAATAATTTTTTAAATTCTTTGCTTCCCTCTACCCCCACTTCCACCACACTCACAAGATATTTGGATCTCCTGAAAGGCAAGAATCTGTTGCCATGCCTAAAAGATGCGGAAAATGATATCATTTCATTTCCCCCCATAACCAACTGTGAGAAATCAAGGGTAAGTAACGAGACAAGATTATTCTTAAGAATTACTTTTTAGATAATTATGTATTTTGTCATTTTTCCTTTTTTTTTTCATGTGTATTTTTTTCTTAACTTTTTATTTCTCTCCACATTTGTTTGTTTGTTTAAGTTTCATAAATCTTAGTGGTGTTTGGCTATTGTAACATTTATGTTGTTGTGGTTTTTATTATTTTGTTACTTGTATATTTAGGTTTTAGTTGAATTGTTATTTCTTTCCTCCTTTGTCCTTTTTTCATAACTTTTAACAAAAATTCATGTTTCTTTTCTGCTGCATTTGATTAAGTGAATTAGGACGAAAAAGATTTTGTGTTTAAGATAACGGACAAATATTTTGTACAAATCTTAAAAGAAATCAGAGGTTATAATAATTTATTTAAATAGTAACTCTTTATTTATCAATGCGAGTTGAAAATGAAATGCTTACCATATATGTAAAGCAATCCGCAATTTGGAGCTTGGCTGCAGTAAAAATTGGCTAAAAGGGCTGACCAGATTGCCTACCCTCTTAGTATCCTCTTCCAGCGATCACTAGACCATGGAGTGTTGCCTCGAGAATGGAAGAAAGCCAACGTTACCCCTATCTTTAAAAAAGGGAGCCGTCTTAGCCCGAATAACTACCGACCAGTATCACTCACTTGTATTCTCTGTAAAGTGATGGAAAAAATAGTCAGAGAGGGAGTAATAGAGCATCTGAGGAAGAATGATCTGATAAGCCGACACCAGCACGGATTTGTCAAGGGTAGATCATGTAACACCCAATTACTTGAGACATTGGACACTTGGACCGACCTTCTCGATACAGGTAGCAACGTGGATGTTATCTACATGGACTTCCAGAAAGCCTTTGATTCGGTCCCACATCAACGCCTAATTCACAAATTGAAAGCCCATGGGATAACACAGAATGTACTACAATGGATAAGTGCCTTCCTGTAAAAGAACACACGCAATGAAAGATGAAGCATGCCAGTTACAAAGCACAATGAAGTCTCATTTGCTCCAAACGTCTAAACAATAAATTATTACAGTCACTTATCCCACTCAGGAAAAAAAATGACTGTATTGAGGGATAGAGAGAGAAGAAAAAAAGAGAATAGGAGAAAAAGAGAGAAAGAGACGGAGACGGAGAGACAGACAGACAGACGGATCGCTCGAAAGATAGACAGAGAGAGACGGAGAGAAAGAGGAAAAACAAAGAGAGAGAGAGAGAGAGAGAGAGAGAGAGAGAGAGAGAAAGTAGTTATAGTTCAAGTTGCAAAAACTATGACGTGTATAAACTCAATGAACCAAAAGATGAACTATTTCACCCATTTCTTAAGTTACTGTCTAACATATTGTGTTCATCACTGTTCATTATTTGTCCTTGGATTTGGTTTACACTTTATGCTGCTTTGAAATAACCATCATTAGACATATCAATTTGGATTTACTAATGAATGCTTGTTGACTTCTTATTAGATAATCACATGTTATTAAGGTAGAAACCTTTATCTTTGTATTTTGTTTTATTTGAAAAAAATCGTTGGGGTCACTGTTGACTTATTGATCATTTTCTATGGCCTCTATTTATCTATGTCACTGTGACCCAATAAACCCTATTACTTTAAAACTGTATTGACGTAATAAATACACTAAATGGTTATTCCAAAGCATGAGATAATATCCCTCTTAGATTAATTAAAGTCTTTTAACCATTTGATTTTTTACTATACATCTACAAGTGTCTAAGTTTTTAATAAAACCGTATCCAAATACATAAACACCGAAAGGTTAAATTTAGCATCAGCGAGTGAACTGGGCCAAAGTTCACAGAGGGGCAACGGTCGCATCGTGCTGCGAGGGATAGGCCGGGCGAAAACTAAACGAGCGTAGGCAGACAGCCGTGCAATCGATGCTTATTTCAATTTTATTGTTTGAAAATGAAAATGAATTATGTTAAGGCAATAAAGCCCCTTGGTGCTTGATATGCCATTCACTCCTTTTAAATGTTTATTACCTCAATTTTAAACTCTTTTGGTTGAGGGAGGGTTTGTGTCAGGACATTTTAGTGTAACTCTGAACTGGCAGCAGCCATTAGATATAAATTATTCAATTTTTGCGACTCTTCTTGTCTTTTGAGTTTTGCAGTTTACATAAGAAACTTTGAACAATAACTAACAAGAAAGATATGTAGGCTCCGGGCACCCTTCCCTCATGATCTAATTGTTGAAAGTTTTTCATTATTGAGAATTTGGTTTGTGTTTAGCTGTTTCTAAGTTTTTCTGTAGTGTAGTACAATTTACATTTCAGACAAAACTGCATGAGAATGTCTGTGAAAAACGTCAAGGTGCGACCATCGCTACACACGATCTAAAACTGGTAAAGGGTCCACTCCGGTACACTGCTATGGATCCGGCAACGATGAACCTCACGCCACTTAACACTGCTAAGGCCACGACGGCTGAGGCTTTGGTCAAAGAGTTAAGGGACGAGGCTGAGGCGTTTAGGCGAGAGAAAAAACGCAGTGCTCTGAGCGGAATTCATAAGTAAGCCATGTTTAATAATATTTTATGCTTGCGTTTATTTGCAGTGGGGCGAATTCTCTGTAAATTTCTGCATTTTCAGTAATTTTTAATAATATGCTGTCTTTACTACCCATATAACCATAATATCTCTAGATATGATTATGTGATTTAATGTGCTACACAGGGTCACAGGGCAAAAAGTTCAATGAAATAAATTGACCCAGTTGACATCACTGTCATGGGCGCAAATAAAACTCTTAAAGCAAGATATTCGCAAATGAAAGTAAATTATTTGCCATAGCTGCTTAGCTAAGACATGTCTACTCCGGCTCCAGGTGACACACCTGGAAAAATCAACATGTGTAAAACGATGAAAAATCAACTCATGTGCCCTTTTCACTAGACTAAATAAAATTTATGAAAGGGGGTCCTGTGAAAAGAAAATACACAGCCTGTGTTTGTCGAGATGTTACAAAACATTGCTTTGCAGGTTTGAGTTGTTGTTGAAGAGTCTTAGTCAGTGTCTTCTTAAATTAAAGTCACTTGTGGTGACTCATTGGTCTTGAAGTGGTTGAAGTGTTCAAGCACTGTTTTATTTGAGAGTGTCTTGGTTTGACCCCACAACCAGCACATTTTTTTATTATGACCCCTACTGCTTGGATTGCTATTAGGATGATGTGATTGGCTGTGACATAAGATCTGGTATCACCGCATTGTCTCTGTAGCATCAGATGAAATTTATAGATGTGAACCTTAGGACCTGTCCAGAATATAGCCCAGCTGCTAATGCTGGACATTAAGAAACCAACCTTAACTTCACTGTAGTGATTCGGTGTAAAGATGTTTTTCTTTGCAGCAGCATCCATTTTATTTAAACAAAAAGTATTGATAGGTAAAGAACAGGATGATTGATGGTAGATGTGCCGCTACCTGGATTGTGTATTTCAAACATGCTTGTGTCGTGTACAAACAATAATTTTTTAAATTCTTTGCCTCCCTCTACCCCCACTTCCACCACACTCACAAGATATTTGGATCTCCTGAAAGGCAAAAATCTGTTGCCATGCCTAAAAGATGCGGAAAATGATATCATCTCATTTCCCCCCATAACCAACTGTGAGAAATCAAGGGTAAGTAACAAGACAAGATTATTCTTTTTAGATAATTATGTATTTTGTCATTTTTCCTTTTTTTTTCATGTGTATTTTTGTCTTAACTTTTTATTTCTCTCCACATTTGTTTGTTTGTTTAAGTTTCATAAATCTTAGTGGTGATTGGCTATTGTAACATTTATGTTGTTGTGGTTTTTACTATTTTGTTACTTGTATATGGTATTAGTTTGAATTGTTATTTCTTTCCTCCTGTGTCCTGTTTTCAGAACTTTTAACAAAAATTAATTGTTAAAAGTGAATTAGGACGAAAAAGATTTTGTGTTTAAGATAATGGGGGAAAATATATTGTAAAAATCTAAACATAAATCACTTAATCAGAGGTTAAAATAATTTATTTAAAAAGTATTTCTTTATTTATCAATGCGAGTTGAAAATGAAATGCTTACCATATATGTAAAGCAATCCGTAATTTGGAGCTTGGCTGCAATAAAATAAGTCGCTATGTATTTACCGTTAAGGACAAAAATAATTGGTTTGGATTATATGTAGAGAGATAGAAATATGCCTTTCAAAGTTATCTTGACTTCTGAGTCACTAATTCTTTTTCGTTGTTGTTGTAGATTTGTAAAGAGACAAAGGATATCCTGGTGGAAGTGACAAGTACCGTCAGCCTGGACTTTTGTAAGAAAGTGATGGAGGAAACACTGGTTGGGAGCCTGCTGCTGGGGATTGGCACTGGAGGAGAGGGTGGGAATGGAGGTGTGTTTATCTCAAATACTAAATGTATCGTAGTATTCTCTCTCTCTCTCTCTCTCTCTCTCTCTCTCTCTCTCTCTCTCTTTCTCTTTCTCTTTCTGACTCAGCAAATTTCCTCTCCTTTCTGTTCACATAAAACTTTTGCGGTTCTTCCTTCTATCTTTTTCTCACTTTTGCTGTCTCTCTCCCATTTTTGTCACATCTCACCAGTCCTTTTCTACTTTCATGGACCTCCTACTTCCCTTGCAAAGTCTGCTTATCTTCTCTTTTGTACACACTGTTTTATGACGATGTGACAACCTGAGGCAGAACTCCTGGTATCCTTTTTCTGTATTTAAATGGCATTACATAAAATTGTCAGCCGTTAATCTTGAAAACACCCATTATATAGTCAGCTGCTGATATTGGACGGACATTACAATACTAACAGACGAAACAAAACTCTTTTTAGATGACTTCTCAAAGTCCCCTTTTTTCAATTCTGAGCTTAAAAAAAAAAGTACCTGAAGCAGTAATTCTCAAAATACAAATCTTCAAAGCCTACAATAACTTTTCAGGATATTATTGATAAGTTTACATGATTAAAAACAAATTGAAAGGTTTTAAACTTTATCTTAGTGGTAAAGAACGAGAAATTTTTACAAATTATTTCTCTCTTCTCAAATGCAATTGTAGATCTAACGCTTTCAACAAATGTCTTTTTCAATGCTGCAGAGGACTCAAACAAAACCCCAGGAAGTGATGCTGACGCCGCTGTCTCTGCTGAAGGCCCTGTGGACACAAGTCGGATGCGGTTCCCACAGAAACTGACGGTGGAGCAGGTCAAGGTTGTTGATGGGACAGGGAACCTCCGAGTGATCTACCCGTCACGTATCGATCTTCAGAACCCGGCCTTTGACGTTTTTAGAAATTATGAGTGAGGAGAGATGAGAGGGAAAGCTTGTCTATGCTAAAAGTTTGGCAAGAATTAGTTCCCTGAGTTTTTTTTGTTTTTGTTTTGTTTTTTTGTATGTTGTATAATTAGATGAATGATGAAAGGAGAGCTGGTCTAATTTGGGTGAAATTTTTGCCAGAAACAGATTTCTTGTTGTTGTTGTTTTGTTGGTTGTTTTTTTTGTTACAAAATATCACGAGTGATGAAATGGAAGCTAGTCATTGTTGAGTGAAATACTGAATTGTACGCCAGAATGATAAATCTATTTTGTTTCGTTAGGTTTTTTATGTTGTAAAAAACACTCATGGTGGAAGAAAAGCTCATGGTCTGGTTTGGATGAAAATTCGGCTAGAGTTAGCATCATGACTTCTTAGTTACATCCTTTCAAAACGTCAAATGCTGAATAGAAAGCCAGTCCAACGTGATTCAAATTTTGAATAGAATTAGATTTGTGGATTTTTTTTAATGTGTTGAAAATTATGAGTGATGAAAGAAAAGCTACCTAAGTTGAGTGAAAGTTTCTTCTGATTCAGATTCCTTTTATGTTGTAAAAAAAAACAAGTCATGAAGGGACAGCTAGTCTAAGTTCACTGAAAGTTTGACCAGAATTAGAATCATCACACTTACCAAAGATCTTTGTCATTATAGCCCTTTACCCATGGTAGGATAAAGGCCACAAAGCAGAGAGCGCAGAGGACATGTTTAACGAGTTTATCCCATCCATAGCCCATTTGTGCCATATTTTTCTCAACACTTCTCTTTCAAGTCTTACTTGATCCTCTCCTGCCTCTTTGTCCTTGAGGATTTCACTCTTGCGTCTGTCTTGTGATTTTGTTCTATGTTTCTCTAGGTTTGTCCTATCCATTGCCATCTTATTATGCCGATATCTCTTTTTTAATTGATTTCTGGTTAGCCTCTTTTAAAATTTCATTTCTTATTTTGTCTTGCCACTTTATCCCAAGGATGTGTCTCAGACAATTTGTAAATTTACAAATGTCTGCAGTTTCTTTAGAGTTCCTGTATTGGGCTTTGCCAGACATAGTGTTACTGATCCCAGCAGATCTGCCTTTGTCCGCACTACTGAGAGTGAATTAAGTCTTTCCCTACCCACCTAGATTTATACTCAGTAGGACTAGGAGTTATGGAAATCTGAGTCAGTTCACATGGCTTAGAGTATGGAATTTATTAATTTGGATTTATGACAACAGCAACATACATGTTTAGGTTAGAGAATGATACAAGTGGTATATATGATATAATTCTGTCTACCATGGATCATTTTTTTTTTTTTAAAGATTCTTAGATGTCGATATGGTGATCTGGGGTATAGTATAATTACTGAAAAAAATTTTAATGTATTTCTCAGAAATTCAAAAATCTTTGTTTTAGTTTGTTTAATCTCTAAACTTCCTGACTGAATGAGTTTTGATCGTTGCAATGCCTGAGATGAACTTAGTGAGAGTGAAAGAAATGTACTTTTTTTTTGTCTCAATAATTTGAACAGTTTGAATTTTTTTTGTTTTAAGATAACATTTTCCATCTTTGATCTCTACCAATGTGCAATCGTTCATTGCAAAATAAAGGGCAGGTTGCATTTTTTTGGTAAGAAATAATGAAATCTCTCATGTCGTAACTTGCCATTATCATTATGGCTGCTCATTAACTAGACAGATTCATAAAATCCAAGCTCCCTTTTTACACTGTGGTCTTATAGCATTGGAGTGGATCCTCTTGAAAAGTAAATTCCAACATATGTTGTTTTGATTTTTTTTCTTTCTAATGTTTGAATAATAAATTGAAGTGAGTTTGAAAGCTATGTCACCTTTCTCAGTTTAGGCATACATGTATAACAAAATGAAAGGGAAATGGTCTATGCTCGTTTCTGTTTAGGCTGTGATGTTATCAGATGTCAGTGTCTTGAGCTTTAGGCTCTTTCCATTTTATCATTAAAATTACAACATTGCATGATGTATAATATTTTAGTGTAATGTACACATAGTAGACATATAATTTGAATCTTGTGTTGAAAGAAGTCGACTGTGTCCTGTGGTGATTTTATTTTATTTGTTTTTCATCTTAGTTCTTACACATTTTTCTTTCAATGACTTAGATATCATGATGTTCAAAGTCTTGTTTTGTTTTCATTCATATTTTTGTTTTGTTGTCGTTATACATTTAGTACTAAAACATGTCAGCATTGCACTATGTAACTCTTTCCTTTATCAACTACAAAGTTCATAATACATTCTTTTTAAGGAAAGAGACCTGAAAAAAAGACCTGTTTTTCATATTTGTTTCGACCTTTCCCTATTTAAAAGAAATAAAACTTGTCACCACAAAACACTTTGAGTTTGGGCTCTTATTAGTCATAACCTTTACATTGACAGCATCATCCCTGTTTGGTTAAACTCTTTCGAAATAGAACTAGAAGTAGATAGAATAAAATACACAGGCTATGGTTTATGTGACACAAACTTAAAATCAATTGTTTCCTTATTACACTCCATTATACTTTCTGTGTTACTAATAGTAATACCTGTAGGTTTGTTTTGTTTTCTTGGGTTACACAGTTTGGACTTTTACTTTTTTCTCTGCATATTAAAAGTTTCATCTTCTTTGCATTATCAATAAAACTAATAAACAACCTGAACTGTTTTACTTTATCAGCTTGTTCATGCTATTGTTTGATCAAGCTGTCTTCCTGTTGAGAATAAAATTTGAAAAAAAATTAAGGTTGTAATAAAAAGATTTTCTAGATTCAAGTCCAAATTCTGCTTCAACGTCAAGCTTACACAGTGCATGCAAGTTTGCAACAGTTTTTGTAGGTTGATTTGATTACAAGATCAAAAGTCTTGTTTCTGATGCTGATAATAGATTCAGTTACTTCTTCCACCTGTAGGCATTGGTAATGGTGAGGTGAATTTAAAAAAAAAAAGCTGAAAATATCGAAATTTTAAAATCGTGTTTATCTGTTCTTTCTTATCAATTAGGAAACAAGAATAAGGCGCTAATCAGTAATCGTTTTCGGTTATCAGTTCTGTGGATATAAAGGTCCTCAGAATGATCTCACATAAAGAGAAATTCTAAAATGCATATTATTTTACACACAAGGGAAAGATATACCAAAAAAAAAACGAAAAATTGAAGCATATAATTTTTTTTAAATCATGGTGACTTTGCTGTTTTTTTTTCTAGTGTATTTTAAAAAAATGAACTACCAATACCATAAGCACTTTTAGTTTTACCAATCATGTTACTAGTGCTGTTAGCTCAGTAAACGTAAGCCCTCTGAGCGGACAAGTTGAAGGTAGTAGGCTAGTACTAGTATCATAAGGCTACACCTCCACATTTAGCCTGTCAATCCAAAATGTTAGTTTGTCAACGGTGCCTGAACTGTGCCATATCATACATGTAAATTACTAAAAGTGATATGAAAGGTTATAATATGGTAGGTTGTGTCAAGACTTTCATTACATCGAGTACATTTGGGTTTGCAATTTATGCATGTATTAGATTTTGTTTCCTCATGTCTGGTTTGCAGTCTGCTTTGACTCATTTTTTTCTTTTCTTGTTTTTGAAGCCTGGAATAGGTTCAGATGGATCTTTAATTAGGTTTCCCCCTGTTGGTCTATTATTTGCCCATTTTTCTCTCAATGTTACTGTCATGTTGAATACCCAAATGGTTGAAAGGGCGTTTTGATGTTTTGGGGGCATTAGGCCTACTAGTGATTTGTTTGAGAGAGATGTCATTTGCCACTTATTTCAGTTCTTCAACATTTTCTGATTGGCTTTTTCTCTCCTGAAATGGATTGCCATTTTGTCGGCGTATATACCATGTGAGTTTGTGACCCTGATGGTGAGACCAAATCAGATGCAATGATGCTGGATTAGCAGATGGATAGGAGTCAAGACCAGGAACAATCCAAACCGGCTTTCAGACAAGGTTTTACCTCTCCTGCACCAAGCGTTCACAAAAACTATGATTAGAAACCTTAAATCTAAGTCTAACATTTTAACTCAGCTAATGCACCTGTCACTGGATACATGTATACTTTTTAGGGAACGTACTAAAACTAAACAATACGCGATTGCTTTTATTTTACTATCACGTTTTTATTCCAAATCAAATTTTTGCTGCTGTCACGTACCTACTATCAGGGTGTGACATAATAGGGGTTTAACCTTTATCCCGCAGTAAAAATGCTTAAATTAACTTTTCAATCTTTCGTTCAGATCATTTGATTAGAAATTCCTTGGATCTCATTATTATCTACAAATCAGTTACGATAATAATTAGTATGAACTTACGATTAGTATTACCAAATCTGATGGACTTAAAACTGTTGAGATAATAATCTATTGTAATTACTTAAGGATCTCTCTCTCTCTCTCTCTCTCTCTCTCTCTCTCTCTCTCTCATACACACACACACACACACACACTCTCTGGTATCGCGATTCACGATTATTTTGGACTGTTTTGTGGATAATTTTTAAGTCAACGGGGAACAAAAACAAAATTTGTACCATACGTTTAAAATGTCTTCTCTTGAAATCGCTCGCTCGCTTGGCGTCTGACATGATAGGTAACAACTAACATTTTAGACTGAATTTATAAAAAAATTTAAAACAAAACTCACACCAGTCGTCATAGATTATTTTGTTAGGAATTGGGGCACTTTACCATATAACCAATGTGAAGGTTAGTTACAACACAATAGAGTCGTTTTAGATACTCTAACTCTAAGGGCCAGCTATACGAACTCGTGTATCCATTCCAGCCAGACACAGACAATTAATATGCTGCTATCTGTTTGTTGTTTTTTTTTACACAGGATGTCGATAGTAATAAAATAAGGTAACAATAAAAATGATTTGTCAAATATTTGAAAAGTTATCTATATGATCACCTCGTCAAGGTAACGATCCGTGAGGAGATAGTAGTCCTTGCTATGCGCGTAACCACTGGGCACGCTTTGACCTTGATAGCTGGTCAAGCCATACTCTATTTCGCGTGTACGTGCGAAGAGAGGTTCGCCGCTGACTATCGAACTTGATCCTGGTATCATGTGCTTCGGCCGCCAAACGGACTCGTGAGTTGCGCTGGCGGGTGAGCCAGAGTGGCGTACTAGAACTACTACCTCTGCACTCCCACCATCAATTTTTGTTCTACTATGTAAAGCCTATTACTTGTGCTTGGACTTAACGGGATATGGAAATGGTAAGCAGGAAGGGTTAAAAAAGGGGGGGGGGGGTCGAGCTTGGTTCTTCAAAATAATGGTCAACCAACTCGTACACCAATGTTTTGGGCCAGTCCGAGGATATCAGATAGCCCTGGGCCAGTCTCTTGCACGACAGTCTGGATCCTAGACTATGCCAAGACAAAGGATACGAATGTGTAGTGTATATATATGTGTAATAATACAGTAAAGGAAAGGGTGTTCAACAGGTGATGGAATTAGTGATGAATGAGGTAGAGATATCGAGGTTCGGAGACAGAGACAGTTTTCACGGCAAATATTGTGGAGGGAAGGAGTAGGTAGTCCAAACCAAAATTTCAAAGGAGCGAGAGAAATAAAGAGAGAGAGAGAGAGAGAGAGAGAGAGAGAGAGAGTGCCATGAGAAAGAGAAACAAAACAGAAAAACCAATGAACTAATGACAGCCCTTTTCAATCAACTTTTCAAGTGTCGTGGGCCACGTTAATTTCATGCTTAAAATGGAGATAGAAACTGTTAAAAATTGGAGTTTTCGGTAGTATCTCCTTAGCATGTCTAGTTTTACTGTATCAAAGTATACTGTATTATTTCTACGGTCTTTGACTGTACACCAATAATTAAATGTAACTGTAAGTTGGTCTGAGCAGTGTTGGTTTTATTGGTTTCAAACCAGTATCATCGGTAATTTAATCGAGTATGATTTGTTACAATATCATTTTTTGTTAATTAAAAAAAGTTATAACTTCAGTTGTAGCGTGCCGTTCAAAAAACAAAAACAAAAGCTAACAAAACACTGAGCAAGATAGTTTTCTTCGTGCTTCACGCGAAGATGTCGGGTCCACAGATTATGGTCGGGTCCGAAGCGTCGACTTCCCTGATTCACTCCCTTTACACAGAGACACTGAGAGTAATCCTTCTTTGATAACGATTATCTACCCTAGTCCATTAGTAAGGCCAGTATCATTTGAAATTGAAAGCAACTTAGAATTTGGGACTGGGGTAGAATTTAGATCTAGATTCTAGATCTAAAATATTGACTTAAGAATTAGATCTAGATCTAGAAATTGTAATGAGAAACTAAAGTTGGGTCTAATGAATACATATAGATCTAGATATAGGTAAGTGTAAGTTCAATTTATGGGTAGATTCTAAGTCGGGCCTACTTAATTCGGGTTAGTAAACTAGTTAGTAGATCTAGATCTCTAGATCTAGAATCTAGATCTTGTCTAGATTTATAGTCTATAGTATAGAGATCTAAGAATATGCTCCAAAAACTAAACTCAGACCCCAGACAAGGGCAGTCCTTGAGTTTTGTGGTCCCTAGCCTGTGGTCTATCAAATTGGTGGGTGGGTAGCATTCGATTACGTCGGAGTCAGTCAACCTTTGGAGAGAGAGAGAGAGACAAATTTATGGGCAAGTGGGTGTGTCACTGTCTCTATCTGAGTCTTAAAGTATTGCTTAACGTATCAATTTCATGTGCTTGAGTATGTTTGTCCTCATCCCCCTTCCAAGTCCGTATTGTGTATTGTACACATGTATGTAATCAAATAAACAATTGAATACAATCAAATTGCATTGCTTCCTATCTTTTTGAATCAAACAAATCATGCCAATACAATAAAAAAATAACAACAAAAAGATAAGGGATGCCAGCAATTTTATTCAATTTTAATAATTGAATTCCACCCGCCCACCCATTTGATCACCCACAGGCTAGGGACCAAAAAACTCAAGAAAGGAGTGCCTAGACTGGAATCTAGGTGTAATTTACTTTCTAAGACGAATCCAGGGATCGTAAGTACAACTGTGTGGTTAGCTGAAAGTGTTGAACCTGAATACAGGGCGGGCTAGTACTGCGAAGTCTGTGTTTCAAGAGTAATTTAAGTGAGACAACGGGGCAGTTTGTTCAATTTATTTAAATTACAGATCTAGATTATTCTATATAAAGAACTCCGTATTTTCTAAAAATGAAAAAGTAACTCAATGTGCATTTAGATCTTGATCTAGTGTACATATGAATACTTATTTTCATTTGATTATTTGAAATGGCACCGCGTAAGGTTGCTTTAGTTAGAAAAGAAATTGGTAGTTTATTGGAATCGGACACTTGGCAAGTGTATACATGTACATCATCTACATGTGTAACGGGTTCAACGAGTTATAGCTTATTGTGACCCAAAACACCATAATGCCGATTGGTCGTCAGAGAAAGACAAAAGTCTTAGGAAGCCAGTTGGTCATATGTATCAGAGAGAGAGAGAGAGAGAGAGCGAGCAGATCATGTCATACACCCGACATTGCGCAAATGCCTTATTGGTCTAGAAACAGCCATACCTCTATTTTTGGTCCAATCCATTTTAAAATGGTCTGCACGATGAGGAGGCTGTTAATATAGTAAGCTATGGTCCAATCAGATTCAGAGAGAGTAGATGTCATACTGGTTAGTCAGAAAGAGTAGCTAAAATTTGATGGCAATCTTCACTCTCTTGTCTAATATGATTTGTGATCACAAGACTGCAAATTTTTTTAATTTCCCCTTCACCCAGAACTTAGCAGAGGTGCAACTTCTTTTCTTATAACCCCCCTGCTCCCTTAGCGCTTCATGTCAAACGAGCTGTGTTCTCAAATCTTAAAATAGCTCAAAGACTCATCTTTCAAACAATGTAGCAGTATCAATACCCACAAATACCCTCCTCTGGTCAGTAACATTGAACAATAATCATGTGATTTTTAAAGCAAATAAACCAAGAAACCATACTTCAGACCTCGTAGTCTGCCTGTTTGCTTCACAATAGCTCAAAGCTTTCTCATTTAAGACTGATGGAGCAGACAAGATGAGGAAAGTGACACCTTTTTATTGGTTGGTTCTTAGCATAGAATCGAGTCCTAAGTGAATAACACTTACGGTTTTCTGTAACAAAATGGCTTCTTACGGTTGTCGTCTGGTTGCTCACTAATAGTGGGCGCCCTGCTGAGCTGGGGTTGTAAAATTTATTTAGGAGCGCAACACCCTTAAAGTAAACACCCCGCAGAGCCGCTGGTTAATTCATGTATTATAATGTTTTTGCTAGGCAAGGTCTCATTGCATGTACCAGAAAATCAGGATAGATATCAAAGTGATATTATTGTAACAAATTGTTGTAATTTCATTTCAAACGCAAATCAATAAAAAAAAGTTGTCTTTATTTGGTGTATCCATGTACTTGCCTTTGTCATGTTTATGTTGGCCAGCAGCGCACAGGTGGGACCGTTTCACCCTTAAAGTCGGTGCCCTGTAGCGCCTGGGTTAAGATATATGAATAAGGCCTACGACGAGTTGTAAACTATCACAACATTGACCATTTAGTATTTATGCCTCTAGATCTACTATTCGACTTTGTGTGTGGTCACTAAGTAGTAAATCATGGTTGTACTTACCACATTACAGTGTAGAAAAAAATTTGTGGACATTGTCGCAGATGATTTACATCATAGATCTAGCTTTATTTTCTCTCCCCCCCCCCCCCCCCCCCTCCCTCTCTCTTTCAAGTTGTCTCTTTTTTTTCCCCTAAATCATTCTTCTGGGGGTGAGATTTCTTTAGCACCATATTGCTAAGTGTACCAAAGTCCAAATGCTACACACATTTTTGCCCAGCTTTCATGATTTGCTAAACGGAATGCACTGTAGGTGTTATTATTTTTTTCCGATAAAATTGTTTGGTTGGGCCGCTGAAGAAACTCCTATTATTTTTTTCCGATAAAATTGTTTGGTTGGGCCGCTGAAGAAACTCCTGGTTTATATTTTATAGGTTCTTATAAATCAGTTTGTTAGTTATTTGGAAATAAATAGTATACTAATACTAGTAATAGAGTCTAGTGCCTAAATATTAAGTTAATAGCACAATTTGGAGAGAAACGCTAGGCTATATATTTTAGTGCTTGTAAACTCAGTTTCTTTTGGGTTGCTTGTGTTGAACATTATCCTGCTCATAGAATAGATCATAGGTCTTCATTTTTTCCCAGTGCATTAAAGTGAAGTACTTAGTAGGCATGGTCTTAAAAAATTCCTTCAACCGAAAAATAAACAATAAATCTAATCTGTTCTTCGGTGAATAGAGACTTTTTTCCATGTGAATGCTTTTCAATAAAACTAAAAGACAATGTACATCTCACTCTTAAGCATGTTTCATAATCATTCATATGTCTACCCTGAGAGACTGATTCTGCCTATTATTTATATATTGTGTTATTCTGATAAAAAAAATTTTCACATATGTTCTAAAATAAACATTTAAATACACATTACAGGTGCTATTTTTTCCCAGTTTGAGGGAAAATCGTCTCAATAATCAATTCGAAGTGGATTACTGAAGATGGATTCCAACAACAGTGCAGAGAAAGGGGCTCTGTCTCCGTCCATGATAACAGATTATTTCAGGAGTTCAAAGTCTAAACGCCGCGGACCAAGTAAGTATTTGGGAATTTAAAACTTTTGATTTCAAGTAGTGTAACTTCTAAGTAAATTATTTAAACTTCTACTTCATACTTAGAGTTTTTTTAACTCCAAAATAAAATGCAAGAGTTTTAAATTTGAAGAAAATGTATGTTTTTCAGAATTTGCTTTCATGAATTTTTAACTCATTGACACTGCTTCTACCTTAAATATTTTAGGTGATAATGTGACCAATACTTTTTTTTTTTCTGCAGAAGGAAAACCAGCTGTCAAAAAGGACAATCCGCTATCCTCTGTATATCTGACGCCGGAATCTTCTCCCGGCAGTCACTCAAATCCTGACAGTGTACACAAGGATAACATTGTTCCAGAAAACCTAGATCAGAGTACAGAGCTGAATGTGAAACCATCAAACCAAACAGAATTAACGGATTCTATTGGTGGAGACAACTCCTGTACAGTCTCCAGCTCAAATGACGGTGCACATCATGACATGCTAGAAAGTAACAAGATCGATGCTGTTGGGTACAAATCTTCAACTAAACCAGCGGCCTTGTGCCCAAGCGCCCCTCAGTCTCCCAAAAAGTGTATTCCCCAGAACAAGACTAGCGTTGGTGACCATGCAGAGTCGTCTGCAGCAGTGTGTTCTTCAAAAAGCTCTTGTCCAGCTATAGTTGCTTTCAGGCCCTACGAGACAAATGCTGCCTCCTCACCCCCTTGTGTGCCAAGGCTTAAATTGCGGAAAAGTATGAAGTCGAATTCACAGGCTGATGCAGCCACTGTTGCAAAGGAAGGAGAGACGCTGAAGCCCAAACCCGGCAGAAGAAAGTAGGTTTTCTTCCATGTTTTGTGTCAGATTTGTCCATTTGCCAAGGACTTTGAAAAATGTCATTTGTGGGATGTGTTTACGGTAAAAGAGTAGGTAGTTTTAAACAAGTTTTTCTGGTCTTGAACTCAAATACTAAGGTCCAAAATTATAAATCTAAATACTTCCCTGTTGAATCTCTCAATCAATTCAAGATGATATGCGCGTTATATTATATTATTTATTTATTCTTGTGCAAGAAATTCTGAAAGAATGATTCTTTTCAGGTTCATCAATTGGATTTACTATGAAGTTTTACATATTTTATTTTGTAAACCTGTTCCATTGGAAAATCACATTTCCTGTTGGACTACAAAGCTACTAACAGTAACACTTGTATTTTCAAGATTAATTTTGCTATATTGAGGCAGTGAGATGTTCAAATATTTTTTTTATGAATGTGTTTTTCACAAGTATCCTATTTTAAAGAAAGATAGCACATATGGAACATGTGTGTTATGATTCTTTGAATGTTTATTTTCCTATTAGTATTAGATGTTACATCATGACACAAGTAAATATGTTATTATTTTGTCCACAAATAACGTACTTTACATACAGTCATAAGTGCATGAGGAAAAAAATAATCAGATGTTTTATTTTGATGGATTGTTGACAACATAACTAATTGCTTATTTCTATTCTTACCTCAGAAAAAAGGATCCAGAAACTCCCAAAAACAACAGTGTTATCACAGACTATTTTCAAGTTCGTAGGAGTGGTCGGCAAACCAGCTCAGAAATTGAGGTTGGTGTAGTAAGTTTATTACTGTTCATCCATTTATGGCAAATGGGCAATATCTGATGTGAGAAGAAAAGCAAAAAAGTTCAGAGCACAAACATAATGCTAGAGATTGGAAAGAAGAAGTATATATACCTTATTTATTGTCATCATCTTTGGCATAAACACTGTGAAAGGTTAACAAGTGTACGCATAAGAGTTAAGACTACAGACTTCTAGTTCTATGCTTTTAGGGTTTATTTTTATTGGATTCTCATTGGTTATTTTTTGCACTGAGCAAGTACTTTTTCTATTGAAGAACTACAATTTTAGACATATTATACAGAAAAACCGCATACAAAAATGTTGCGCTTCAATGTATTAATTTTTTTTTATTGGTACAGGTAAAGCAAATCTTTCAAACACAAATCAACAATAAATGTACTTATTACTGTGTGTAGACACAAACAATACATTTGAAAGCACTGTACAGTATTTAGATCTTATCTTAGCATATTTTTTTTTCAATTAGTCTTACTCTTACAGCTAAATGAATACACTCTGGAAGTAGATGGGTTTTGTGCACACAAAAAAACCCAGTGATCCCATGTTAAAGCTGTTCAGTGTTTCAATTTATTTAATGTTTTGCTTTAATATTGCATATCTATGTTATGCATTAACGGTTCTATGATAAATGCTTTGTGACAGTCTCTTCATTTCTTTACAGAAAGAAAAGCATCACCAGCTGGAGCAGATGATTCTCTCTGGCTGCCAGGATGGCCTAGAGGTTTGTCACCTTTGTCAACTGTTGATGTACAAAGAAATTGACTTCAAATTAAATTGATACTTCTTAGTATCTTAACTGGGTCTTTTTTTAACCTTAGTGCTTATCTTCAATATATATAGCGTAGATGCTGCTATTGGATGGTAAGAAGCCGACAAAATACTTATTCATGAGTTTTCATTGAAAAGAGAGAAAAAAAATAACTTTTTTCACAGTGACTCTAGAGGAATGATATTCAGTGGCAAGAAAAACATATGTAAACCCTGTAAAGTGTATAATGATATGATATAAATGACATGAACATAATTATAGTTATTCCTGACAGTAATTCCACCACCACTGCCAATTTCTCAGTTTTTGGTTTTTAAGCTTTAAGCTTTTAAACAAAGATCTGTTCAACAAATTATTTTGATAGATTTTTATTATTTCTTTTTTTACTGAATAAAAAAATTATGGTTGTGATCTTTAAGTAATAAACTGACAGTAATTCCACCACCACTGCCAAGTTCCCAGTGTTTGGTTTTTAAGCTGTCAGACAGGAAAACAAGGGCATTACTTCACCCGGCCTGCTCAGTTTTCTTCGCAGTGGAGATACATGGCAGTGCAGGGATTTGCGGATGTCTACATGTATGGCAGTGTCAGAAAATGATCTTATTGTTTAGCTGTGTGGACCATTTCATCCTCTCGTCTTTTACCGTTGGCTTAGTCATCTTAATGTATGAGGTTTTTCTGCTTAAAATTATTTAAAAAGAAGCCCGTAGAAATGTTCATGGTTGTTAATTTTTTAAAAGCTGAAACCTTTCATGGGAAATTATTGCTTATTGAGAATCATTTTATAATCATATGTTAAATATAATTTAAATTGAATGATTATGGTTTGTTTGATTTCCTCCAGTCTAAATCTAGGATTAAGATTTGTACAATAATATATATCACAGATGCAGGGTTAAAAACCATTGGCTTAAATCCAATACACATGTATACCAATCCTGACACTATTTCTACTAGCTTACCAAAGCACATCACAGCTTGGGTATAGCAGAAACCAAATTCAAATTTAAATATCCAGCTACAATTGTAACCTTAACCGTGGCAGTAATTCCACCAGCACTGCCAAGTTCCCAGTGTTCGGTTTTTAAGCTGTCAGACAGGAAAACAAGGGCATTACTTCACCCGGCCTGCTCAGTTTTCTTCGCAGTGGAGATACATGGCAGTGCAGGGATTTGCGGATGTCTACATGTATAGCAATGTCAGAAAATGCTCTTATTGTTAAGCTGTGTGGATCATGTCATCCTCTCGTCTTTTACCGTTGGCTTAGTCATCTTAATATGAAATCATAAGGTTTTTCTGTTTAAAATTATTTAAAAAGAAATCCGTAGAAATGTTCATGGTTGTTAATTTTTTGAAGCTGAAACCTTTGATGGGAAATAACTTTTGCTGATTGAGAATAATTTGGAATCATATATTAGATATGGTTTATATTGAATAATTATGGTTTGTTTGATTTTCCTATCAGTCTAAATCTAGGATTAACAGTAATAACATTTTTACTAATAGTAATATTTATATCACAGATGCATGGTAAAAACCATTAGCTTAAATGGATTATACCAATTCTTACACTATTGCCACTAACTTTGTTTGATTACCAAAGCACATCACAGAAACCAAATTCAAATTTAAATATCCTGCTAAAATTTTGGTAGAGTCCTGGAATTTTATTCTTGACAAGGTGTGGAAATCCTGTAAAGCGTATAATGATATGTTATGAATGACATGGCTATATAGTTATTCCTGACAGTAATTCCACCACCACTGCCAAGTTCCCAGTGTTTGGTTTTTAAGCTGTCAGACAGGAAGACAAGGGCATTACTTCACCCGGCCTGCTCAGTTTTCTTCGCAGTGGAGATACATGGCAGTGCAGGGATTTGCGGATGTCTACATGTATAACAGTGTCAGAAAATGCTCTTATTGTTTAGCTGTGTGGACCATTTCATCCTCTCGTCTTTTAAAGTTGGCTTAGTCATCTTAATGTATGAGGTTTTTCTGCTTAAAATTATCTAAAAAGAAGCCCGTAGAAATTTTCATGGTTGTTCATTCTTTAAAGCTGAAACCTTTCATGGGGAATAATTGCTGATTGAGAATCATTTTATAATCATATATTAAATATGATTTGTATTGAATGATTATGGTTTGTTTGATTTCCCTCCAGTCTAAATCTAGGATTATTATTTGTACAATAATATATATCACAGATGCAGGGTTAAAAACCATTGGCTTAAATCCAATACACATGTATACCAATCCTGACACTATTTCTACTAGCTTACCAAAGCACATCACAGCTTGGGTATAGCAGAAACCAAATTCAAATTTAAATATCCAGCTAAAATTGTAACTTAAATCGTGGCAGTAATTCCACCACCACTGCCAAGTTCCCAGTGTTTGGTTTTTAAGCTGTCAGACAGGAAAACAAGGGCATTACTTCACCCGGCCTGCTAGTTTTCTTCGCAGTGGAGATACATAGCAGTGCAGAGATTTGCGGATGTCTACATGTATAGCAATGTCAGAAAATGCTCTTATTGTTAAGCTGTGTGGATCATGTCATCCTCTCGTCTTTTACCGTTGGCTTAGTCATCTTAATATGAAATCATGAGGTTTTTCTGTTTAAAATTATTTAAAAAGAAGTCCGTAGAAATGTTCATGGTTGTTAATTTTTTGAAGCTGAAACCTTTGATGGGAAATAACTTTTGCTGATTGAGAATAATTTGGAATCATATATTAGATATGGTTTATATTGAATAATTATGGTTTGTTTGATTTTCCTATCAGTCTAAATCTAGGATTAACAGTAATAACATTTTTACTAATAGTACTATTTATATCACAGATGCATGGTAAAAACCATTAGCTTAAATGGAATATACCAATTCTTACACTATTGCCACTAACTTTTTTGATTACCAAAGCACATCACAGAAACCAAATTCAAATTTAAATATGCAGATAAAATTTAGGTAGAGTCCTGGAATTTTATTCTTGACAAGGTGTGGAAATCCTGTAAAGCGTATAATGATATGTTATGAATGACATGGCTATATAGTTATTCCTGACAGTAATTCCACCACCACTGCCAAGTTCCCAGTGTTCGGTTTTTAAGCTGTCAGACAGGAAAACAAGGGCATTACTTCACCCGGCCTGCTCAGTTTTCTTCGCAGTGGAGATACATAGCAGTGCAGAGATTTGCGGATGTCTACATGTATAGCAATGTCAGAAAATGCTCTTATTGTTAAGCTGTGTGGATCATGTGGTTCAGGACTCTCAATATATGAAATCATCTTTTTTTTCTGCCTTAGAATTATTTATGAGAATGAAAAAACGTGTGCAAATTAGCTCTATCCTACACTATCTTGCTAAAAAAAGGATACTCTACAAGTTGTGCACACTTTGCTATAAATCCCTCAATCAGATGGCATCTACATATCTTTCTGACTGTCTAATGTTGCTAGGCAGGTTAGAGATTCTTTTACTAACTTGGTCCCAAAGTATGGAACAATCTTCCCAAAAAAACATAAGGAAACATGGACATTTTTGAAGGCATGCTAAAATTCTACCTTTTTGATGATTGAAATTAAACCTGTTAATGTTGTAAATATTTCGAACGATTCATTGTGACTTTTGAATGTCGTAATCTCGTATTGTACTGTGTCAACACTATATGGTTATATTTCTTTTGTAATTATGATAATGGAAATCGTTAAGCACATTGAGCAGGATTGTTCATGGAAGTGGGCTAGAAAAATTTATTATTATTATTATTATTTATAAGAAATGTTCATAGTGGTTAGTGTTTTGAAACCTCAAACCTTAAATGTGAAACACTTTCACTGAGAAAAATTTTCATTTTTTATATAGAAAAAATTATGACACTACATATATGTTTATTGATACAGGAGTATAGACCCTGTATTGAATCAAAGAGGAGAGAATCTCAAGTCCCAAGCAAGGGACAACATTTATGATTAGAGTGTTGGTTAAGGGACTAGAATAGGGAAATGGCAAAGGTAGATCTGATCTGTGCATGGTTTTTATATCAAATTGTAATTTACTGATAATTTCATTTTTTTGTTATATAAGCACACCAACAAACAAACAAAAAGTTAGATATACACATTCTGTTTCCAAACATATTCTATTATGTATACTATTAAATCAAAACATTTGAATTACCGGTAATTATCTTTTGCACATTAGTCACAAGGAATTTTCAAACTACCTTGTAAAACTGTTGTTTCGAGAGCCAATGTGATGGAAAATATTTTGCAGTGATTGTGAAGCATCAGAGACTATAGTGAATCATGTTTTATTGCAAATTGTGTCTTTGTCCAGGTTAAGGAGTTTGAATGCAAAGGGCGTGGCGTTGTAGCCACCAAAGATTTCAAGAAGGGTGACTTTGTTGTGGAGTATGCTGGAGACCTTATAGATCTTGACACAGCCAAAGTGAGGGAGGAGAAGTACGCACAGGATCCCGGCATAGGTTGCTACATGTACTACTTTAAGTGCGGATCCAAACAGCATTGGTAAGTTTGCATTTTTGTATATTGTACTGCTGAGGAAGTTTTTTTCCAAGTTTAAATTTCTTTATTACCTAGCGGTATCCAGAATTTCTATAACACAATGAGCCTGTAAATTCAATTTTGCTCAGGGAAATATAAGTTCAAGTTACAATATTAGTATACCAGTACATTTCTTATGTCAACTTCATAGTCCTAGTATGCTTTTTTTTACTTGAAGAGAGCCAAGATAGTGATTTACAAAATAATGTATAAGCGTTGTTAAGGAATAAAGAAAAAGTGGAATTAAAAGACAAGGCCCTTATTTTATCTCTCCAATAGTGCTTTTAGGTACATTATAATTGACATGCTATTTGTAATTCCAGAAATATATATTATAATATCAAATTAACCTCAATGATCCTCTGAATTACCAAGTCTCAAAGTAAAAAACAATCTGCAAACAAGTTACTCTTTAAGTCAAATAGAAAAAAAAGTGAAACCATGTGGGTTGAACAATAAGTTATCATCACTGGGCTAACGGGATGGCGTAACTCAGAAATATGTCATTTTGACGTTGGTATATCAGTGTTTTTTCAATCATTATCAATCTTAAAGTGATGTTTACATAAAAATGAGCAGACTTGTTTTTGATTGACTAAATAGTAGATCTAAACAACTAACAATAAACACAGAATTTTTTTTTTTTTAAATGAGATATGTCATTCTCCTCTCTCAGTGACTATACACATTTCAATGCTATTAAATATCAGGTGTGTGCAAGTAATAGTCTGCAGCTCAAATTAAAAATCACCATTGAAAAGTAGCTGCTATAGTGCTAATCATAATGTTATTTATCTGTGTGCTAAGTGAACGCAAATTATGCTGCTATTATTAAACATCTCTGGAAGTCCAATCGAAGTAAGGATTCCAGTATTTAAAAAAAATCTGGAATATAACACAGAATTGTGATATCTGCCATCACTTGTAGATCTTAATTGCCAGTGTTTTATTCAGTCTGAATTGTCTATTTTGTTCCCAGTGTTGACGCCACAGCAGAATCGGAAAAGTTTGGTCGCCTCCTCAACCACAGCAGCAAGGGGGGTAACTGTTGCACACGCTCCCTGGAAGTGAAGGGAGTTGCCCGCCTAATCCTGGTGGCTAAACGAGACATAAATAGCGGAGAGGAGCTCACATATGACTATGGGGATCGCAGCAAGGCCTCTATAGAATCCCATCCCTGGCTTAAGCTTTAACAAAAACCAGATTGGTAGTAATTGTAAGTGGAAAGTTATGTCTGTGTGTTTGTGGGGAACGGAAGGGGGGGTTATGTCTGAAGAAGATCAGTAGATGGACGGGGAGGGGTGCATCTGAAAAAGTGGATTTATTGGTTGCAAGTGTAAGGTTGTGGGAGGGGTTTCATCTCATAGACACCATATTTGGTTCAGTTCATTATTTTCATAAAATAATGTTTATTGGATTCATTATTTTTATAATGTTAACAAAGTTCATGATTTCATAATGTTTATAGATTTCATTATTTTCATTTCCTTCATTGAGATCTTTATTTTCATAATGAATAATGATATCGTTATTTTCATAACGCTTGGATTTACTTTTGGCTCCAAGTCCGTCCTTGAAGCAATGTTTGCGCTTTCTTACGCTCAGGTAGTGACTATGCTACAGGTTGCGAAAAAAATTTACAATTTAGTCTAGTCGAGCAGACATAGAATGGTACTATGGTTACTGTTTGAAATAAGAAACGAAGGTCTTACAAGTAATTTATTATCCACACAGAGGATTACTGCTTTGGTCAGTTTCAGTATAATGTGATTGGCTGAGACAGGAGTCCTGGTCTCCCAGCTCTGACTTGTGTGTGGCGGCACATAAAATGATCAGACATCAGTGTTGGGATCCGTCCACAAAATAGCCTACATAGTGCTGACCCAACTAACACAGAGGATAATTTTTCTCAGACATTAACCAGTGTTTCTTTAGAAATTTTTTTTGTTTTTTTTTGTTGTAAAAGTCAAATTAGTTATGTATTTGAATTAGTGTTTATGTGTTTGTTCAGGTTGTGATGCCTTTGTGGATTTGATATGACGTTTCAGTAAGACTGATTATAGACTGACCTTGCCCAATCACCAGTTTTGTCATAATAACTAGTTAGCCATAAAATCCATAAATCTACACCTCATTTTTTACATTTCCAATGTAAATTTATGAAACATTCTACATTCTTTTTTGAGGATCTCAGATTGCTATTCAATTCTGAAATGGCTAATATGTTACTCCTAGTCTCGGGTATATAAAGTAGACGTCTCTCTAATAACTGCAGTACTACAGATTCCATCTTATGATATTTAGATACCAATTGCCACTGAAGATAAAACAGATGAGACAGCCTTGAACTTAGTTTGACAAGTAAATAACTGTGACTCTACTTTTAAAAAAATGGAATTTATGTCTCATAAATACTTGTATAAAGCCATAATCTTAGTGCAATTCACTGCAGAGCTGTTTGTATTAATTTTATATAGGCATAATATCTTTAGATAAGAAAGTAAGTCCAACTTTGTGAGATTCACAAATTATTGTTAAAAAAAAACAAGTTACTTAAGTAGCAGCTCCCTCTAGTCTTATGAAATTGCTCGAGTTGCATAGAAATATTGCATCGTTGAAGAAAGTCTTTATTTCTTTCAAATTCACAATTGTTAAATACAAATTTAGTTAAGCCATTTGAAAAGCAATATTTCTAAGTTTAGACCTTTATGTATAACAAATTTTTTGTCATATTTGATGTACAAATGATGGTTATGTGGGTGTTCACATTTTACGCTTTTTCTTGTTTTTTGTCACTTCCATTGTAAAATAAAAAAATCTCATTTATTTTAAAGCTGTTCATAACACAATTTATTGGTGCACTGATCTCCACTTCATTCTTTTCCTTAATTCAGGATTCATTTGGAAGCTATTTTTGGTTTTTGTGTATACATGTGTATGAGAGTAAATTTCATGTATCCTTGTTTACATTTTTCAAACTCTCTTTCATAATCTTTCCGTTGTAAAGATCTGAATTTTCAGCTGCTGCTTTGCGAAGGTCTGATCATTCCGGAGTATTCCCTTGGATTACAGTGGAATTCACTTTAAGATAAACCCTGTAAGATAAACTATGGTTTCACATAGGGAATATTGGTCCCTTTTTTTTGCATTTTATATAAACTTGTGATAAAATAAATTTTTAGCCTGTCCCCAAGTGTCCTCAGTGGATTCCACTAACAGTGCGCATGCTTAGAGTAAATGAGTATCTTGGAAACTTAATAACAGTTCTAGGAATTGCAAATCAAGTAGATGTTGACATTATAATCAACCTTTTCATTTTGCATGATTTTAGGCCTATTCTTTGTGTGCCCTCTATTTGGGGGACTTTTAACAAATTAGAAAAGTTAAAAGCTTTGATTTTTTTTATTTTGAAAGTGTGCGGAGCAATACAAAAATGTGCTAGAAAAATAGCATATCAACCTGCACAACGTAAGCGTGGCGGGATAGGAAAAGGTTAAATCTTGTTTGTTGAAATCCAGTGGAATCTTCTTTAGATAAACTGCTTGGGTACAGCCTAAAAGTTTATTCTATCTCAAGTTGAACAGCGGTTGTATGTAAAGTAAAAAGGGGAAATCGGTGCCTCAAAATATAAAACTATATGTTATATTTAGGGGAATGCACTTTTATGCAGGTATCTGCGCTGAAAACTGATATTGTCACAATATGTTTGTGGTACAGTTCCTGTTGAAATCAATTTTATGTAAAGAAATTTTTGTTATTGATCAATCCATCTCTTCTTTTCTTATCTAGACACTTCTCATTTGTCAAGGACTTTGGGGAGGGGGGGGGGGGGGGGGGGGCTGGGGTAGAACATAGGCTTCCCATGCAAAAGGTCTGATTTTGAGCCCTGGTGATTTCGCTCCCTACTGGTTGAGTCGGTGTCAGTTTAATGTGACCGGCTGAGACAGAAATTATGCGTTCCCCGCCCTGTCCCGTGTGTGGCAGCACATAAAATTTGCCGTGTTAAATCAACTAAACATTTGTCAAGGACTTGCTCTTTTGCAGTGTAATATTTATACTAAAACTAGTTGCAGTGTAATATTTATACTAAAACTAGTTGCAGTGTAATGTTTATACTAAAACTAGTTGCAGTGTAATATTTATACTAAAACTAGTTGCAGCGATGTTTATACTAAAACTAGTTGCAGTGTAATGTTTATACTAAAACTTGTTGCAGTGTAATGTTTATACTAAAACTAGTTGCAGTGTAATGTTTATACTAAAACTAGTTGCAGTGTAATGTTTATACTAAAACTAGTTGCAGTGTAATGTTTATACTAAAACTAGTTGCAGTGTAATGTTTATACTAAAACTAGTTTTGGTATGAGCAGAATATTTTTTTTCTTATTTTAAAGTTTGTAAACATGATTATGAATATTGTCAGCAATAAAGCTAGAAGAATATAATTTTTTTAATGTGGTCTGATTAAAATGTTTTGTTGTTATTGTAAAGTTTGTGAATATTTAATTTAATGTTGTCATCAATAAAGCAAGAGTTTTGGAATAAAAGTGTAAATCTAAAACAAAAATATTATTATGGTTTTCTTTCCAATTTTCCATTTTTATGTGATTTAACTTAAAAATCATATAGATTGTCTAATTACTGAATTTATGTAGTATCATGCAGTTACAAACAAGAGTAAAATTCAAGAGATACACTCCATACGTGTACTCTTTTCATGTATTTTCATAGTCAACTCATAGCAGGTCAAATGTACTATGCAGCATGTTTGTATGAGCTTTAATAGCGATAAACACCATGTTTGCAAAAACAATAGGATACATCATTATCAAATAAGGGTTTCTTTATTTCTAAGCTGTACTGCATTACTAGTTTTTTTCTTTTTTTTCTTTTCAAAGTTACAGAGAGTGCTCTTTATCTTACACAATCCAATGAAGTAATAATGATAATAATAATATCTATTGTATTTATATCTTGTGTTTAAAAAAAAAACCAATCCAATAATGCATTTTGCATAAATAGGAATTCAAGTTGAAACTGGAATAATAGGGGGTGCTAAATGATGCAGTTGCATAATTATGGTCATCACTTCTGAACATTCTTCTAGTTCAATTTAACAAAATTGGGAAAATTAACACGTCTTTTATTAGTTTGAAAATATACAAGGTTTGCAGAAAATGAAACAGGAAAAACTTTGTTGGATAAAGTTAAGAGGTCGAAAAGCGTTCCCCTCTCATACCCTGAGTGGAGTTTTAATGCGACCAGCTGATACAGGATTCATGGTATACCCGCAATGTCTCTGTGTGGCAGCATTTAAAATTGCCAAACTTTAGTCTTGGGGCCCGTCCACAATATAGCATAGTTTAAGGTGCTTACCCTGGGCGCTAAGCAACAAACTTAGTCTAGTCTATCCCTCTCTCTTTTCATTTCTCTCTCCCTCTATTTATCTATCTATCTATCTATCTATCTATAAATCTATCTATCTATCTATCTATCTACCTATCTACCTATCTACCCATCTACCTATCTATCTATCTATCTATCTATCTATCTATCTATCTATCTATCTATCTATCTATCTATATATCTATCTATCTATCTATCCATCCATCTATCTAATTATCTACTTATATCTCTTACTTATGCGCGCATGCATCATTGTTTTCCTCTCTGAATTTCTTGTAGTTTATTTGTTTGTTTGAATACCAGTATAGCCTACAGCAGTAATTGTGTAAGAGTAAGAGTAAGACATAATGGCTACATCATCGCCGTTGGTGCCTACTGCGCCCATGACGTGCTGTAAGTACAACCCACTGAACACGCCCCCTTTCTCTTTCCAACACCCTTTATCAAAAGAAATGAGAAAGACACCGATGTACTTTACTTGACGGGGTGGCTTAGAAGTAGAACGCTCGGCTTCAAATCAAATCTCCCGGTATTTGTCCCCAGATCAACAGCTCGCTGGGTTTCTTCTTTCAGAGCGTCTGTCACCATGGTTGACTTAAACTAAGAAGTTATACAGAGGCGCCGGGTCACCAATGATAGTTTATGATACTCTTCACTAGCTAGGATAATTATTTTGTGTGAGCCGCTGAGAAAGAAGTATGGTATTCTCTCTTTATCTGGGACTCCTGGAAGCAAAAGACCTCTTACTCTTAGGGTACAAAGGAAATGTTTACGAGAGAGATAGAGAGAGAGAAGTGTCAACTGTAACAGTATAATTTTTTTATTGAACTATAGAGAGGCGTTTTTTAAGTTTAAATAAGTCTTCATTTCTCAAGATCCCGATCATGCTTCATGTTCCTATGGTTTATTTTATAACCCGCCTCTAGGACTAGATCTATGTCACAGACGTGGTCAGCGTTTAGGAATGTGTATTCACATGAAAGCAATCTTCAATGAGATAACATCGTATATACACAAAAGCAGTGATCGCGCCTCAGATTCCTAGAGTAAATGCCCCTTTAAGTTAAAGTTTAACAGAGCTGCCAACCCATAGGCTTTGGTGTATTTTAGTGGCACCACTTTTTGTCTCTAAATAAGACTTTCCGGAATTTTAATCCAGATAAATCTCTATGTTTTTTGCACTAGTTAGACCTAACCATTTGGACGTACAGCTATGTTTTTTCTGTCAACTAGACAAGACTATTTCACCGTGCGTGCAAGAAAATTTTGTAACAATTTAATTATTATAGATTTCAGCTAGGCCTATCTATTTTTGTTTTTTCACTTGCCATTGTGTTATCGAGATAGGATTAGTTGACATAATGATATCGATCAACCAGTGCCTTTATTGTTGATATATGTTCGAAACTCTGAAGTGAATATAACAGTACCCATCTCTCTATCTGACATCTAGTTCTCGACAATTGCAGTCATTTCCAACCAAGTTTACAATGGTTCTAATTGCGTTTGATTTTACTTTCAAGATGTTGACAATCGAATATTTTTTTTGCATTATCATTTTTCTAATGAGCTTTTAAAAACAAGGAACACCGATCTAGTTTATTGTTTTTTTAGTACGCATGCTAATCTCTCCATTTTCACACCCAGACCTCCGCCCTCATCGTCGTTTGCTTTTAAAAGAGTCATACTTTTTACTTTTTACAAACAAGGACTCTTATTTAGTTTATCGTTTATTTGTCGGACTATTAGTTATAAATTACCAATCTTTCAATCTTCACATCCAGTTTTTGGCCCTCTCCGTCATTTCTGTGATTTCAAACTTATGATTGTCATTGTTCTTAAACTGCGTTTACGTTTCTTAATGCGGTTGATAATGTCTACCATCAGGCGAATCATGCTCTTTACGGCTCTATTGTTTTTTTACACACTGTAGATCTAGAGATCTTAATCATGATCCAGGAGTCTCATTCTCTTTTTTAGTCTTACGGGAGCATATATTTCAGATCAATTTTTACACTATGTGCACTTAAGTATGCTATTTATATGGGTATCGACAAAGATCATGGCAATGGGGTTACAGAGTATGATACTGGGGATTTGGCTGATCACATTATAAAATACATGTCAAGCGCCATTTGCCTATCAGCAATATCTTAACATGGCGCAGAACCATATATATGACGATCTGCAGAAAGCGTGATCATGTTGAAATTGATTTATAAATATTTATTGGCAAAGAATATTGTTACAGGGTTTGTCCAAAACAATTTACCTTTTTAAAAGAAGACCTACAAATTTGAAAGCTGGGTTACAGAATTTTGTCCATTGTAAAGCTTTTTTTTCGATGTGAAGTAAAATCTTTGACTGGATAATAGACCTTTTTTGTTTCAATTCACTGCTATTGCATGGTTGATCTGAGTCAGTTTTTTGCTATCTCGGACAAATTTTTCGATTGCTCACAATTCTAGTGCAAAACAAGTAGCCAAGTCAATTGTTATGTCAAAACTGGTCAAACATGTACCCCACAGTTTCTCAGATTTGTGTATTACTTACAACTAAGTGCACTTGTTCCCAGGCTGGATGGTAACACAGATCACCCATGGTTTCAACTGAAGTTTTAAGGAACTACATAATTCCGAATGTTTTTTTTTAACCCCCTTTCTTTATTGCATATCCATCAAATGTCAAATTGTGCTCTCTTACTAAATACTAAATGTCCTCACACCATTTTAAATTTAATAACTTTAGCTAGGAACACGCTGTATACAAGGAATAATGATTTTCAGGAATAGACATTCTTAAATTTTCACTCTTTTACATACCATTAACTGACAGTTTGTACATTAATCTAGAAAACTCTTTACCCAGAAGGTACTGAGTTTCCTTACACCTTACATATTTAGTATGCTTAGTTTTAAAATATTCACAATAGAATGTCTTTGTTAAAACTGTTAAACTCTGTTTTGTAATATGGGGCAGTGGCCTTTCATACTAACTAAAGAATTTCAATGTACAGGAATAAAACAAGAATCCCGGACCTGCCACTCTTCCGCTGAAATATGCAGATTTTTACCGAAATGTAGTTGCAGAGATGTGAATCCCAATCTGCCTTTACCCGTAAACCTGTCTTTTTATTTTTAAACCTGACTCATTATTTTGAGTCTTAGAGAAAGAAAGAAAGAAAAAAAATGTAACAAAACTAGATGGAAATAAATTAGAAATTCATGGTCTACTTGTGTGTATTGCCATTGCCCTAATCTCATGTTCCCATCAGTGTACAGTTGTGCTTTGCTCACCATCAAAGTTAGTGCTCGCACTATGTTATAGGGACGTTTGATATCTACCATTTATCAACCTTTTTTTTTTCAGTAATGAATGTATATTTAACAAATCTGTTTGTTTTTCTTCTCTGTACCGTAGAGTCGGGGAACCAAATATGCCCCAGGACAGATCACATAGACGGAAAAGAAGCAGGTGAGATATTCAGTTTTTATTCATACAGTGCTGTGTTACATGCACTATTGGTGTTATAAATGTTACGATATGCTTTGAATGTTTTCGATCCCTTTACAACGCTTTTCAGTTCACAGAATTTTTGAAATTATTTTGTGAAACAAAAAAAATGTTCAACACTAAAATAGCCTAGTAAAATTAAGGCGACCTGAAACTACTCAAGACTCAAACATTGCTTCTATAATTTTAATTGCAATGATTTTAAAATGAAAAATAATGGCACCAAGTACAAAACAAAAAATTATAATCAAACAAAAACAAGATATAGTCCTATTTAACTTTTTACATGTCTTTCAAATTTTAACATTTCCTTAAATACAACATTGTTTTAATTTTTCAGATCATTCTCGCCAGTCCCAAGCAAACACAAGCGAAGCTGGCAGAATGATGAGCCTAAGAGGCCAAGCAGTGGTCCTCGGAGATCTCTGTCGCCACCCAGAGGAGGCAAGAAACCCTCAAACTTCAAACCCTCTCCAGGTTTCAGTGGCAAGCGAGACATGGCAGGTTCCTCTCCCCCTAGGGGGCCTCGTCGAAGTCCCTCCCCACTTCTGCGGAAAAGGCCGATGTCTCGGTCTCCAGTTTCAGGTTTTTTGTGTTACCTTCCTCTCTCCTAAACATCTTAGCGTATTATATGTTAGAGTGAAATGAATCCATCTGTAGGTTATGTATTAAGGCAATACCCAGCGCAAATCTTATAACTTGATGAATAATTTGGTATTAATTGTTACGGTAATGTTAACTTTTTTTTTCTGATGATTTTCAAATATGCAGTTTTCTGGAACACCACTGAAAATCAGTTCTATACCTTTATAAAATGTCTAATTGATATTGAAGAAAAATGGGTAGGTGAAAAAATACATGTTTTGGTACGGTTCTCTATTTTTGTTAATTGGTTTTTAAAATTTAAATTATCAACAAACGTAGGTTTTGTCTTATAAAGGAGACAGTTTGATCAATATGTGTTAGTCTGTTATTCTAAAACAAAGTTCAGGGGCTGGAAACATTATTCCCTGTGATCCCTGATTGACACTATGTGGGACTTGGTAGACCAAGTTGAAGCTGCGGGTTACTATCAACTAGTCATGACTCAGGTGAAAATTATTAAATGAAGCTGCCTGTAACATTCTTATAAGTTAATTATTAAATTTATTTACCTTTTGCCCATCACTCAGCACATCTTTGCATCAGACTACCCACCTACCATTTCAAAATAATAAAGAACAAAGTTTTAAACCTTTAATAAATTTTCAAAAAATCTCCAAATTAGTGCGCACTCAAGAAGTAGGCATTGGAATAATGTAATGTCATTGTTTACAAAACCTTGATAATATTGATATACTCATGTACTCTTGATGGAACTAAAGGTCGGCATGGTCCACCTTCCCCGGGTCCGAGACCGATGAGGGATGCTCCACCACCAAGAAGAGATTCCAAGCCTGGTGCTCCGATCCCCCGATCAGGGTTATCGGCTCGAAGACAGAGGTCAATCTCTCCCAGGCAGGGCAAGAAGATCGGCAATGACAGGTAAAGTCTGTCACTTGGTATGAACTTGTGCAGTGTTGCCAATTTTCCTTAAATTTAATGATTTTCAGTAGAAAAAAAAAATCAAAAGAATAGTCAAAATCTTGTGTACAGCAAAGAAGTGTAGTGAAACATTTCTACTGGAATCTAACACAAAAGATCCAAACAATCTTGTTAAGAACAGATTACCGTAATAAGAAGAGAACAGGTGGAACATATTCTGACATCTGGAACGATTAAAGGGAAGCAAAGCAACAGAAAATGAAAAGAAAATGGACTGGCCAACAACATGTCAAGAGTGGCAGAGCCATTGAAAGCAGCAAAGGATTGGAAAGTGTGGAAGGGTGTGATTGTTATTGCTACAAAGCACAGCACTTTATGAATGTATGATTGCAGATGTAGCATAATATAGTTATCTCAATCACATAGACAATAATATTTAAGTTTTGTGTTGTCGTTAATAATATGTTAGATTATCTTTTTTTTTTTTTTAAATCAAAATGAAACTGTCCAATTTGGGATAATTTCTTGTAAAAATATATGGTCTTTGAGATACTTGGGACTTGAGTGATGAAGGAGTTAATATTTGTTTGCATTCTATGTATTTATGGATGTCCTGGTACAGCACGTAACATATGACATATTCTATGTGCTGCCTACAGGATGAAACATGACGGATTCTACTCAAAACGCACGCCATCTCCAGAGGCTCGGTATCACAGCAAGAAAAAGTCAAGACTGTCTTCCCCTGGTTCCCCTCTCCCTCCTGCCAACTCCCTCCAGCACCATCATCACCACACTTCCACTTCCAAAACAGGGAGTGGGAAAAAGAGAACAGGAAGTTCTAGTTTCCGGCGCTCCCTGAGCCCTCTTGCCCCAGCAGCGCCCTCTGGTGGAGGAGCCAGAGGCGACCCCATGCTGCAACAAAGGAAGGTAACTTCGGCCAGCAAAAAGAAGTTCTCACGCCTCACACTGAACAAGCGGTTCACTGCGGAGGATCAGGAGCATTTCAGGCTGGAGGAGAATGTCACCATCGCCATTTTGCGGAATCCCAATGCTGAACCCTCTGAGGAGGTTACTGTCAAGGTATGTGGGTCTATATATGTAAGCTAGAGGTGTAAAAGTTATTTTTGTGTTAGTTCTTTAGTTCTTTCTTCTCATTTGGTTAAGGGGAATCGGGGAAGAAAAATGGATTTTATCTTATGGTATGATCAACTTTCTTTGAATAAGCTGACGATTTGGGATTTCATTTTTGTTAATCATCGGAAAGTTTGCTTTTTTATATTTGCCACAAGTTCATATCTTTAATATAATTTTAGAGCTCGTGACCAAAATTTTCTCTGATCGGTCTGTCCTTACAGAGAGTGTTCGACAGCTCTGTGTTCAAGATGATTCACAAGAAGACTGAGGGGAGAAAACCAATATTTGATCGTGAGGAAATCAAAGTCTGGCGCCACGATGACAATCTTGCGGATGATCCTGACTTCGAGCGGCGCTTGGTCCGTGTGAAATCCTCGTCTCAGGCGGGGAAGCCTGCGTCAGACAGTCTGTCTCGCATGTCACCAGACGTCATAAGGTGAAACTTTTACTTTGTTTGTATACAAGTTTTTTGTAAATTTTTGTGTGGAATTTAAACGCATCATATGGATAGGAGTGTAAGACTTAGTTTCCTTAGTGTCTTACCAACCGTAACCACCTAATGTGCCATAGTGCCGAATTTAAGACCAGGTTAAGGAGCTAAATACGTAACAAATTTAAAAAAAAAGTTTTTTTAATCAAATAGGTTTTCTGTTACAGACATCTTTATTTTTAATGATTGAATTTTATTTCATTTTCACAGAGTTTTGTTTTGGTTATTTTTTTTCTTCCAGGAAAGCCTTTGGATTGCAAGTTGGTGCAAGGTCTAAAAGTAGGTCGCCCCACCGCGAGCCACAGATCAGGTATTCACCGTTTTCTTACGTAGTGGCCTCCCCTCTCGCCAGCAGGGCTGTGTTCAGGGCTTTACTGAAGGCGTTGCATCTTATTTGGTTAGCGCCGGCAGCCCAGGAACTGGCGACTGCTGGCTGAAGGAAGGGGATATAAGCCATGATAAGGCACTGCATCCTTATAATTTGTTGCGTCATTCAGATCTTCCCACATAAATGTCCAAGGACACAGTGGAAGCAGGAAGTATAAGCGTCATGCTTCGCAGACAGATCCCAGATGTTTGGAAATCAAACCAACTGATCTGGCAGAAGCAAAAGAAGCAAAACGCACTAGAAGGAGACTCTAACAAGCAGGGAGCTTGTACAATTTTTGTTGGAAACCCAAGCATAAAACTGCAACAACAAAGAGTGCAAAATCAAATTTTACAAAATTCACATTGAAATCAGGCATTGGACTTGATGATCCAAAATAACTTCTCATACAAGAGGATACTCGTCTGATTGAGCAGGATATTCATGTGTCTTAAAAAAAGACCCAAATAAAAGTAAAGCCCAAGAGGAGAAAAGACGAGGGCTGCCATTTCAAAACTTTATAAAGCATCTAGGTCTGTGGAATATGAAGCAATACAGTCATTCATCTTGTCAAGAAGACAAATTGAAGCAATCACCATTTGACTACCCTGAAAGGACCAAAGTATTAAAAAAAAAAAATCAAATTCTGTTGAGCTTAGAATTATTGCAATTTAGCCTATAAAACTGTAGCTATATCAGAGATCCATGAGTAGAGGTAGAAATGAAAGAAACAGAGATTTATGTTACCTCACAGTAGAATGTAAAGAGGCCAAGTTTGATTTTAAGACCTTATTAATAAATTTAAAAAGCGACGAAAAGGAGACAGAACATTCTGTGACTTGATAAGGCTTCTGGAATGAATGGAAGAACAAACCACACAAAAAATCTTTTATGTATGAGTGATATGGAACCTGTTACCTTGCTCTGTCACAAGCAACTGCTCGGTATGAAAACAAAAAGATGTAGAAGAAGAATTCAGGTGAAACCACTGTCCCGATAAATCCTGGTTAAGCTTCTCTCTCCAACCAAACAGTACTCTTAAGCTTGTCTGAAGATCCAGGTCTCGGCTAAGTTCAAATCTAAATACTTAGGACAAAGTCATATGTCAAGTTCCCGCTGGTACTAATTTCTGATCTTTGTACGTGATTGGAAAAGATCTTGTCTTGCACCTCTAGGAATCCGTTATAAAATTCAACTACATTTCTATCAGTAAGGGAACCATTTTGAGTTATGGCAGTCGTTTCATATTGGAAAACAGTGGAAGGGAAGATAGGCTAATCTGATTCTTCTAATTCGGCAATGTAACAGCATGCAATCCAAGCTAATTCTATCTCGTTGTTGCATACAAAATTTAAAAGGTTGTTTTCCACAATAAAATACAGGACAAAGTAGAAAGATGCAAGCTCAAGATTTTAGAGATGTGACAAACTATTGAGTAGCTTTGATGACAACCGGAGTGAGAGCTAAAAGGTTACAAAAGGTGGTATGTTGAAATGAAATGAAATATATGACATCAGCTGAATGACTAATGTTCTGCAGGTGGCCTTGCTTTGTTGTCTCACACTTAGAGCCAAATGCAAAGGAAAACAAATGGACCCCAACAATATTGTCTAAAAGGTTGGGACTTCACATCCATGCAGGCAAATCAAAAGTACTACATTTTGGGATAGCGACAGGGTGTATAATCAAACTAGAACTGTTGGATCAACATGACCTGGAAGGAAATCTGAAGCAAATACAAAGCAAGAATTAGGAAAGCCAAGATTGTTATTCATACAACTTCAGAAAACATGAAATCAAACAGCATATATCAGAAAATCAAGAGCAAACTTTTTAATTGAAATGTGAAATCAGTTCTAGTTATGGATGCTTAACCTGAACATGTAAGAAACATTAGAAACATTAGCCATTTGTAAATAAATTAAGAAGGATCAATGGGACAAAGTGGCAAGGCAAAATAAAACAAGAATTAGAGACTAATGGATGAAGATATAAGAAGGTGGTGATGGACTGTACACACCTTGTGAACACCACAGAACAGCATCACAAGGCACGCGCTACAGTGCAACCGTCAAGGACAAAGGAGCAATTGGAGGCCATGTGAGACTTGTTAGTGAAGAATGTTACAAAAGCAAACTGTGGATGGGATCAGCTTATACATGGATAGGGGTCTCAGATTTGTGCTCTATACCTTGCCAATGGTGGGCAGGCAATGATGATGAGGAGGATGAAGAGGTTGAAAGATAGCAGCTGCCACTTATAAGGGCTATTCTGCCCTTTTTTCAAAAGACAGATAGAGAATTTGTGAACAATATTACTTTACACAGGCAATATTCAGTCTGAGACAATTGGGCTGATGCTGTGTTTGATCTCAGCACAATGTGTATATAAAGTGGCAGCATCAACAAAAGTTGAAAACGTTCAGTTTTGTCAAGGAACAATACTATGAAGATAATATAGTGTGGATTCTTAGAACTGAATGCAAGGCCCCCTTGCTGTTAAGATTTCATCACTTGAAGGGGATTAGTATAATCACTATAATGTGACCTGCTTGAGACATGTGTCCCGGTATCCTTGCACTGTCTCTGTGTGGCAGCACCTAAATTGTCAGACATTAGCCTTGGGAACTGTTCATGATACAGCCAGTTGCTGACATGAGGCAATAAAAAAAAAAACCCCAGCTTATGCACTCACTCACCTGAAAGGGAATTATGCTATTTAATTGTTGGTCCTAACAAAACTAATTTTGTGCTTGATATGTAGCCATTACCAGACGACCATAAGGATTATAAACCAATTGTTCTTAGGTCCCTTGTCTTGAGCTGCTAAACTAATGTCAAATAGTGAAATTCTGTGACGTTTTTCCTAAGTAGACTCTCAACTCATATAGGCGAAACAAGACAGCCAGAGGCATCATCAACTATCCTCTCTTTCCTGATCCTGACACCAAAAGGTGGAGAAGAAGAGGGAATATGTCATCTTTCTCTTGAATCTTCCAACTGATGTGAAGAAAGAGTGACTAATTTGCCAACGCCTTTTATGAACATCATATCTCGAGGGGGTGATCCAATCTATAGATTTCTCTGCGCACAAAATCATTCCTGTCAGAAATATCAGAACTTTTTAATAAAATTTGTGAAGTTTCAACTTATACTTTGAACAAGAGGACGGCACACCTCTTCACAGATATGTTAAAGCTATGGTCTAATAAGTCATCAAGCCTTTTTCAAACGCCTTTAGAAGTGCTGCAATTGAAAAGAGCTTCACAATCCTTGTAGTGCTATTTATTTCCACTCATTGCTTAGGCCTAAAGGTATCTGTTCATACTCCAGTAGTTGATGGACTGATGGGACAACATGATAAATACTTAAGCAAGTTCATAATCAAGATATATACTCCATGACTGCAAGTGTGAACAAAATACATCCTTCAGGACCATAATCCTTAAAAGGATACACGCTACAGACTTGGATCATCAGCGAGATACAATTTCAAAGACTTGGATCAGTAACAAGATACACTCTCTAGGACTTGGATCTTCAACAAGATACAGTCTAGATCATGGATCATCACCAAGATACACACCTTAGAACTTGGATCATCAACAAGATACACTCTTTAGGGCTTGAATCACCAGCAGGATACACACCTTAGAACTTGGATCACCAATACGACACACACTCTATGATCTAAATCATCAAAAAGATACATACTCTATGGTTTGGATCACCAAGATACACACTCTTGGACCAGGACCATCAACAAGATGCACGCTCTAGGGCTTGGATTATCAAGATACAAGATGTACACCCGATAAATTTCATCATAAATGTACACACTAGAACTTTGATCACCAAGGTACACTCTGGTGCCTGGTCTGGATCATCAAGATACACACCGTAGGCTTGGATCATCAACAAGATACTTATTCTAGAACTTTGATCACCAACAAGATACACTCTAGTACCTGGAGCAGGGCTTGGATCACTAACAAGATAGAAGATACACAATGTGCACTCTAGGGTTCAGATCATCATTAAGATACAATCTCTAGGACTTGGATCTTCAACAAGATACACAGCCTAGTTCCTGGATCATCACCAAGATACACACCTTAGAACTTGGATCATCAACAAGATACACTCTTTAGGGCTTGAATCACCAGCATGATACACACCTTAGAACTTGGATCACCAATACGACACACGCTCTATGATCTAAATCATCAAAAAGATACATACTCTATGGTTTGGATCACCAAGATACACACTCTCGGACCAGGACCATCAACAAGATGCACGCTCTAGGGCTTGGATTATCAAGATACAAGATGTACACTCGATAAATTTCATCAAATATACACACTAGGACATGGATCACCAAGACACACTTTGGTGCCTGGTCTGGATCATCAAGATACACACCGTAGGCTTGGATCATCAACAAGATACTTATTCTAGAACTTTGATCACCAACAAGATACACTCTAGTACCTGGAGCAGGGCTTGGATCACTAACAAGATAGAAGATACACAATGTGCACTCTAGGGTTCAGATCATCATTAAGATACACACTCTAGGACCAGGACCATCAGCAAGATGCACGCTCTAGGGCTTGGATTATCAAGATACAAGATGTACACTCGAGAACTTTCATCATAAATATTCACACTAGGACTTGGATCACCAAGATACACTCAGACGCCTGGTCTGGATCATCAAAATACACACCGTAGGCTTGGATCATCGAGATACACATTGTATGCTTGGATCATCAACAAGATACATATTTTAGAACTTTGATAACCAACAAGATACACTCTAGTACCTGGATCAGGGCTTGGATCACCAACAAGATAGAAGATACACAATGCACACTCTAAGATTCAGATCATCAACAAGATATGCCACATGGGTTTGTATCATTGAGATACACACCTTCGAACTTGGGTCACCAACAAGATTCACACTCTAGGACTTGGATTATCGTAAAGCCACAAGATACACTCTCTAGGACTTTGATCATTAACAAGATACAAACTCAGGACTTGGATCATCAACAGGATACACTCTCTGGGACTTGGATCTTCAACAAGATACACAGTCTAGTTCCTGGATCATCACCAAGATTGAAGATACACAATGTCCGCTCTAGGGCTCAGATCATTAACAAGATACACCCTCAAGGGCTTGGATCATCAACAAGATACACACCTTAGGACTTGGATCACCAAATATAAACATAAACACTCTATGACCTGGATAATCAACAGGATGTTATCTAGGACTTGGATCATCAAGGTACACGAATCGAGAACAAATTTCCTTACCAGGACTTGAACAAGATTCAAACTGGAGGGTGTGATAGTTAACAAGATACATACTTTTGGACTTATTTAAATAGACTCTAAACTTTGTCAAGATGCGTAATCCAGAACTTTACTTACTAGATATACTATAATAGGTTATGAATAGTTATGTAAATAATTTTAGAAACATGAAAAATATCTTAAAATTTTTAATAGTTAGTAATTTAGATGAAATTTGAGCAAGTCAAAATCCTGTGTCACACACAATTAATCCTGCAAGCAAAGTACCAGTTTGGTGGTCTGCTATCTAGGCAATGAATCACTACTGTATCATTTTACATGGAACCAGTTGATATCACTGAAAGTGTGCCTGTTAAGTCCAACATCTCTATTTTATGTCATTGTGATAGTGGTCATCATGAAGACCATTTTTTTCTTCAGTTTGATAAATTTTAATGGACCAAAGACCCCAATGTAGACGTTTTCAATTGTCAAAAAGATTTGAAGGATTCCTTTGGTGTGACAGGGTGAAACAGAAGCCCTGGTATTCCTACTTGTAAAATTGTCAGACATTAATCTTGGGGCCTGTCCCGTAATATAGCTTAGTTGCTAATGCTGGGCGTTAAGAAACAATCCAACCAACCAGTGCCTTTTGAAACAAGCTCTATCTGGTAGTGCCAGTGGTCAAAGAGATACTTTTGAACAGCAACTGACATGCAAATCAATTCATTATAAAAACATAGGACCAGTCAATGGATTATTAATTTGGCGGTGAGGCTGAGGTTATTCATTTCTGTCCCATCTTTACAAAACGGACATGTTTTAGCTCATGTAAGGGCAAAACATGATGCTTTGACTCATCAAAGAAAGCTTCCTGCTTCAGGATATCTTCAAAAGTAGAGGAATCTTAAAAACTATAGACTCTCACTTGTCATGTGTGATGTTTCAGTTGGTGGCAGTTTTAATGACATGCACAAATTTCAAGATTTCTCTAAAGTCTAATGCAAAGAAGTACATTGGTACATCCATGATCCAGTGTCTAGTAGTACCAAAATTTTTGCATTTTTGGACTTGCCGCTACACACAAAAGAAGGAGAATTTTGATGAATCATTCAGGTGTATCCATTGGGTGAAAGTCCCTGTAAAAAGACCTCATGTGAGAATTTTGATTTGAAGTCAAAACTGATTCCTCATTCTCGTTAATTTCTGTCACCAAGAGATGTGGAGCGACAGAAAATATCAAGATTACTGGACACAGATTTTGTGCTCACTGTATCCAATCAGTTCCGCAGATTCTCTTGGGATCAAACCAGAAGCTGCACCGATTAGACCTACATCCCCATCTGAACCTGTCCTTAGAATTTAATCTTTTTTAAGCAGGTTCAGCACAGTTTTAAATTTAGATCTAGGCATTTCTGTTCACCTTGTCTTAGGACAAGTAAGCTTGTGAATTCATACATCCCGCCCTTTAGAAAGTCCTCATAGTTCTCATTTGAACTTTGATTTGATTGTTGTGAAATTCCACTAAAGTAACAAAACACTTCACATTTTTAATGACAATAGTTTGTAGAGCTCAAAGCGAGCATTGGTCAATCTGTTATTTCTACCTCAGGGCTTTTTTGTTTAGTTACCAAAGGTATGTTTGTTTATAACTAAAAAGTTGGATACATCAAGAGCTCATTTTGATGTGTATGTGTGAAGACATACATGTTTGTTTACAGAAGGAGAAACATGAAGATTTTAACGTAGAGAATTATTCAGAATTTCTCCAGATGACACATTTATATTATGTAAAAATGTTCAAACCTAGATGCCTGATTAGATAAATCGCATAAATTTAATTCACAATCACATATTACAAAAAAGTAAGGGAATCAATTAGATTATATTTCTTTTATAAAAGTGATGAGGAAAGGATAACGAGAGTTATGAAGATGTCTCTTTTTTTTAAACCGGGAATCCTGAATTCCGCTGAAAAATGAGATTGGGAGATAAAGCAAAACAAAAAAAATTGATTCAATTGAAATCAGCCAAGATGAAATCAAACCATCAGAACAAGCACAGAGTCCCCCAAAATACACAGTTGCTGTTCCAAGTTCTGGCTGGAGTTAAATAAGATTACTTCACACATTCAGTCTTAGCCCATAGTTCAACTTGGGCATCTGGTGTCTAGATTTGTTTCTCACAAGGCACACATTGATCAGCTACTACAACAATTACTTGCTTGGACATTGATTGAATGAGCTGGGAACACTGAAATTCTCAGCCATGGTAATGTTACAGCAATACTTTGCGAGCAAGTCTGTCACCGTATAGAATACTCCTGAGAAACCTGGGAGACGTAAAATTAGGAGAGATCTTTGCGAGAAAGTGTTGTATAGATATCAGCATGGAAGAACAGCCAACACATGTAAATTGCAAGTCGGGGACTCAATATATGAACCAGGATACTGGATGTAATAGATGCTCTGAGACATCATTATCCAATTTCAAGGCCCGCATCTCTGAGCTGGAAAGTTATTCCAACTTGTACACAGAAATATCAAGTAGTTCACAGAATACAGTTTGAGAAAGAAGCATGAGCTCAGATCTCAGGTATACTATGAGTATGAGAGAGACCTCAGGTATACTATGAGAGAGATGGTCCATGGTCTTGTCACAATAGACAGCTAGGGCATCTGTTCCTTCAAGAGTTTTTGCGGTAAGCTTTTTGAATTAAGTGTTTGGGGGATTATGCTATAGGTGTAGTTGGTAAACAAAACTGCTTTGTTATTACTGATTAAGTTTAACTGTGGTATTATTTGCTATGTATCTTTGTTTTTTTTTTTTTTCCAATTGAGGTTGGTTTGCTTCAGATAAATGCTCTCTTAATAGAATCAATCCAATTTGTTATTTAAAAGTTCAAATGAAATGCATGTTGTTGCTTTTTTTTTTCTTTTGAAAAAGACAGTGGGAAAAGGATCAATTTATGCATCCAAAAAGTGAAACATACCTATAGGATTTTGAAGCAAGAGAGTTGGTTTAAAGCTCTTATGTGTTATAGATTTAATGTCCATCCTCATCATGTATAAAGATCAGGCAAACTTTTTTTTATTAGTTGTTTCAGGGCATAGGTGCTATGAGCTACTGGTTCAAGATCTGTTGAAGTTGACACCTTCAAAAAAAAAATGTTATGTTAAAATTTTATTATTTTGAAAGTATTTAAACTGATAACTTGAGTCACCATTTTTTTTTCTCCAATACCCTGGAATCTGTTTAAAATACAGCAGGACACCCGCGACAGCATTAAAGCTTATTAGATCCTTATTTAAAAATAAAACAGTGGAAGTAATTGGAAAGTTAAAAACAAGGATTTGATATTTTGGAAATTTTTTGTATAAAGCCATAGTTTGTCTTATTCAGTAATTCATAAACATATTTTATATTATACGGATTCGTTTTTGATTGTTTAATTGCAGGCTGGACCCCAAGCCAGACCCAAGATACGAGTCCAAGTACAGACAGCAGCTGGAGAAAGAGGAGAGGAGGCGGCCCTTGGAGGATGGCACCAGGAGGGGGGTCATCCACAGAGGGGGGAGTTTGGAGAGAAATGAGGACAGGCGCAGGCCTGGGGGAGAAGAGGCTCGCAGAGGGCAAGGAGAGTACGACTTGAGGCACGCTTTGGAGAGACGTCGCAGTGACAGAGAAGAGTGAGTATGAGTGGTTCAAAATGCAGTGAACCAGTTAGGCGTCAGTGGTGCCAATTTTCCGTAAAAGTATAATAAAAATTTAATGTGTTATGATGTTAAATATTGTGTTTTGGGTAGAAGCCCTGCTTTATTCAAAGAAGTTCAGTAAAAAAGCTTTTGATCTAGTTGGCCTCACTGGTCTTAGAATCATGCTATAATACAAATATTTACACAGAAGAATCTGCTTGGAATAAATCTCCTCCGGACAGAGGAAAAGTTAATCTAATTCTAATCCTATGTTTATGTTGAATAGTAACAGTAAAGTTAAAATAGAGGAATTGGTGCCTCAGAAATATTTTCTATGTGAGGCAACCAGGGTGAAACAGATACTCAGAAACAAGTTTTGAGCTGGAGCCCTTTAAAGTTAGAAAAAAAAATAGTCTATATTGACCCTTTTCATATTCAAATGAAAAGAATTATCTCTGGTTCTAGAACTGATAGAGTAGAAATTTGATGCATTTGATGCTGTTTAACATACTATTAACTCCAGGAGTCAAATTTCCAACTTGTGCCTGATTCACCTATAAAGCTATAGTATGTCACGTATTATAACCTTGTTTGTACATTCAGGGGTCTCTACTTATTAACCAGTCAAAGTAGATATTTTCACATACAGTTCAAATGTGGTATACATTGAATTTGAAAGAAAAATTCCTGTTTAAGATTTAAAATTGCTTTGAGGACTTTTGTGCCCCCGAAATATGATTCAGGTTAATCTTGCTCAATCTGCGAGTAGGAGAAGAAAAAAACAAAAAGAAAGGAGCTGACAATTTTTAAAATTTTTATTATTTTGTTACTATTTTAACACTGCTTTCGTTTTATTCCTCAGCGGTGGTGGCTTCAGGATCGAGGTCAGGCAGGATGACTTGAGGTCAACAGGTGACCACTTCTACAGGGGCGATCCTAGAGGGGGTCGCGAGTATGGCCGGCGGTTCTCGGCGGATGGAGGTGGAGACGGTGGAGGAGGAGGAGTTGGAGGCAGGAACGTCGTGTTTGGCAACAGCGGCGGTGGAGGAGGAGATCGCTACGAGAGCCTGAGCCCAGAGCGAGATGGTCGCTGGGAAGACAGAGGCAGGCCCTTCCGGGGGAGGGTTCGAGGAAGAGGCCGCGGCAGAGGGATCAGGGGGAGGTGAGCCTCAGGATGCCATCTTGTTACTGAGCTAGTAGAATGGTGTATCTCATATTTTGCAGTCTTAAGATAGTTACAAAACGATTTCTTTATTTACTTGTTTTTTAACAGTTCAAATGCTTCTTTGTTTTTCTCTAGTTAATTAAAAACAACAACAACCGATCTTCACATTTTATTTTAACTTCACTATGAGATGATACTGGTCGAAGATATATTGATATGCTTATGTCAAAATGGTGACGATCTTTGATATATAATATCCTGTTTGACCAGTGACACAAACCGTGTATCAGTTCCTTTTTTATTTTTAATGTTCATGTAAAACTTGAGAAAAATCCCATAGATTAACAGAATTTTTTATATCTGGATTGTTCATAACTGGGCTACTAAGAAGCTATCTATTCTGAGATTGTACTTTTTTTTCTAATTGCACAAAAATATGATCTTAGTTGAATCACATCCAAAAAGCTTCATGTTAAAGGCATCAAAATTTATTGTAAAAATATATACCATGCTCTTGAGCAGATTGTGATGCTAAATGGTAGGGGGAAAGTACTGTATGTGAAAACACAAAACTTTCTTGAATTAATTAAGTTTTTCTGGCCAAATGTTTATATGTTTTGTTTTTCATTAAGTATACTGTAGAATGGATCTATTATCTAACAGTCAGTCAATATTGCTGGCTTTCAGTTGCACATACGAATGAAACTCATAATTGTTGAATAATCTTATTTACTTCATAACATGGGTACAGAAGAGATGAACTGGTGAACCAATTCTTTATTCCTCCCCCCACTCCTAGAAGACTAGACAGAAGTCCAGAGCACCGAGGTGGCGAGGATTTCCGCAGGGAGCGAGAGAGGAGCATGGAAAGACGGCCTCGATACAGCAACAGCCCACCTCCCAGCTCCAGAGGTGCATATCATTCATACTTTCAAATGCTCCTATCATAGAAAAACTCTACTTTCCCGATCCATGAGCCATCTGAGCCTTGGACTGGATGTCACAACAAAATATTTTGAGGTTTAGCTGAGTTGGATTGCATCAACATAGAGTGGCTTTTTAAAACTTTCCAAAGCACCAGTTTCTCATTACATTTTTATATAATATTGGGATGTTGTTGTTGAGTTGTTGAGTTGGTTTAACGTCCAACATCAGCACTATATAGGCTATACTGTGGACGGGCCCCAAGTCTAACGTCTGACAATTGTATGAGCTGCCACACACGAGACAGGGCGGGGATGCCATGGCTCCTGTCCCAGCCGCTCACACTATACTGACACCGACCCAACCAGTAGGGAGCGCAATCGCCGGAGTTCGAAGCCGGATCTTTATATAATATTGGGATAAGATAAACTCAAAGTCTGTGCCCAAGAAGTTTTTCTAAGGCCGATTCCACTAAGTTGATTTGGAGGAAACAAGCTGGCCTGTAAACTTTGAAAATGGGGCATTCAAATAGAAAACGATTCAAATTCATATGATTATGAGTCAGCTTTGTTCAAGAATATAGACACCATATTAAAAAAAAAAAAACTTTGCTCATGATTGTCGTTTTTATTTTATTATGGCGTTTTTAATGTGTTTGTAATGCTGCGGCTTCCTCCCCACAATCCCCCCTAGGTTGGCGAGGAAACAGAGGCCGTGGGCGTGGCAGAGGTCGGGATTTCAACAGTCCGTATAGGGCAGAGATTGTTTCACCCACAGAAATTGATGGTATGTTATTGTTTGTTTTTTTTTTTTTTGTACAATTCATATGTTTTACAAAATAGTATCGTAGATTTCTATTTCCACCTAATAGTACTCTAGAATTTATCCATTTTGTATAATTTGAGGTAGATGAATCAAGGAGGTCCTCTAAACCAGCCATCTTATTGTTTAGCTCTAATCTGTAGTACTTTTAGTGTTCCCAAGCATCATATTTTCTCATTTTTTTGGTTTTAATTCATAGATCTATGTTTTATTCAATAATTATCTATTGTTTATGTATTTATCTATTAAAAAAACATAAAATTAACACAATCACAACTGTAAAAACAATTTGGATAGTGTTCAATTGTAATACTTTAATTTGAATGTTACATATGTATAATTCTATGAAAAAATGCATAGGGAGGTATAAAAATAATTGTGTTATTATATTATTGTTGTTGTTATTATTATTATTATTATTATTATTATTATTATTGTTGTTTTTCTTGTTATCATAATTGTTTAAATATTATTTTTGTGTAAAGAATGTACAGCCTCAGATAACTCTTGAACTAAGGCCATACTAAGTATTTGAGTTGATTTTTGTTGTTGTTAACTTTTATTTTATTCTTTTAAGTATGAAATTCCTATTTATACAACAGCATAAAAGAGAAAATCAGAAATTTCAGCCCTATTAAATAAAAATTGAATGCTTTGTGATTAAGACAAATTTAGCAAAATATGTATTACAGAATTCTGCAAGTACAATAATCATTATACTCATCTGGTTGACCTCAATTTTCCTTTCTCTCTGCCTGTTTAGATTCTTTCAAGTACACACAGGTAAGACCTTTTAGTTAATAAAAAATTGATTTGTAAATTATCTTTTCTCTTTCTTGTTGAAGTTGAGATCTCTATCTTTTTGTTTTTGTTTTATGTGTCTTCACACCCTGAGGAGAAAGAAAAAGTTGATAATTGATTCTTACTTTTCCTCTCTTGAGAATGAAATTTATACGTTAGAAATTGTAGGTGGCTTTGGTACAAAAAAGTGCATTATTTCTTTCTGAAAACTTCAACATGTTTTTTTTATTTGTTCTTGATCTAAAACATACATGTTAGTGAAAAAATAATGTTTCAAGAAGAGAATCAAGTCAATTCACAATTGGAAAGAAAAATGATTTCTACCAATGGGATCCTTTTTTCCTGCACTATTCACAGTACTATATGGTATATGCTAGGATGTGAATGAATGTTTCAACATTTGACACTTTTTCAGGAAACAATTTGTTAGAGCTCTGCTGTTTGTTTGCCTTGTTTTTTTTCTCACCATTGTGTTTTGTTTTCTTAGTTAGTAAATTTGGATGTAAACTTTTGCTAGTCGCTTTGTCAATTTTTTTTTTTCATGTAGTTACTTTCCATGGATATGAGAAGCAGGATAAGATTTTATTGCATAGTATTTGTGAAGGCTATTGTGGGAATATTTTCATCAGATGAACACATTTTTTCATCAAACTTGTAGATAATTGCAAATTATCAACAAATAGAAAGGTTGAAAAGCACAGTTTTTTTCATAAGAACATTGTGCACATATATTTTTGTGTGTAAAAGAGACATTTTCGTTCTTTAAATACCGATATCGTTTTTCTTAAATTTTTTTTGAAAATCTAATTTTTACGCCTCTCTCTATCTCTCTCTCTCTTTTTGTTTAGCACGATGACCGCGACATTTCCCCAAAAGCTTTCCGAGGTCGAGGAGGAAGAGGGCGTGGCAGATTTCCCACCCGCAGTTTTGGGAGCAACAACTTTCGGGGCACCAACAGGGGAGGCTATCGAGGCAGGGGCTTCAGGGGCAAGAGTTTTGGATCCTTAGGAAACAGAGACAGAAGTGAGTCCCCGTACAAATGACATAATCATACTATCTTTGGTAAAGTTGAATATTGTTCTATTCGTTCCTAAGAAATCAGAAATGGCATTTCATTAGTCAACAAATTAAGATATAATACTTCAGTTTTAATTGAAGTCAAGTGCTGTTCTATGATATGTAGCATTCCTGTGTGGCGTGAGTTTGTTTTCCTTCTGGTTGTTACTCAGCTACTTCAGTACTTGTGTCTAGTTTCATCCTTAAAATATTTATTTGAATAAGAAGTGAAGCCTGCTTTAAGAATTAAGCGGCGGCACAGGGTAGCCCTGGGATAGAACATCGACTTTCGTTGCAGGAGGTCCACAGTTCGAGCCCCGCTCTCGCGACTTATTCCCCTACTGGTTGGAACGGTGTCAGTTTAATGTTACCGGCTGAGACGGAGTCATGGTATCCCCACACTGTCTCTATGTTGCAGCAGGCTGACTTTAGTACGACGTTAGTCTTGGGGCTCGCCCACAATAAATCCTATATAGTGCTGATGTTGGACTCTAATAAACAACCCGTACCTTTTTACCCCTCCTATCGAATTTATCATAATATGATTGGTTTGGCCTATTGAGGAGAAATTACTATTCATGTATCTCATCTCAGAAGAAACATGGGTTTTTTTTTATTTTACAAAGTGTGCATTTTGTCTTTTAACATGCAACCTTTGATCATATAAATGTGTTTTTGGTCTTGATTAGAAGTAAAATGCCACAATTTTCACATTTAATAATTATTTAAAAACCAAATGATGATATTTGAGACAGTACATCTTGGTTTCATACATTGATAAACTTAGTGTTCTTGATTGCAAATTTATGCACAAATTAACCTCGATTTTTAATGAAAAAGGTTGGCTGTATTTTGATGAAACATTTCAGCATCTTTTCCTGAGCATGCTTAACACAAATAAAAGTATTCCTTGTTGGAGAGAACAAAGTCACCTCCTAGTTCACAAGGTGGCTGAAGCGAGATTGGAACCTTAGACCTCCTGTATTAAGACGCTGCCACCTTATCACCATTACACTTATCTTTTCACAGATACATGAATTGACTGCTTAGACATATATTCAGCAGAACCCTTTTAAGACAAACTATTCATTTATATAAACCATTTCCGAGACACCAATTCTTTTTACTTACATAACCTTTTCCCACCAGCCTGCAGACATGTGCACATTGATATTCTCTTGGGCTTGCACATCTTTGCATTAAACTGCATTTCTTCAATTTTGTAATATGTAATGAATATCATATCAAAGCTTTTATCTATTATAAATTCTAAAACATTCCCAGAAAAAGTGAGCAGAGAATATGTATTGAATCATGCGAGGTGAAAATGTTAACAGTCACTGTTTAATGTGACGTTGCAGTATAATGAACTGTCTGGTTGTCCACAAGAGGATCATCTAAAGTGGATTCCACTGTAGCACATCAAATTTGTCTTGGCGAGCGTTGAAACCTTTTGTCTGTCTTTTTTTTACCCCAGGAACTCCTGACAGAAGCCGTGACCGCAGTGCCGATCGGGAGTGGAAGCACGACATGTACGACAGTCTGCAGGGGGAGGAGGAGCAGCCTCACAGCACCACGCTCAGCACTTAGGATAGATAGGAATATATAGGTCTACAGCGCCAAGCCCAGCATTTTGGATAGTAGAAATGCATGTATGTATAGGTCTATAGCAGCCTTGCAGATTCGTGCTCAGTACATAGGATAAAACATTGTAATAGATAGATCTATAACATTTTGGTCACTAAGGTAAAAAACAAAAAACAAAAACAATTACAATATATGGTCATTTTGAATCTTTTTTATGTGTGGACTGTAATGACCAATAATGAGTACCTAAGAAACTGAAATTAAAGAGTAGCCTACAGTACTTTGCTCAGCACTCGGATACAAGTCATTTTTATTTGAATTTTTTAATATATGTAGTGACCAATATTGGCTACCCAATACTTTAAGTCTGTGAAGTCGAAGAGTAGCACTTAAAATTATAAAAAAAAATTCAATTTCGATCATTCTTATTATTATGTGTATCATGATTTGGACATTGAAATTGAAATCATAGGCAATATGGTTGTATTGTTGTCAATCATATGGTATCAGTTACAAATTTGGTTTTTTCATTTAAATTTAAACGATTGCATTCTGAGATTTTAAATTATGTTTTTTTAATCTCAAACTTGAGAAATGACTGCGTAATTGTGTGTTTGAAGCGTTTTTGCCATGTTTTAGAACAGTTTGCATATGAAAAGAGTGAGTTGCTGTATGTATGAAGTGATTTTTAGTGAAAGAAATTTCAGAATGAGTGAGTGGAGAGTCAAGCAAAGTTTGTCACTTTTATGTCTTGTATTTTTCATTAAACCTTTGGCATGCTTTATCTAATAAAGGTCACTGCCCCAGATGCTTCAAAATTTTTCTGCTTGTTTGTCTCTATTGGCTAATTATTTATTAGAGTTGCTATCCAGGTTGTTCTTCTTTCCTCTTTCGATTTTGAACCTTTGTATGGATTGATATTTAATCCAATTCACATATCTATAAATTTAATTTTATTGATTAAGCCTACCAATTTAAAAATAACAAAACATAAAAACGCCCAAAAATTGCCTGGGATGTTTTTGTATGTATGTGTTACTAGGGGAGGGACAACTTGAGCAAGTTGTAGAACATTGGTCTCCCAAGACGATGGTCTCTGATTCAAAAGGGATGATAAATCATTATCAAAAATATGTCTGATTTCCTTCCCTGCTGGTTGGATCAGTTTCAGAACAATGTTAACGTCTGAGGTAGCAGTCCTGGTATACCAACACTGTCTCTGTGTGGTACTATGGTAGCATATATTCTAAAATTGTGAGACATCAGTGTTGTAATCTGTCCCCAATATAGTTATTAGTTTACATGGTGTTGATGGTGGACATTAAGCAAGCAACTCAACTTTGTAAATACTTGACTTGACTTACTAAGGAGTCATAAAAGTGCAGTTGAAATGTTTGCCTTCGATGAAAATTGAAAACGCGTGTAGTTGTCCAAATGTTCTGATTTTCAGCTGGTAGTGGTAAATCCTTATGCACTGAGAAGAAGTCAACACAATGATAGGATGAAGCATTGCTGCGAGTAATGATTTCTTTTGTTTTGATTTAGCTTAATGTTTCTAAGACTTAAAGTAATACAATTATACTACACTATGACTAATAGATGATGTTATTAAACACAGAAGAAAAAAACCAACCCAGGAAGTGACTAATTCAAAGAGGAAAAATAGGTGACTGTAAGTGTAACATACAATGTTTTCCCCAGTTTTTTCCCTTGACATTCAAATAATCAAGATAGCTTCTCTATAGAGGAAGAGAGAGAGAGAGAGAGACAGCAGAGTTTTCCCTCCCTCTCTTCGGGTTTAACGTCTCCTAGGTTCTCCGGGAGAGTCATATAATACGGTGTAAGGACAGAAAACAAAAGCTCAGGATGAATCCAAGACATGATAAATCATATGCTGGTTTATTCTATTACTATGAGGCTGGTCCTCTTATGTATGGGTTCCCATAATTTGGAGGTCCTAAGGTGCTATGAGAGGATAGAGGGAGACATAATACAAATCTTCCCTTCTACGCTAGGGGGGCGGGTAAGGTTATTTTATACATTTAATTTTCTTTTTAAGAGGAGTGAGGGGGGAGATCGATGAAAGTACAATGTTCTGAAGTAATGACAGTGTTACCGTGACTACTGTATTTCGTACGACCACCACCTACCCACCATAGCCATTACTGCCACGTTTGCAGGAGTTATTTCTAATTTTTAATCTTTAGCATTATTATTACTGTTATTATTCCCATTACGTTAGCACTATTATTATCACTAACATTACTATCGCCATTGTTATTGCCACTATTATTACCATTATTATGAACCTTATCATCATTATTACTACCACTGTTATTACTCCCATAAACATTGTTGCCATTTTCGTTCTTTCCATTGT
>RQTK01000124.1:746653-768115 GCA_003991915.1 Elysia chlorotica | reverse complement strand
CAGTTGCATTGGCTTCATGGATGGAACGGTCAGGCCCATTGCCCGACCATCAAGGAATCAAAGGGAAGTATTTAATGGGAATAAGAGGGTCCATGTCCTTAAGTACCAAAGTCTTATGTTGCCTAATGCGAAAGAGCTAAAATCTTTAAAATATTTGATAAAAAAATAGATTATGGACTTATGGGGATAATTGAACAAATACATTATGCAACCTGTTTCTTGACTCTGTTTTTAGAGCCTTTGATTGATTGTAGTAAGTTAAATGTATGGACCAATGGTTGGCCGACGACACGATGCTGCTTTGTTGAGCCAGAGCAATTCACTAGAGGAAATAGCCAGATGTGACAATTATGTTGTTTATGGTGATCCAGCTTTCCCCTTGAGGGAACATCTGGTGCAGTGGCTGAAAGAGGGACATACACCCACAGACAACCCGGGGAGGCGCAAGCTTGGTCTACACAGATCCGTCCCGGAGATGAAGTGCTACTGCGAGCTCACCCAGCGGGGCGCAACAAGATTCAGGACAGGTACGGACCTGGCCGTTAATTCTAGCCTTACGATCTGCAGAACCATAGCGAGACGCTACTGTAGACAGCCAATATTTCAAGTTTGAAACCTAAATGAAATTTTTGTTTAAATACTACTTAACAGCAAGGGCAAATTTAAAGGAGCAGGAAAAATATTGGCAAGACGTGAGAAATTTAAATAGGCATTTTCCAACTGCACTGATGAGCAATGTCTTCAAATGTTCAGATTTAGGAAAAGTGACCTTAACAGACTATGTATTTGCCGTGACCTCGGTGACTTTGTGGTGACTTTAAATGGTCTCAAGGTCCCAGCAATAGAGGCGCTTTGTATTTTCCTTCGTAGGATGGTATATCCTAACCGCCTGGGCGACATCGCCCCTACGTTTAGGAGGTGTCAGACTGACATCAGCCTCATTGCATCTGCAGTGTTGCACCATATATATGGCAGGTTTCATAGGAAACTAGACACTCTGCAGCACAGATGGCTGGACTGCCACCACTTGGCCATGGCGGTGCACCACAAAGTACCACAAGGGTGCACCTCTGGTCAGTTGCATTGGCTTCATGGATGGAACGGTCAGGCCCATTGCCCGACCATCAAGGAATCAAAGGGAAGTATTTAATGGGCACAATATAAGCTTGGTGTTCTGTTAGCGTGTAGTAACGCTAAATATTTCATGGGGGTGGTTTTTTTTTAAATATTTTACTTAATTATACGTGTCTACTTTTAATAGCATTACTGTATTGTTTTGTATGATGTGTTATTTAAAGGTTTTACAGCAGCTGCAGTACCTAGTATACTGTGCCTGTTAGACTTTGAGTTGCTGTGGGCCACCCCTCTCTTAAAGTAAGAAAAGAAAGTTATTGAGTATAGTCATAAAGCTGTGTATGAATTTTAAATCACAAGCGCAAAACCTCTGTGTTTTTCTAATGTCAAGAGCCTCCCTGTCGACTACCGTGCAAACAAAAAGGCCTGGATGACGTCCAGTATCTTCGAGGACTGGCTAAGGAAACTGGATCGAAAGTTTTTACTCCAAGGCCGGTCCATTCTGATGATCGTGGACAACTGCCCAGCTCATCCAGCTATCAACGGCTTGTCGTCAATAAAACTCGAATTTTTGCCCCCCAACCCCCCCAGCCACACCCAACCCTGTGATTGAGGAATCATTCTTTCCTTCAACGGCACTACAGCGCAAAGGTCGTGAAGAGGCTCCCCATCATACGTCAATGATAGGGAGACAGCCACCAGTGCAACTGCAGCATGCGCCTTTCAGTTTCACATCTCCGTGCTGGATGCACTCTACCCCTTGCATCCATCCATGATAGCTTCTGGCAAGGTGAGTGCCAACTGGTTAAAGAAATCAGGTTTAAAAACGATGATAAAAAGTTTTTCCCATGCTCTTTGACAAAATATTCGGGGAATTAAAAGTTAGGGTTGTGATTGTACAAGGCAAACAACGGTAATGTAAATTTATTATATATTAGGGAGTTAAGAATAAATGAGTGTGTAATGCGCAAACAATAAAACTTGAACTGTAACATGATTTTGAAGACGCCTGTAGGGTTGTTAAAAGTACTTATAAAATCACAAAATCATGTAACAGCATTTTTTCAAATGGGACAGGAGTATGACTGTGGCACATATGTACTTAGGGAAAGACAGTGGACATTTTTTTTTCTATGGAAATAAGAAAGATACAAGGAGGCTGTATGAGGAGAAGCCCCATTTCTTTATTTACAAGACAAAGATAATACTTGCTGATACTTAGGTGAAGACAGCTAAAGATAAATAATCCCTTCATTCATTTACCAAAATTTATTTTTCAATAAGTCATAGAGTAATATTATCATGTGTCAATAACCTTTTTTTAGGTGCATGGACGGGAGCTGGTGGAGAAATTCTACCCTGATGGCAAGAAATTTATCACAATGTTTCCAGATGGCACAGGAAATGTTTTGTATCCTTTTAACTAAGCTTTTAGACTGAATGTTAAAGGGTTCAGATTAAGTGACTACCTTGAATCATAGTTTAACATCTATTATTTATCCTTCATGACTATGTTTGGTAAAAAAAAAATCATAATATTATTATTATGTGATAAACCTAGAGTGCCGCCTACATGAAGGCGGCAACAGTTGGCACGATGGTTAATGGCTTCAGAAAGTGTGGCATATGGCCATGTGACAGAGATGTTTTTACAGAAGCTGATTTTGTATTTAACACACCATCACTTCATCAGCAAACAAACCAAATGACGACCACGCTTGACCAAATGACATCAGCTATATCTGCTACACCAACCCCTGGTGTCATCTCTGCAACACCAACCCCTGGTGTCATCTCTGCAACACCAACCCCTGGTATCATCTCTGCAACACCAACCCCTGGTGTCATCTCTGCAACACCAACCCCTGGTGTCATCTCTGCAACACCAACCCCTGGTGTCATCTCTGCAACACCAACCCCTGGTGTCATCTCTGCAACACCAACCCCTGGTGTCATCTCTGCAACACCAACCCCTGGTGTCATCTCTGCAACACCAACCCCTGGTGTCATCTCTGCAACACCAACCCCTGGTGTCATCTCTGCAACACCAACCCCTGGTGTCATCTCTGCAACACCAACCCCTGGTGTCATCTCTGCAACACCAACCCCTGGTGTCATCTCTGCAACACCAACCCCTGGTGTCATCTCTGCAACACCAACCCCTGGTGTCATCTCTGCAACACCAACCCCTGGTGTCATCTCTGCAACACCAACCCCTGGTGTCATCTCTGCAACACCAACCCCTGGTGTCATCTCTGCAACACCAACCCCTGGTGTCATCTCTGCAACACCAACCCCTGGTGTCATCTCTGCAACACCAACCCCTGGTGTCATCTCTGCAACACCAACCCCTGGTGTCATCTCTGCAACACCAACCCCTGGTGTCATCTCTGCAACACCAACCCCTGGTGTCATCTCTGCAACACCAACCCCTGGTGTCATCTCTGCAACACCAACCCCTGGTGTCATCTCTGCAACACCAACCCCTGGTGTCATCTCTGCAACACCAAATACTGCTGTCATCTCAGCAACAACAAACACGGGTGTCATCTCTGCAACACCAAACCCTGGTGTCATTTCTGCAACACCAAACCCTGGTGCCATCTCTGCAATACCTTTCACGCCAACAGCTTCAAATGATCAGATCGCCTGTAATACAAATACTGCAACATCACCAGAAAGATCTTCAACTGTTTCAAATGTTGACAGCACACCACAATCACATATTTTCTCACCCAACAAGAACACGTCAGTTCAGTTTGATAAGAAAATTATTCCTACAAATCCTGATGGACGTTGTTTCTTCCGAAGTGTGATCATAGCCCAACACAAAGACTTACAGACAATACACCGAGACATGAATGGTAATGCTGTAAATGAAATTCCCAAACTACAAGAACAGATTAAAGCGGATTATTTGAGAGCACAAACCGTGCAACACATGATGAACAAACTCGGAGAGTACTCAAACGACCCTGCCATTTTAAACGCCGACATGCCAAGCAGCAAATACTCATCGATGTTACAACGTATCAGTGACATGGCTCTACCTCATACGTGTATTGGTGAGTTTGAAATTTTGGCAACCTGTGAAGTGCTCTGTTGCCCAATAAACGTGCACCATAAAAATGGAGGTAATGTCCTCAGTTACAAACCTCAAAGTGACAACCCTTTCGGTCAAGCAATTAATGTTCTATACACAACCTCCGATGACAACTGTGGTCATTATGAATGTCTAATGCCAGTTCACGTGCGAGTTGTTGATGTGTCTCCCCTACCTTTCAGACCCCTTATAACAAACAAAAGAAAGTACAGGAAATCAGAAGCTGAGGTTCTGACCTCCAGCCCGTACAAAAAGAAACTTGAGGACCTAATGGAAAAGAAAAACAAAACAAAAAAAATCCAAAGCAAAACACAGATAAAAGTTAAGAAAAGTAAAGTTGTTAGAAAACTAACACCAAAGTCAAAGTGGGGTAGTGACAGCTGGTATTGTTTTATGTGCGGCGAAAGCACAGAAGAGAACATGATCAAATGTGCAAAATGTCTGAGATGGGTGCACGAAGAGTGTGCAGGGACATCAGGCTCTGATCCGAACTCATATAATTGTGAATTATGTTGAGCTTGAATGTGGCCAGATACGCTATTGGGTTAGGATGCTTATATTATTTTGCCTATGTTTTTATTAATTGATTGTTTAGTAAAGGCTTACTTTATGCAAAACGTGTAAAAATTCATATTATTCATCAATTAATGTGTAACCTTTGTCTTTAAATATTTTACAATTTAATATCAATAATTAAATTAACCTGTTAGTTTTCTCTTTAGTGTATATAAATATTTTACTAGTCTTTGTACGATACTTTATATAAACTTAACTGTAACAACCCAATAACAATACGAAAATCAATTTTTGAAGCTTTAGAACTGATTTTTTTCTTCTTTATGCTTGTTCCATATTTGACTACCAATTGTTCCATATTTGACCCAAGTGAGGGTTAAATGGAAAATTTTTGTTAAATAATGTTTCTTTTCTAAAAACTTTTCTATATATTATAACGTTGTGTTACTTTGCATATGACTAGAATTATTACTTCTCTTATTAAAAACTTAAATATCAGTATGATAGCATTCGTTGTTGATTTTATATACATTTACTTCGTTAAGTGTTCCATATTTGCCACCTTTCCCCTATTTTTATTTAATCTATTTCTTGTAGTAAACCAGGCCACAACCATGCGGATTCTGTTAGGAATGAAGTTGTGTGAAAATACTACACATAACCAAAACTACAAGTTGTTTGCCGACAATAAAAGAGCCTCAGAGCCGACGGTAGAAGTTCTTCCGACCATAAAGTAGAACAAGATTCGAACATTGTGGCAGTAAGGTGGTATGATAATAAAACGGTGGATCTTATTCCCACTTATGTTGGATCTACCTCTGAAAAGCAAGCACGGCGCTGGGACAAAAAGAACAAAGAATTGGAACCCATTCCACTTCCAGTGAGTATTGAGGAGTACAAAAAGTTCATAGATCTAGTTTAGCTCGTGTCTGTCAGTAAGTATTTTTTCGTATTAATTTAATGTTTAAGCTCTATTATGGAGTTCCATTCTCCTGAGGCTGTTGCTGAGCCTTCAAACCCAAAGCGCGCTCGCCGTGATTCTTCTCCAGAGCCTTCTACTTCTTCATTAGTTCGGCCAACTCCGCCTCGAGTTATTACAATTGGTTATATTGTTTTACACAAAAAAACTGACGATCAGACAATTTCGTTTTGTCAGGACTACCGATTACTTCCCAAAAGCCCCAAGTGCCAGCACCCCTTAGATAAAATACACAGCAGACCAGCGACCAGCAGCGCCTCATCCAGCAACAAACTTTTGTTTCGTCGCTATAAAAAACCGGTGTTCAGCCACTGTAAGTCCCAGGAAGGGCATCTGGTTTGAACTTGTTAAAATAAGCCCACGAAAGAGCCTGATATTAGCTTACTTGTGGACGAGAAAGGCCTCGTACAAAAACGCCATTCACGAGACGTCTGGGGCCCTATTCCAAGAAAAGACAACAAGCAGCGAGACAGTAAAGGACTGCTGCTCCTACTGCAGGGAGGTCTGCACAGAGGCCCTTCTCAGCAGCCGAGCAGAAGGAACCGTCACCTAGATCGGCGGGCCCAAGCTCACTGTGGAGATCGACGAAGCCAAGTTTTGGAAAGGCAAATTTCACAGAGGACGGGTGGTGGAAGGTCAGTGGGTGCTGGGCGGTATTTGCCGGGAGACCAGGGACTGTTTCATCGTCCCAGTACAAGATCGATCTGCAGAGAACTTAGCCACCATCCAAGAGAGGGTAGCGTCAGGGACGACAGTGGCGAGCGTACAGCCGGCTTCCCGAGTTTGGATTTACTCACCAGACGCTGAATCGTTCGAAAAATGTCGTAACCCGGATACAGGGGCACATACAAACATGATCGAAAACACCTGGTGGTGTATCAAGCGATCGCTTCCCTCCACCCACACCCGAAAGGAGCATTCCGCTTCGCACCTAGCCGAGTTCATTTGGCGGAAAAAAACAACAAAGCAGAGAGTGCCTCTTCACGGCATTTATGAGGATGTGGTGGCCGTATACCCTGGCCTCCAAGGTACGACCAATTCATTCGAGTCGTGTTGTGCTTTGGTTCCAGTTCATGTGGTTTGCTTATTATTATTATTATTATTATTATTATTATTATTATTATTATTATTATTATTATTATTATTATTATTATTGCCTGTGTGTATACTTTATCTTGATGGAAAAAGCCTCTGAGATGTCACCATCGATGGGCCTAGATGTCACCCCCTAATGAAGGCTGGCTTGAGCGATTCAAGCAAAGAAAAGACATAGCTTTCCGCATCATCAGCGTTGAATCGACAGTAGCCCCTAAACAAGGTGCTGAGACCTGGGCAACAAACACTTTACAGAACATCCTGAAAAAAATACACCAGCAGTCATTTTCAACGCCGATGAAACTGGTTTATTTTTTCAATTTCTACCAAACAAGACACTGTCGCTGAAGGATGAGAACTGTGCAGGCGGAAAGGTCTAAAAATAGGCTGTCCATACTCATCACTGCCAACATGGACGGCACGGAAAAGCTTCCCCCTCTTGCCATCGGCAACGCAAAAAAAGCCGAGATCTTTTAAGAACACAAAAACGTTGCCTTTGCCATATAAAAGCAATAAAAAGGCATGGATGACAGACATTTTCGAAAATAGCCTAGAAAGCTCGACCAAGGCTTCGCTGCTCTCAAAAGAAAGGTGGCAATGATTGTGGATAAGTGCCCAGCACACTCTTAGGTTAAAGACTTGAAAGCTACTGAGCTCATTTTTCGGCGCCCAAACACCACAAGCATTCTACAACCCTGTGATCAGAAAAAAAAAAAAAAAAAAAAAAAAAGATTTCAAGCAGGTATACAGAAAGCTTGCTGTGAAACAGACCATCCTGCACGTGGAACAGCAGGTAGACAGGTCGGGGAATGAGACTTCAGCATAGCTGTTCTTGATACCATGTACCACACCAACGCTGCGTGGGACATGGTCCCAAGACCACCATTGCAAATTGCAAACTGCTGGGGGAAGTTATTGTGAAGTATTGAGCTGCAGTTTGACAGTATTTGACTATAACCATTTTAAGTTTTGATTTGGGCACACAGGTATAAGCAATTTTACCCGTATATTTTCAGCCCACCCATCTAAACTTTTATAATTCTTTGTAGACAGGATATTGCGCTTGAGGAGTAAAGTGCACTGATAAGCCAACATATTGTGTTTTTAAACTATTAGCCTACCTACATTTGATGAGCTTATGAATCTGTAACTAAGTTTCCCCATAACATATCTTTATTTTTTCATCCTAATGAATTTCAGATGAAATGGTGATTTACCCGGAGAACAGGAGGTTAAAAGATACCCAAAAGGATGAGTTGAAAACTTTGCTTAATTTGGGTGTCAAAGTATATAATGTTTTTAAACATTTTGTAGATAAGATGTCTACAACAAAAAGCTGATGTTTTACGATATGAATAATTTAAGCTGAAATCTCTTGATGGGACCAATGACAAGGAAAGGGCATTGTCCTTTTTAAAAAATTTGTTCATCAATGACCCCACCGCGTCTGTCAACATCTGTACAAACCAAGATGGCCTGACTAATTTAATTTATTTCAAACTACACAGAGAAAGAAATACTGCAGGAGTATCCATCAATTTTATTTCTCGACTGCACATATCGGATAAACTCAAGAAACATGCCACTTTTTGTGTTCATGGCGGTAGATGGGGACCATTGTGGCCAAGTGGTTGCATATGCGCTTGTAATAAATGAAAGTAAAGAGACAGTGTGTAATATGATTAAACTCTTTTTAAAGAACAATTCTAATGTAAAAAATCTGATCAGATCTGTTATTGTGGACAAGGACTTCACAGAGATTAGTGCAATAAAAAAAGCAGTCTGCCTGATACATCTGTCATTCATGCAACTGGCATATGCTCAAAGCTGTACACAGGTCTCTGAAAGAATACAGCGCAGCAATCAAAGAAGATATGAAAATTATCAAAGATATGGTTATTTGCAGCAAAGAGGAACAGTCCGAGCGACTGAATGTGGCTTTAAGAGCTGTGTCTCCAGAATACATGCCTTATTTTGACAAGCATTGCGATAGTTTAAAATTCAGCTAGATAGGATGTTTTGTGAGACAAACATCGAGCAGATATACAGAGAGCTTGCTGTGAAACAGACCATTCTGCACTAGGAACAGCAGGTAGACAGGTCAGAGAATGAAACTGACTTCAGCATCTCCGTTCTTGATGCCATGTATCACACCAAAGCTGCATGGATTTGCTTTCGCCAAGGTGGATTTGTTGCAAGGGACGGACCCCCATCAGCTTAACCTGAGATCGAGAACGCTATGCAACAAAACACATTTTTTTTTCCTGTAGATGCAGTTCTTCGAAAAAAAAAAAACATTTTAGAGACTGCTTTGGGACAGAATATTTAAAGAGACTCATAATTCGCTCTGGAGACGACAAGGATTGCCCTGCTTGGAAGTGTCCTCGGGTTTTCACCAAACAAAAAAAGGTGTAGATCGTGAAAGGGCAATACATAATGAAACACTTGAAGAAGGATTGAGAAGAGGTGGACTTGTTTAATATAAAGCTTGTCTCGTGGTGAGACTTCATCTTTTACATTCCTCATACGTTTTGTAAAGGCCGGAGGAATGTGTTGAGGACGCCAGGAAAGATGACTTAAGAAAAGGATATCAACACCCTTAGAGATTTCATCGTCTCTAAGATGAAAGCAATGATAAAAGAAAGTAACCATGTGTGGTACAAACGTGACGCTCAAGAGGGTGGTTGCATTTATCCTCAACTGGTACAAAATGATTCCGATTCCTTAGAATTCGTTTAGGTAAAAAGAAGTACCACAAGCCAAAACGGCCATGTCCATACTGTCAATAACAGTTATGTGATTTCACAGGACATTTGAAAAGACAGCATGCATCTGAAGAGGGGGATGGGGCACGCTTTGATATTGCCAAAACAAGACCACGAACGATGTATACTATCGGCGGAAGTCAGCGACACCGGGTATGTCTGCAACCTCTTTACCTATTACGGAGCAGACACAGCCCACCACCCAGACATGGACCCAACCACAGCGCAGGCCTTCAAGGTGTTTGAGAAGCTTCTCCGCCCCTTTGGGAAAGGTCACCACATTTTCGGGGATCGTTTCTACACCTCTGTCCCTCTTCTGAACTTTCTTCTCTCTCGCAGATTCCATTACACCGGGACCATCGACGTGAGGAGGAAGTTCTTCCCTAAGGCCCTCAAGACTCTGTGCCTCGACTACTTGCAGATGCAGTGGTTTCAAAATACGGACGACTCTCTGCTTGTAGTCTCCTTTCGGGACAAGAAGGCAAAAAAGAATGTGGCAGTGGTGACCACTGAAGGTGCTGTCTAGACGACCCGCCTGCAGACTCGATGTGGTGTCGTGCACAAGCCAACGTGCATCGACATATACAACCAGCGCATGAACGGCTGCGACAGAGCGGATCAGTCTGTTCAATACTATGGCCTCCACAAGAGAAAAAGCTACAAGTGGAAAAAAATCTTTCACTTCTTGCTGGAGGTCACAGTAATGAACAGCAACATTCTGTTCCACCTTGCGAGGAAGGAAGACAACCCTGCCGCCAAAAAGTGGGCCCCCGCGGATTTCAAGGACTCCTTGATTGCGGAGCTGTGCAATGCTGCCGCCACGGCTCAAGCTGTCCCGCGCCAAATTCCCCAGGACATCAATGTTTTGAGTCACCTTTCTCCTGCCACGCACATCATGGAGTCCGAGAAGAAGGACCGCAACTGCCGCGTCTGCAGCCGACCGGAAAAGAGAAAGCTCACAACAAACGTATGTGCAACATGCCCTGGCAGACCATACCAATGCAAGAAGCCCTGCTTCAAGGTGTGGCACACCAAGACAAACCTGTAAGGTTTCAACGTCCTGTATAATTTATTGTGTATATAATGTAAATATAATGTACATTTTTATAATGAGTGTACAGAAATGCTGCGTGTGACATTATGACCAGCTTCAGTATTTTTTAGATAACTCAAAAAGTATTTGAGCTATTGACTTCAAATTTGGTGTGCAGTTTGCCAATTGGATATGCTTTGATGTCTGCAAACTGGAAGTCAATGGAGCTATTGGATATAAAATTCGATCTTTCAAAGGACGGCAGTCCCATTACAGTTTGAAGGACTCTAAGAAGCTGTACCTACCAGAGGATCTCAATGTCAACAAAATGCATGCTATGTACCTCGCAGCTCATCCTGGTGAAACATGTTGCAGAGAAAGCTACAGGTATGCGTGCTGCATGTTTGGGTTTACCCTGTAAAAAAGACGTGGTATGCTACAGCACAACCTTCTTACCTGTCCATCCTCAGCACATTTCCTCACCACTTCTATGTTCGCTATCTTATCTCTTCACTAACTTTCCTCATCTGTGCCATCTTAGGGTAAAATAATTGGATTGAAATGTGATCTACCTGCACCATTTGTGGTTTACAGTTTAAGCCCTTTGCCTTAGAGACCAGGGTTGGTCCCTACAGTACAGAGGGAGTTAAAGCAGCCTGGCCTTTCTCTTATGGGGCTGGAAGCGATGTGAAAACCTCATCCAATCAACTGTTGATCATGTTATGAAGCATTAAAAGGTTATAAATTGCTATTTTTACACACAATACAAAATGACAAATTTTCTCACAATGATTCATTGTCTGAATGAGAGAGATTATTAGTAATTTTGAAATGAAAATGACAACTTTATTTAATCTATTTTTTTCATTACTCAATCAGAAGTATTGACGTTTTAATAATATGAAAATGTGAAAAATTAATCTCAACAATCAAAGTCACGTATGTTTCTTTTTCCTCTGTTTTTCAAACAGGCGCATCTTTGTTGAGAAATTCAACGTCTCCTTTGGTTACCCTCGCAAGGACACTTGCTCTACATGCGACGGCTTCAAAGTTGAGCTGACAAAAGAGCACACAGAGGATGAGCTCAGGCGTCTATCAGCTGAACGGGAGCTTCACTTAAGGAAAGGACAGGTGTTTTACGAGAGGAAAACCGCTGCTCTCCTAAAGGCCCAGACTTCCACCGATTTTGCCGCTGTGGCATTTGATTTCTGGAAGAATCTTCCAACACCTAATATTTCAACGAACGATGTCTACTACAAGAGACAGCTGTCCGCTTTCACTTTCAATATCCACAACTTGGGTACAGACGAAGTGCATCTCTTTACTTACGATGAGACAGTTGGCAAGAAAGGCTCAAACGAAGTCGCATCAATGCTTCTGCATTTCTGCACAGAGCTGCTCTCGCCAGACATCCAAAAGTTGGAGCTATTCTGCGACTCCTGCCCGGGCCAGAACAAAAACTGGACCATATTGCGGTTTTGTCACTTCTTGGTTCACATCAAGAAACGCTTCTCCTATGTGAAACTGTCTTTCCCCATCAGGGGACACTCCTACATGGAGTGTGACAGGGACATGGCAGTCATAAACCAGAAGCTGCCGGTCAATACGCCATCAGAATGGCAGCAACACTTTACCACCGCAAGGCAGAATCCATCCCCCTTTAACGTCATCCCTGTTGACCAGACACTGCTGATGAATGTGGACAAGCACATTGGTAATTTCTTTGTGGCTGTTTGTCCTGTCAAGACTCAGCCTTTACGCGAGGTGATCTTTTCTGCGGACCATCCTCGCCTCATGCAGTACAGGGAGGGCTGGAACGGGCCCTTGTCTTCAGCTGTGCTGACGAAGCCTGTGGGGAAAAGAAGAACCCTGCAGGTACCTCTTCAGCCAGTAAACAGGACTGCCCTCCCAATTTCTGCAGCAAAATATAAAGATCTGCAGGATCTAAAGCGCTTTTGTCCACAGTATGCACAGGAATTTTTTGCCAATATGCCTCATCATGGACAGACAGCCACCGCTGAGGCGGATGTCTCGGACATTGACGATGAGGAAGTGGATGAAAGCTAAAATGCATTAAATTGAAAAAAAAATGTCCATTCTAGTACCTGGCCACTGTCCTCTTTCTGGCCTTTTGTGTTGTCCTAATCTCAATCACAAGAAAAAAAGTCACTTGCAGCTGCCGCGCAAACCTTCATCTTTTGTCTTTTATTTTTGTCTCATCATCAGTGTATTGTGTCTTGTTGTGGGAGCTTGTCAATATTGCTTGTTTGTCATGTCAATAATGTCAGATTGTCATTGTAGCTTGTTATAGTGGGTCACAATGTGGCTTAAGGGAGGTTACAGATCATATATCAGTCTCATAAGGGGGAAAAATAGTCGTGCAATGCAAAAACAGGGAATGTCAATTTTAGACAAGGGTTACAAAATGTTCCATAACATCACTACTATATGTTACAAAAAATTCCCCATTAGCTTTTTTTATATATATATACAAAAAATTTATTTAACCACCCTTCTTAATTTTTGTTCTTTGTATGTGTAGCTTAGAGGTGGCAAAATGCATTTCCCTACGAGGACAATTAACACTGTACCTATACTAGAGTTATGTTATGATGCCAAAGCAGAAAATTCTGTATCATTCACTAGGTTGTCCAAACTACAGTACTATATCCCTAATCAGTCGAAAGAGCATTTCTGCTTTACATTATGAAGAAAGTCTACAGCTTTAGAGCAGACAGACATGCTCTGTGGTCTTCACATGGTGATTTAGAAATCAAAACATCTCTACCACAAATAATACATGTGATGGTACATTGTCAGGAAATTGTGGTTAAAGACTACAGCACGTTTTTGTTTTTTTATACTTGGAGAAACAGGAATTCCCCTTACTTCTTATAAGCCTTATTTCCTCTCCCCATCAAGACCAAGAGGCTGTAATAACTCATAACCATTTTCTATAAAATAATAACTTAAAAGTCTTTCACCCAGAAGGAGAATCTGAACGCTATTTGCAATGGTGACCACCTTGTGGTTAGTCAGTACATTTGTGTAGTAGTTTTGATCAACAAGTAAAAGGTTATTGATTCGAATCTCAGCCTGTACTCCCCAATACTTAGATATAGGAATCTTTCTGATACAGAGGCAACATAAAACTAATCAAAGAGTATTTTCTTGTTTGACTTACATAAACGACTCCTTGGCAAACAAGTTTTCTTCCCAAGACTCTTAAATCTCACGCTGGTAAAGCGAGAGAACTTTGCCCCGAGAGATCTCTTAACCTGAATCAAGAAGTGTTTGTATAAAATTAAGATCTATGTCAAAGGTTCAGTTTTCAATTCTGCCACTTTCTGACTGCTGTGTACTGAAATATCCAAAACATCAGGCGGAATGTTATCCACAGTTCTTGAACCTGATGGAGAACCAAGAGAGGTTTGCACTGCTAGTGCTACATTTCCAGTGAAGAAATCATGCAACTCCTCCATGATCAGAACCAGTGTGTGACTGCAAAAAGGCTGTGTTTGTCTCCACATCTCCGCCTGAGGCAGCTACATGAATTTTGGCATGGCGCTTTAACTTTGAGTTGTCCATGAACTTTGCACCGCATATGCCACAAGCATGGGGCCTGTTTCCACTATGGATCCTACTGTGACGCACCAGGTATCCCTTGACAGAGAAGCCCGCCCCGCAAATCTCGCAGGTGTAGGATTTCTCCGCGGAGTGGGTTCGCTGATGCCTGCGCAGGGACGACGAGTCTGCAAAATATTGGTTGCACTGAGTGCAGGGGAAAGGTCTCTCTCCAGTGTGTGTTCGTGCGTGGCGCGTGCGTGTGGAGTGGTCTGCAAAGGTCTTCCCACAGGTGGAGCAGCTGTATGGTTTCTCCAAGGTGTGTGTGCGCTTGTGCCGGGTCAGCGCTGCGGTCCAGGAGAAGGAGGCTCCGCAAACCTCACACGTGTACGGGCGCTCGCCGGTGTGCCGCCGACGGTGGGCCTTCAGTTTGGAAGCCTCTGAGAATTTAACACCACAGACTTCACACGTATGGGGTCTGTCTCCCGTGTGCAGCCTCACATGCTCTTGTAGGTGGCTGGAGCGCCTGAAAGCAGCACCACAAGTGTTACAAACGTACGGGCGTTGCTCCTGTTGATGATTTCCAGCATCAAGAATGTTGTTTTGATTGTCCTGCCTTAAAGATGTGTCTTTAGCATTATCAAACCCACCACCGTCCTTTCCCTGTATGTAACCACATGAGTGCACATTCTTTTTATCGGCAGTTACAAGCTGCGTCGATTGACACTGACATTGACATTTTAACCCTGTGCTATCTGGATACGTTTTTGCACATTTCTCACAAGGATATGGTTTTTCCCTGGTGTGTATTCGCACGTGGCGGCTTAGAGCTGTGGAATGCGTGAACGACACACCACAAAACTCACATGTGTAGCATCGCTCTCCAGTGTGGATGCGTAGATGACGAGCATAAGCAGCACGCCACGAAAACTGTTTGTTACAGGTGGCACAGGTGTATGGTTTCTCCCCCGTATGTTTACGTTGATGTTTTGTCAGCTTGGACTTCTCTGAGAAAGCCGCCCCACAAATGGCGCAAGAAAATGGGCGATCTCCACTGTGAACTCTCAGATGAACCCGCAGGTGCCCTTTGTTTTTAAACTGGGCAGAACAGATATTGCACCCATGCAGCTGATTCTGTGCCTTCACATGAAGGTCTTCAGAGGTTTTGAATTTTATTTTCTTCTTAACACTTTGTTTTGTGTCAATCATTTTTTCATCCTGAAAATTTGTTAGCTCTAAGCTCCCCTCCTGCTCTTCAAAATTTGATTTTGATCCCTCTGTTTGCAAGCACTTTGGGTCTTTATGAGGTGAGGTCAATGTGTCAGAGTTGGTGAAAGATATGCAGTTACTGTCATTTGTGCCCTTTTCAACAGTAAATGAATATCTAAAACAATTTGAAAAACTTTGTTCATTTACATTGCAATTGTTAACTCCGGAAGTTTTCCTTTGAGAGAGTGTTGAACTATTCTCAGAGCACACGGAACTGGCTCTTCTTTTTGATGTCGTCAAAATTGTTGGACACTGCTCAATGTCCACGGTTCCATCATCCTGCTGCCTGATATTATCCAACTCTTGAACATTTGCACTTCCTTGTGCGGGTATTGCCATTATAGTTTCTGATTGCGAATGTGGCATCTGCATGTTTCCAGAGAGTTCACAGAGATGCTGATTGTCCACCATGCTATGTGCAACTAACTCTTGGCTGGATTGGCTTGAAAACATCATCTGTGTATCATCTTGATTTATATCAAGGCTGGACCCTGCTTGTATGCTGCTCTTTCTAGATTCAGTAAGAATAGAGTTGAAAGTATCTTTGAAGTCATTCATGGTGCACGGGGAAGCAGTATCATTTTGGTTTCTCCCTGCACCTTCTTCATTTTGCTGTACAAGAACAGGGTTTGAAATACAAACTCTTCTACCCTGCATTTTGTCTTTGTCTTTCTCTAAGTCTAATTCTAGTCTTACATCTTTCAACTCCCATTCAGTTGACACAAAACTGTCTGTACCCACAGAAGCATCTTTAAACTGCTTCAGTTGGTTTCCCTGTTCTAGATCGTGAGTGTCCACCATGGCATCTTTGCTTTTTATATTTGTACCGATAACTTTGTCAATACCATTCCACACACCCAAACTGGCTTGGTTTGAGATATTCATACTTCCACATGTAGCACCTTCTACCACACTCTCCTCACTGGGCCCTAATAGTTTCTCTCTTGGTTCTGACTGCAAAACTGAACTGGAACCTTGGGGTCTGCAAACATTGCCAGATTCTGACATATGATGAGAGCCTTTGAACAAATTCAAACTCTCCTTGATTACATTGAGTATGCCCTCTGACAAGGTTAGTTCTTCCAAGTCACACTGAGAGTTGCTGACCTTAAAATTGTGTTCGGAACAAACTTGTGCCCCACAGTCCGTCATTACCGCAGCGTCCTGAGTGGCGCAAGCCTGGGCTTTGTCAGGTCCGGCGCTCGAGTCCCTGACCCTGTGCATGCGCTCCACCGCCCGGCAGATCTGCAGGGTCTTGACCAGGTCCAGTCCCTCAGTGCGCAGTAAGCAGTGACGGGCAGCGTCGTCGTGGATACCAGTGATGATGCAGTCCTTGAGGAGGATGTCCCGTAAGTCCCCAAACTCACAGTTCTGTGCCCACATCTGTAACTCTGCGAGGAAGGAGTCGAATCCCTGGGGCGCACTTTCCAATGCACCTTGAGCTGGTCTATCAAAAAGGGTACATGAACTAGGAGAATATGGCCGTACCAGGTTTCCTATGTTTGTGTGACTATGCAGACCTCCTGAGCTACAACCACTAGTTATATTCTCTGCGTCAAGAGCTTGAAAAGAGCCATAGGAGTTGCCAATACTGTGGTTATGGCTGCTGTTGAAGGAGGGAACTGCTGAAGGATTGTTGGTATTGGGGGAATGAGCATCAAGCATGGATATGTCTGACAAGTGTTCACAAATGTTCGGAAAACCAGCAGAATGTGATAAAGAAAATCTGGCACCTGATCCAAAACAATCTGGTCCATCACCGCCCTGATTCCAAGAATTGAACTCAGCAGTGGGAACTTTTTGACGACATGTAAAGAACCTGAATCTGTTGTAAAGTATGAAGAGAAAGGGCACACATCTGTCCTCCAGAAGATAAAGAGCATGCACAAACCTCCCAGCTTCCTCCACACCCATCCTGCACTCTGCCGTGATATCCTGAACTTGCTGGCCGGCCACACGTGCCAGGAACGATCCTTTGGCTCCACGAGAAGGTGTGACGTTGTGCCCACCTGAGCTGTGATGCAGGTGCGCCAAAAGCCGCTCCTTCATGCCCTCCCATTCGTACCCTGCTCTGGTGGTTGATGCATCCACAGGCAAAGCAATGCTGAACTCCATATGGTCCATGGCTAGAACTGTACTTGGGTCACAGCCTCCAGATGGGAACAAAATCAGATCATTTTCAGTCTGGGGACATTTACAGAGAAAATTGGTAAGCACAAATATAAATTGTATATAATAATAATAATAATAATAATAATAATGGTAGTAGTAGTAGTAGTAGTAGTAGTAGTAGTAGTAGTAGTAGTAGTAGTAGTAGTAGTAGTAGTAGTAGTAGTAGTAGTAGTAGTAGTACTAGTAGCCAGTAGTAGTAGTAGTAGTAATAATAATAATAGAATGTACTTTATAATTATTTGTTGTTATTTTTTCATCGTAGCCATTTTGTTTTTAAGTTCATGTTGGTGACATTTATTTATATATTGGTGCCTTTCCTACATCTGAATTGATCTTTGAACTAAAGCTGTATATAAATAGTATAGTTATAAGAATTCAATAGTTGTGAGCTAGCGTTTCTAATATAAAAAAAATTATTATCATAAAAATAGTAGATGTGCAAATAATTGTAAGTCAATTAAAAAAATGCCCTTCTACAGAAATATCAAATTTTATCGATTTTTCAAAGGTTTTACAAAAGACAAAGTTTGCAATTCATGTACCTGTTTTTATTTGATTTTTATTTGTCAATTTAAATAATTTTTTTTTTACTCACATGATTTTTCGCTGTGAAAGAGTTTTGTAACTTGAAACAAAGTATTCCCAAATTAAGATTTTCACACTCTTCAAAACACAAAACCTGAAATAGCTCTGGTGCTCCTCAATAATATGTATATATTTTTAATTTTTGTTTTACTCAGTGTGTCAGCGTGGTGTTTCCCGTTACAATATGCCTAGACCTCCTGGCCCTGATGGGTCAAGCTGGAGCAGCAGAGGGTAGCAAAAATGTCCTCTGGATGAGAAATAAACAAAAGTTGTACTCAAAACAGAGGTAGAAATGTTCAATTGGACTTTTTTTTTCAAAGATGAAACGATTGAGAAGCACTGAATTGTTCTTAGCAAAGTCAACCCTGCAGCAAAAACTAAGAGAATGCAAAATGTGTGTGGAGATTATGACATCACATGCTGATCAGTCAAGGAAATTTTATAGATGGGGTGGATGGCATCTTAGGAAAAAGATGCGAAAGGAACATACAAAGAACAAGAAGAAAGAAAAAAAGAATACAAGAGGATTAAAACGACAAAAACACTAGTAAAAAAGTGGCTTTTAAAGTTAACTTTTCATCAGAATGCTTAGTCTTTTCTATGACTTATTTGAATCAAAATAATGTGTCTGATGCACTAACAAAAAAATGTTTTGTCACTTACAGTGCTTTTAAAATTCAACTTTGACTAGTTTCTAGCCTTTGCTGTCCAGCTAATCACATCCTTTTGAAGTGTGTATTTCAAATGTTTTGTTCATTTTATTTGTTGGAATGGAACACACGCACTCACAGGGAGGAGGACTTCCAACCATGATCTAAGACTGATCAGTAGGTTAATCTACTTAATGATGTAACATTTTCCCCCTAGATTATATACTGTTTTTTTTTTTCTGGTTTAAAATTGTCATTAAAAAATTTTTTTCAAGTATTGCCAACAAAATTTTGTTGTAGATATTAAAAAACAAAACAAATCCAGGAATTAATTCACTAATTTTGATCCATCATCAATGGTACATAAGAGATCAGTTAGGCTGATATTCACATAAAATATAAAATAAATCAGTTAGTTAAGATTCCAAATAATAGTTGACAGACATTTAGCTTCATATTAATTTACAACTCATGGAAATGGATTGAAAAAAATGTGGAGTTAACAATTCAAACAGTGTGTAAACATTCAAGAAAAAGATTTTGTGGGTCTCACCTTGCAAATGTTATGAGTGCACTCAAGGGTAACTGGCTTACAAACAACATCTTGACAGCAGGTGCACAGGAACAGTTCCTCAATCTTTTCCAAAAATGCCTAAAAGTGAGAGGAAAAAAAAGAAAAGTTTAAAAAGTGTAATCCATCTCTTCCAACACTAACTTTCACCGCCGTTTGTTATTTGTATTAATAGGTTCTATTACCATAAGCCATTTGTGGTGTAAATCACGCAATGATCTATAAAGAGAAAAAAAGCATTGTTTTTTTTTGTTACCACACATGGATATTTTTCATCGTCACCCTACAAGAGGAAAAAAAAATTGCTAAAGGCGACAAATATTTATGTAAAAAGCATATCTCTTCATCGGTATCTAGCTTTCTATCTATATTTTAACCCCTTCAGTGCCCTACCCCGAGCCTCACTCGGGGTACAATGGAGACCCTGTGTGCCTATGCCCCGAACCTCACTCAGGGTAATTTCGTCATCGATTTTTTACTATAAAATGGGAGATTACTGGTTTGGAAATAGCACTGAGTATTACTACAGTGGTTTCCCCTTGACCAGAACTGCATTTGTCTGGAAAACTTTGCGAACCTTTTTTTTAAATGAATTTTATTCATCCTTCTGATAGAGAGAAGATAGCGTCCGAGTTTTGCCACTCAGCCATGGCTGCTCAGCAAAGGTTTAGGCCTTGTTTATCAACTTCACAGGCTCTTTTGGAAGTGTTGAACGATGCTGATAGCAATGATGAAGATCTTTACGATGGTAATGAACCCGAAGATGAAGATTTAGACCTAGAATTAGATCTAGATCAGCTGTCAGTGCCTCGAATTCTCCGAGATTATCACAATGACAGTGATGATGAACCAGGACCTTCAAACGTTAGACTTCTAGGTCTAGATCTAGATCTACCTCTCGTGGGGATTCTCCTGTTATAGGTGTAGATAAATATAGAAGATAGTGTCTTTAGTGACAATTATGAACCTCCTACTGCAAGCAAGGAGAAGTTAGAGTTAAAAGGCCAAATTGCAGATATAGGTCTATTTTCCCATAGTAATTTACTCCCCGGCACAGTGCGTTACAAACCCACCGGCAGTCAAGGGGTTAAAGGCCTAGATCTAGATCTAGATCTAGATACCTTCTGAAAGCCTAGAGATAAGTGTGATGTCAGTGAGTTGGGTGTGAGAGAAACTTTTCATGAGCTTCTGCTGAGCATTATTTCTTGCTCTCGGCGCCTGAATACAAACATTAGATATAAACGTACCTTTGCATTTGGGGCACTCGTTAAGAATTGCTGGCCAGGCGGCTGTCTTACTGATTGTTGACATAAGACAGCCGCCTGGCCAGCAATTCTTAACGAGTGCCGCATTTGGTAGCTAGATCTAACTCTATCTGAAGCTTCTTGTTTTGCAGAAAAAAGTCTTTCTACAGCTAGCTGCACTGTATGTGTGCTGATGCCTGTTGCATGTTTCACTTGAAGGCAACTTAGGCAAGCCTAAATTTTTGAAGCCTACTTTTGGGACCAAACAAAAGTTCATGCAAGTAAAGGGACATTACTCTTTATTCTCTATAGGGGGAGGGAGAGAATTATCTCCCTCTCTCCGGGTTTAACGTCTCCTAGGTTCCCCTGGGGGATCCTATACGGCGACTGGCGGCGTTGACAGAAGACAAAAGATCAAGAAGAAGGCAAGACATGATAGATACTATGCTAGTTCATTATATTACTACGAAGCTGGTTCTCTTATGTATGGGGTTCCCTAATTTTTTAGGTTCTAAAGTGGAAAGGGGGGATAGGTTGAGACAGATAAGATAAATAGCACTATATTGTTCAGGGTTACCGGTAAGGTTAGGTTTATACATTTAAATTTTTTTTATGCGTGAGGCAGTAGATTGAGGAAGTAGGTGTACCTGGTATGGCTGCATAGTTGTCTTTTCGCGTGAACTGTAGCATTTTAATAGCCATTGGTTTAGAAGGTTCCTTCAGGAGAACTTTGGAGACGTTAATCCCGAAAAGAGAGAGAGAGAGAGAGAGAGAGAGAGAGAGACAGACAGACAGACAGACAGACAGACAGACAGACAGACAGACAAAGGCATAGAGAGAGA